>PVLA01004085.1:0-188391 GCA_004027455.1 Hydrochoerus hydrochaeris | reverse complement strand
CGTCCGCCCGCCCGCTAGTCCGAGCCCCAGGCCCGCACCGACCCCCTCTTTGTTACGGTATGAAGTTCGGCTGTGGGTCCCCGTCTCTTTCACTTCTTGGGTTACATGCAGGCGTGTGACGTCCGCTCCACAGGACGGGGGCGGGGGGCCGGCGCCGAGGGCCGGGGGCGGGGGCCCTGCCCTCCCCTCCCTCCCCTCCCCGCCCCCGGCCCGCCCCTGGAAGCCCAGCAACAAGCGGCCGCGCCCCCGCCCCGGGGCGGGCAGGTAGGTGCCCCGCCCCCAGCGCGAGCCGCCCCCGCTCGACCCCCACCCAGCCGTGCCCCGCCCTCCCAGGCCGGGAGCCTGGGAGAGGATGGAGTCAAGGCATTGCTTGCCCATTCCCCGCGCCGCAGGGGGGGGGACAATCCGCTGGCACCCCGGCAGGGGGCAGGAAATGGCCCGCGTGGGTGGAGATGTGCGACATGGACACCAGCTCCGAACCTAACTGGGTTGGGGGGTGGATTTGGTGTAGGGTGCCTGTGGCCCCTTTGAGGTGACCTCGGTGTGACCTGGCACTCGCACACCCCTCTGTGCACAAGGTCCCTGCGGACCCACTTGCAGGGGTCTCCGGAGATGGTGGGGGCACGTGGGTCCTTCATTGCGTCATCAACCCGCAGGGGACAGGAGCACAGCAGCCCACTGGGCTGCCCGAGACAACGTATCTCAGCATTTAAACAGGCTAGATGTGCCGGTCTGGTCCGCGCGCGCCCTAAAACGCGTGCTACACTAACCACCCATGACCGCCGGCATTCCCAGGAAATCCGTGGAGATGAAGTTCTAGGAAGCGTGGCGTGGCCCTTGACGCTACCTACGAATATGCGCATTGTTCCGGGCAGACGCGGCGAGGCGCCGCGCTCCTAAGTGGGGTGGGCACAAAACTTCCACTGGCAGCGATCAGTTCGTGTTCTAGAATTTACCACGGACTGAGTATCAACTTCAGTGAGGAATTAAGTGTAAAATTGGCAGGCCGCCCTCGGTTTTCTAGAGTTAACATCAGTTTCAGCAACCCTCGTTCTTTACACGTTTTACTCCCGACCAGTGGGCTCCATGGCTCGCACCCCAAAGGCGCCGGGGCGCGCCTGCGGGTGGGACTGAGGCGCCGGAAGCTGCACATTTTGATTGCCCAACTGCTGAGAAGAATAATCACATCGCTCCTCTTTTCTTCCCTTTCTGCAGGTTTCGACTTGAATCTGAAAATGCCTCTAATGCCCATTTTTCACTTAGAGGACATTCGGAGGGGGCAGGGTCTTCACATAAACTGCTGCGTGCGCCCCTAGCTGGACAGACTGCATAAAAAGCATGTCCACGTTTACATCACACATCTGTGCAAATTCAGGAGCCTGTGGATGCGAAAGGCTGACTAGTCGGACTTAACTGTGTAGACACACGAGCGCACGCACACGCACGCGCGCGCGTTCACACACACACACACACCCCAAATTACCTCCGGGATAGAGAAAGCCGCTGCGGATTGGCCAGCAGAGCCGTCACTCACACCCAGGGGGCAGGAAGACTTTGGAAAGCAGTTTCTTTTTTCTCTATCCTCTATGCCTTTTCATATAATGGTAAAACAACAGCAGAGCTCTGAAAGTTAGCCATCTATGCGGAGAGTTTGCTTCTTAAGGGTGGGGGAGCGTCAGACGAGAGCCCTTTAAATATATCTTGTACTTCCACAATGGATGAAATGGAAAATTAGTCGGGTGAGGGAGCTATGAGTAAGGAGGAGGGGGATCATCGGGGAGGGGGGGACTCCGGGTAGAGTTGTTCTCAACACTCAGAAGAGACTTTGACCTCACAGTGATTTCGAAATCAGAAAGTGTTTATCACAGGTCAGATCATAACAAACGCTCGTCCCTAGTTTTTGAACTCATTATTTTCATTTTATTATTTAAGCATGCGCTAACAATCATGCTTCTTTAAGAAAGAACTGACCTATTTTTGGCTGGAGATAAACGACCATGTTAACAGATGTTAATCTTGTAATCTGTTTTTCCAATAAGCACTTTACATACCAGGGTTTCGGACCTTAAACATCTTTACCAAAAAGACCTGACGTCACAATTAACTCTGAAAAAAATCACACTCCCCCTCCAGTTTTCTTCCCCTGCAGTGATTTCAAAGACATTAAATCTTTTTCACTTTATAAATGCTGATTTGTTCTGCCTCAACTCCCACAGGCTTTTATTTGCATTTCAAATTCCACAGGTTACACCAGTCGCATTTTCAAAAAAATGTAAACCAACAATGAGGCAGCAAATGGTTTTTTGTGCATCTGTATTAAATAAGGCACAGAATGAATATATTTAAAAAGAGGGCTGAGCAAGTTGATGTCTGAACACCCGGAGACCAAGTGACTCTTTATCAGTAAGCCAGTAAAATACAAACACAGTTCCAGAGCTCCTGGGCTGATCTCGGTCGGCTGCAGGAAGCTTATTAACGCTGGTAATAAATGAGGCTGACTTACAGACCCACATTTTTCAAGTAAAAAGCCGATTCTTTTGGTTCCCTAATTG
The DNA here is from genome assembly GCA_004027455.1 of Hydrochoerus hydrochaeris. NCBI lineage: Eukaryota > Metazoa > Chordata > Mammalia > Rodentia > Hydrochaeridae > Hydrochoerus > Hydrochoerus hydrochaeris. The sequence continues at coordinate 185,839 of PVLA01004085.1, read as the reverse complement.
CACAGATCCACTGGCTTCCTGGCTCACAATGCCCGATCGTCACCGCACTCCAACATTCCTCCATAAACCTCTGGTTTAAATATCCCACTCAGCTGGGTTTTAAACTTATTCATACAAAGTTTCTTTAAAACTTGACGAGGCGGTTTAATCTAAATATTGATCGTAACTATTCAGTTAGCGTTCCCTGGAAATGGCAGAGGAGGCGCCTTTCCAACCCCCACCCCTGCTGGCACACACCCCACTGCATTCTTTTCTTTATACACCGTGTGTGCGCGCGCGTGTGTGTGTGTAATGTATACACATGTAAGTGTATCGCCATCAATACTTCCCCCACCTCAACCCTGCTCTGACCCCAGCCAGGCTGGAAGATCTCGGAGGAGTCGCAGCTGTCCAGACCCCCTACCCCACTCGGAGTCACTCACAGAACCTCGCCCTCGCCCCCGCCCCCGCCCCCACTCCTCCCGAACTTCCCTTCCCAAAGCTCTCACTTTTTTAATGTTAGGGTCGCTCTAAAGGTCCTGGCTGAGGGGCAGTCACCCTGGGAGGGGACAGCAAAGACCTCCCCCAATACACTCGGCAAACATCCCCGAGGCAGCAGCGCTCGGTGCCCACAGGCATCGATCCCATCCGCCAAACCCTTAATAATTGAAGCGGCTCCTAGGGCCCCGCAGCCCATCACCCACCTTCATTAGCCAGAGCGTTTTACTTTAAAGTAAGGCAATTTGCTCTTTGTCTCCTAATGGATGGAAGGCGCATCCGAGCTCCCCTCCTCCCGCAACGCCTTTGACGAAGTGTACAAAGCCCGAGGCTCTTCCGCGCTCCCACCCCGGCCCCCACCCCGCCCCTCCACTGCGGTAAAAAGCCACCTCCCGGCGCTCGCCCTGCCGCCCGAAGTTCCTTCTTCCCCTCTTCTAGAATTGCAGTGCAGGGCAACTACCAACTGGGAAAGCCAAGTCGCCCTCCCCGTACCGGGGAAGCCCCTCTCCGGCGCTCCCCCGCCCCGCTCGGGCTCACAGCAGGGTCCCGAGCACTTCAAGCCCCCCTCCCCCACCCGTCAGCGGGCCCCGCGGCGCCCCAGCCCCGTGGCCCCTACCTTGGCGGGGTGGCGGCGGACCAGGGGTGGAGGACGCGCACGCCCCGCGCATCTGAAGGTGAAGCCGAGCGCCCGTGGCGAGGAGCCGAGCGCTGCACTACACCGACCGAGCCAGCTGCGCCCGGACGCGGGGGACGCGCGAGGTCGCGCGGGGCCCGCTACGCGCCCGGCCCACTCCCCACGCCGCCCGCGCGCGCCCTGGACGCGCCAGCCCGGTGGGGGCTCGGGAGACAGCCGGGATCTCAGGGCTGCACGGCGCAAGGAGGGGGCCGGGCTCCCACGGCCCAGCGCAGGCCCTAGGTTTCCCCCAGCCCAGGAATGGTCTGCCCTGTAGGAAACGCACACGCTCCACTATTGTCTCATCAGCGCAAAGTTCTTCCACACTGCAGAGAAAGTCTGGAGGCTCGCGATGACTCAGACTCAGATAATCCTTACTCTACTAGCACTGAATCACGACCCGGGGGACTAGTGGTCGCCCCTTCTTCCCAAGGTTTCAAGCTGCTATAGCTTCAGTTATTGGAGGCTGTTTACGCGCGCGCGCGCGCGCGCGAACACACACACACACACACGCATCTATACGTGCAGACGTGCTCGGGATGCAGGTCCAGCCTGCTCTGGCACCTGGGCACTGAGCTTCGAGAGGAGATCTAAACACAGAGAATTCCCGATGGTCCCTGAGACGTACGCGGTCACTGAACTTCGTAGGAGTATTTGGGGGAGTTAGGATGGAGAGTGCCAATCCCCGAAGTCTTGAATCTGGAGCATTTTGAATCCAGAGTCTTTCCAGTATTCGCTGGAAAGACTGAACGACTACTGTACAAAGTGGAGTTTGAACTCGATTGTCATCGGTCATGGTGTTTACTTGTATCCTTGAAAGTTCAACTCATTTTGCTTTTGTTCTTAAAACTTCATTTCTTTACCTCAGCTACTCTCCGGGGGTCGTAGTTCGTTGCAATAAATTGAGTATGGGAATGGAAATCTTAATTTGACTCAAGAAGCTTTCCTTGTACTTGGCAGGGAGGGGTCCGGGCGGAGGAAGGGAGTTAGACTAGAAGCGGGAGGGGAAGGGACGGGGGAGCGCGCCCCAGGATCCGCGGTGACGTAGGCCTGGGTTGCTGTGGCCTGCGGAGGGGCAACGCTATCTGCTCCCACCAGGCCCTTAGCCATATTGTTCCTTTCCCTCGTGATAACTCCGCAGTGGAGGTGGATTCTGGCCAAGTCGCCCAACGTGGCTCTGCTGAACAATCGGCGCCGCATTTCGGGCGGTTACCTTTTGCAGTGGCATTTCTCTGTGTCCAGAACTCTCCTCGTGCAGCCCGTGGCCCTCCACAACTAATGTCATTTATACTGAAACTCCTTCTGCACCAACGTGCTGCGAAGGGCGGTGCTTGTGCCCTGGCAAAGCTGGAAATCGGGCGCGGGGCCATTCTTCGTGTGCGAGATATTTTGTGTGTGTGTGTGTGTGTGTGTGTGTGTGTGTGTGTGTGTGTGTGTGTGTTTCAGCGAAGGAGGGGGACTGGGATAGAAAGGGAGGAAGACGGCAAGGAAGGATCCGCGAATCATAAAATGTAAGCTTCCTGTGATTCGAGATCGGCTGTGATTTGGAAAGCTGGCATGTTAAAGGTTGTGGACAGTTATTGCTGATTTCAGCCTGAATGCCTAAGTGTGATTCACAGAAAAGTACTGCAGTGCCCACAGTTCATTACCATACACAATGAAAATTCACCAAAAAAGTATCGCTCAGTTCAACTAAGAAAAGAGAACGACTTTGCGTACTAAGTCAGGGATAGATAACATGCGTCGACATCACGTATATGCGTATGTAAACTCCGACATAGTTATTCTGTAATGCCTTGAGAGGATGGAATAAATATTATTTATCTGCATTCTTGATTCTAATTTCAGACTAGTGTTGCTCTAATAATTTCCATGTGTTGAAAATTGACAAGTTAGATCAGCAAACAGTGAGGAAAACTTCCAGACTCCTCCACATAAAACTGAAAAAATTTTCAAGCATGCTTGGGGTCCTTTCTTAAATCACCCACATGTGATTTCACTCAGGGCTTGGTCTGTCTACCATAATATTGTGCTTTTAAATGATTTCCTTTCTTCCACATTTCTCTACAATGCACATAAAATCTGAGAGTGTAATTTGATAGATGTGCAAGAGTCAAATTCTGGTGCCAGTGTGGCAAACCCAAGAAACAGCAGCTGGAGGGCCCACATCATTTCATCACCAAGCTGCCATGTATTTACATTGATTGTAGACAAAGTCACTGGTCTTTGTTTGTCAACACACCATTACTAGCTTCTTCTATACACCAAAAGGTATGAAAATTAAATATTTAGTAAGAGTTCACATACTACTCCTTTTTTTCACATGCTATTCCTCTAACCATATTTAGCCTTGCCAACATTTCAACTGTTTAATGCCTTCATACAACTAAAGTAGCCTTTAAAGATTTAAGACATTGTTTCTACACATTACATAAGCCCTTGGGATTCTCCACTTATGTGTCTTTATTTGAAATATTTAGGTAGATTACAGTTTGTAAACAGAGCAAAATCAGCAAGACTAATGGTTGATCTTTGGATATGCGTAACTATCACAGTGAGTAATTCTCGTTGATGAAATAGATGAGGAAGAGAACATTTATTTTCCTTTGCTATTATCTAATGAATTATTTTCTTCAGCATTTAGAACTCTGCTTCTTCTAGCAATTTGATAATAGTGTTCTGTGATCATGGGTGTTTGGTAAGAAAGGTTCTCAGGTATTCCATAATTAGCTAAGAGCAAAGAGCAAACAAAAACAAAACCTCACCAAGGTCTTGTCTGTCTGAAAGCATAAACTGAAACTGTAGCTATAGCATGAACCCCAAGACAAACTAAAATACATGTATTAAATATGTATGCTGAATTTGTGTGATAATTAGACAGTTCAGCACACTTATTAGTAAATATTTTATATTAATACTATCTCTGTAAATTTATTAGGGTTTTCTATATTATATCTAAGAAAGGAAAACATTATGTACTAAGTCAAGGAGTAACCTTTTGCTCTCTGAACTCACATATACAAATTTCAGAGGGAATTATGGATAACTCTGATAAAGTATGTGTGTTTTACATTTTAGTGGGTTATGGGTAATGTTACATGTGGACATGGACTATTCAATCATTGCTATTTCAAAAATAGTACCCCAAACACTAACTTGCTGTTCTTTCCTGAAATCTTTTCTTGGGGCTTAAACTCAGAAAATGGTTTGTATTGAGACTATGGATGGAGAAAAAAATTAAAGAGAATATAGAGGAAAGGAAGACTAGCACATCAGTTTGGGAGAGTTGATTTGAAATTTACCACATGGTAATCCCATTAGGGGATAGCCCCAAGGTTGTGATTATACGTTACAGAAAGTCCTTTATGAAGTGATTTTAGCCTGCTCGAATCTGAAGTTAACTCATAGAGTATTTTTAATCCTGGTCTCAAACTGTCTCAATTCTGTTTTTTAAATTTTCACTCTATTGAAAGTGATGAGTACTCTGGTAATGAAATAGGTAATATGCATTTCTTACACAGATGCAGACATACACCCACACACATGCAGGGTCACCTTTACTGGGACCTACATCCATATTCTCCCATGTTTATACTGGGAAAGCTTCTCAATTTAAGGTCAAATTGGCTGCAATTTACATTGCTCACAGTTGAGATGTTTCATGTTTTTCCAAACAGTTGTGAAAATTCGTTCATCTTTCTGCTCTATCCAAGTCTGAACATATCCAAAGATTCTGTGCAAAACGTACACATTTTATGTAATAGACAATACCTTACTCACTTTTCCTCATGGCAAAACTTTTGAGAATTTTCTCATGAAATCAACATTTTTTAACAATCCATTCTCATTTTCTACTCAGGAGAAGAGGAAACTTCCACACTGACCCATACACCATAGTTACTGTAGCACAGACACACTTTTACTGTTTTTGTTGTGCATATATTTTGAGAAGCAACAAAGATTGCATTAACATTAATGGCAGAGCCTAGTATAACTGTAGAGTCCCATCTGAGGTAAAAGTATTGTAGAAAATACACCAGCAGTTTAAGCAATGACAACCACATTTTCTCATCATTTGCAGTTTTTGATAACTACATCAGGACATCACAGCAGGTAAACAACCCTCAAGTCTGTTCTTAATTTCAACCCAAGTAAAAGACTCATGGCAACAGCTGGTTTCAGAATAGCCGATACAGAATTCCACAGATGTGGTTCATAACAGTTTGAAGAATAAAAGGAACTAGGCCGCAGAGCAGAATTAATTTAAGGAAAGACAAATTCAATAAAGATTCCTCTTTTGAAAAATTTCCCATGTTCAGGAAAAGAGGGCCCAGTTTTCCTTATTGGTTTTTCTTACGCTCCTACAGTATGTTAATTACTCAACATACAGGTTGTGACCTATTAACACTATACATTCTTACAACAGCAAAACCATTGACTTTCTCAGCTCCCAAATCTCATTATGTCTCACCATGCATAACTGATTGCGTGTGTGCATTTAGGCAAACTTTTCTAACAGAACTGAAAATAAAATAAGAGAACAAGCAATATATCTTTCTCTGTGGGTAGGTTAGGTACACTCGTAATGAAACCAAGTAAGGAAGAAATGCTTAAAGGCCTTTCTTTCTGAGATCTCACTTGACACACACATAGTCATTTAGTCATTTAAAGGGAACAGAGATAGCATTCAGGGCATAAAGTGGAGTTAGAACAATAAGAAAAACATGACCAGGGTATGGATAAGTTGTCATAATGAAGGAGTCAAGACATTTTGTTGATGGAAATGCTAGATACAGTAGAGGAGACTTTTAATATATTGAACAATATTAACCATTTCAAACATTCTTAAGTGTACAACTTAACCAGCAGTAGGTACAGCCACAAAACTCAGTAACTATCTTCACTCTTCCTGCCCAGAGCTTCGGCATTGTTCCAAACAGAAACTGCACCCGTTAAACAACACTTCCATTCTCCGCTCACTCCTAACCCTGCCAGCCACCACTCTTTTGGTATCTTTGAATTTGACTCTCCAAAGACCTTACTTCCAACTGAGCCAGCATAATTTCACTGAGCATAATATCCTTAAAATGCATGTGTTGTGATCTGTAGCTAGCTAGGTGTGGTTTTGCCTCCTTTAAAAAAGACAGAGGTGGGCTGAGGAAGTAGCTCAGTGCTAGAATACTTGCCTGGCATGAAAAGGCCGGAGTTCAATCACTAGCACTAAAACAAACAAACAAAAAACTTATGAATGAAGTGCCTATAATTTTGCCAAAAACAATCCTCAGTAATTATTCTTTTGTTTCTTAAAATGATTGATTTTCTTGTCTAGCTATATTTGTTTGCCTTTGTCTACCTTATAAGCTGCAGGAGAAATCTGACAGAGAACCCCAACTTCTTCTAGCCGTTTAAGGTAGACAGCAAATGTGGAGTCCCAGGCTTTGCAATCCCAAGGAAGAACCTTGGGTGAGAGAGTTCTTCTCTTTGGAGACTGATACAGCAGGGCCTCTGGGGTTATACAGAGGCCTTCCATTTTAGAATGGTGCTTCTGTGAACCCCAAACAGATATTCGATCAAAGGTATTAAGTTAAACTTTTGGGGGCAAAATGGAATTTTTAAAAGGGATAAGTGATCTACTTTCTAATCAAGTCACTAATTTCAACAGATTCTCATAATTTTGTTGCTTTGGTTTTCCTGATAGCATTATGGGACAAGTGGAAAATGTGGGGAATTAATGGGAGATTGTTAAAACATTATTTTACACACTGACAACTGTAAAGTATTTCACATAGGTGGCATCATTTAAAGAATATCATAACAAAAGCCTAACAGTTTTTCAAACTTAATTTTTTCACAACTATGTGTTTATTTTTCTATAATACTATCTTGAGCCAGACAAGATCAAGTGCTAATTTAAAAACCAGAATTTTTTACATGCATATTGTGTCAGGAGTCCTCATAAGAGTTTGAATTTCATGTAATTACTATGTCACAGTAACCCATGAGAAAGGGACCACCACAATCCCATTTGCCAGCTGCTAAAGGAGAGGCTCAAAAGTTCAGAACAGCAGCCTGGCTGCGGCGCTAACCCTCTCTAATAGGCCAGGGCACTGCAGCCTGCTCTTATGAAGGTAGTATTATAGATGGAAAAGCCAGATGTGTATTTTCTCACAGTCATTGTAGAAATTGGTTAGAATTACCCTATATAGTTCTTGCTCTGTGAATTGGTCTTTTGCCTTGATGTAAGTTACCTAGTGTCTTTTGGTCCTTACTGTGTCACCACATTGACTTGTGTCACCTGCCACCGAGCATTGTTGGCCTTCCATACACCTGATGCAAGTTGCATGTTCATGCAGGTAGAGCACTACAGTAACTGATAGAGAAAATCTTAACTTAGTAACTGGTAGAGAGAATCACTATAGAAATATTTTTTTATTTAGTTTCTCAAATGATTTGAACTAGCTTTTTAAAATAGATAAAATACAAACAGGGTGCAAAGCATGAGAGGAATTAGGTCAAGAAAAATGAAGGAAGAAAATTAATGTGCTAGGATCAATTCAAGCTCATCCAAGTTAGCACTAATACACATGGATACGTGTCTAGTCTTCCTATGGATTGTTACAGGTGTTAGAATTTTCCTCTGACCTTCCTAGCACCCAAAGCAAAGAGGGAAGTGCTATTTTTTTTTTACAAGATTTGTGTTATTTACACAAGGAGAATGTAATGGACTATATTCCTAACAATTTGGAGACAAAATAATCAACCTGTAATTCAGCACGAATTTATACTAATTACTTTATCTCAGAAGTTGGAATCACATGTAGAGTTATTACAAACAAGAAAAACAAAAAGTTAAAAGTCACTTAAGTTATTTTCACAGCTTATCATTATGGACAAACATAAATTGTTGCAGTACAGATTCTCTCCTGCTCCACATGGTCACCAGTGTGATCAGTGCTATAAAAGTATATGTTCACCTAAGATGTTGTTTGGAAATATCTGAAGGCAGAAGAGTGCCTCCTCAAGTTATGTTCACACTCTTGAAGTGAGCATCATTTCTAGAATCATTTGTTTTCCTGCCATTGAGTTTTCAATTTTATCTTCATAGAATGTCATTGGTATGCCTTTGCTCAGAGGCATCTCTGTTCATGCCCTCAAACACAACTGTTTTCACCAGGACACCACAGAGATGCCTCCCTTATAGTGAAGCATGTGCCTTCCTCCAGGGGCTCTGTCTGTGTGGGCCGGTGGGACTGTCAGGACCCAGTGGACTGAGCCTCAGTTTGCACAGGCAGACGCTAGCCTGGAGTGTCTGGGTCCAGGACACGATGGCACTTTGCTTTTCCCTGCTAGATGCCGAAGCTGGTCAGCCCGCTGCCGTGTGACAACAGAGGTCTCTGGCTCTTGGTATTACAGAAACTTCTGGGGTATAGACTTGAGGCATTTTAGTAACCTGTTGCCTGTGCAGGAGTTGGACAAGCACTTTTACTTCTTTATTTCCTACAGCTTAAGCCCTTTGGCTTCTAGAAAGCCTTTATTTAAAATAAATACAGAAAAGATGTGTTACACTGTGAGTTACAATACAACACAATCATCCATTAAGTACCAAACTCTGTTCAAACAAAGTTCATGGATGGACTGACAAATTTACAAAGGCGAGAGACCCCAAAGAGGGGAGGCTGCCACTCACCCGGTCTCCCTGTGGTGCTGGGCAGGCCCTGTCAAAGTGAGCACCAGGAGGAGGGCAGGCCCGCTTGTCTTTTCCCTCTAATTTGCCTCTGAGTTATAATACCTCTGAAAATTCGGGTATTGGTAAACTGAAAAGGGATCCTGAAACTCAAGTGATTTTCTGTTTGTCCCTTTTTTCTAGAAGATAAATTGCCCTGCCCTTAGAGGGTGTAAAAACGCTATTCTACTTTCCAACCCCCCCTACATTGTTTCTTTTTAATTACAACTAAGCTCATCTAGTTGTTTACAACAGGACTTCACCCAAATGAAGCAGGGGTAACTTTTAGACAAACTGATGATAAACTTTAATTTTAAATATTACATTCTTTGGAAGGTCTTATTTTATTTGATTGGGGTGTTTTGTTTTGTCCTTCCTTTTTTTTTTTTTTGTCCTGGGAATTGAAGTTAGGACCTTGCACTTTCCACACTTTCCAGGCAGGCACTGTGCTGCTAAGCTAATCCCAGGTCTAATGCAAAAACATCTTACACAAAAACTGCTAGGAATTTAGCATAGTGGCACAAGCACCTGTCTGGCAAGTACAACGTTGTGAGTTTGATTCCCAGTACCAAAAAACAAAAAACCCCAACATATTTCTGAAGTGTTACATAGGTCATTTTAAAACTACTCACCTTTTTCAATGCCAGAAAATTTCATCTTATTTCTAAAATACAAAAATATGGTCACACATATCCCTATATTACAATTTTCAATGAAATTTTCCTTTCAATTACCTAAAACAAAAGAATTTAAAAAACTAAACTGTGCTCTATAAGGTCTGTGACAACATAATTTCCATTTAATAATACATTTCTCCCTCTGTTATACAGTGCTGTATAATATTTATTCTTCCTTACTGTCCAAAATTGCAGGGAAGTTGATGGTGCAAATAGCCCATTGATTTCAGTGTCACTCTACTCTAGATAAAGTAAATCAAGAGTGGAGCAAACATTGCACGCCTGTGTGACTGGATGGTGCCGTCTCTTGCACTGGAATACTTCCCAAGTGCCGTAGGTTAATGGCTTGGTCTCCAGCCTGCTGTGCTGCTGGGAGGTGGTGGAACTTTCAGGAGGCAGAACCTGGGCAGAGAAAGTTAAGTCACTGGGGCATGCCCTTGAAGGGGACTGTGGGACCCTCATCTCTTCCTCTTTCTTACTTCCTGGTTGCCACAGGTGAGTAGCTTGTTCTACCACGCACTCCTACCATGATACACTGTCGTCTTGCCTCATGCCCCAGAGCAACAGGGCCAACTGACCTCAAAGTGAAACATCCACAATTGGGCCAAAATAAACCTTTCTTCTTTTGAAATTTATTATTTCAAACATTTGTTAGCAAGTGAAAGCCGACCAACAGAGTGTAAAAAGTTTATCTAAGGCACTGAGAAAAAAATATAAAAGCCAAGTAAAAGTCAAATTCTGATAGAGAAGCTTAAAAATATTGCATGAAAAAAATTTAGGGGCTGAGATGTAGCTCAGTGGCCCCAGCAGCTGCAAAAAATAAATAACATTTCAAAATTAAAATAATGTAGATAAATGTAGTCTACATTAGGGTAGACTTAGAATTGTAAGTCCCACATTCACTTCCACTATGAACAGAGATTCCCATTTTTCTAACTCATATATAATGTGTAGACAATTCTATAGATGTGAAAGACAGGGACATTAAATTATAGGGGATGATTTACAAGAAAAAAAGACTAAGATGTGTGCATGTCCTTTAAATGGCTCATCTATTGGTAGGATGTTTTGGTGGTTGTGCATAAGTTCTTGTGTTCCTGCACCCATGGCAAAAAGTTAAAACTATGGCAAAGTTTTCAATTTAAAAGAGAATTATTTAGATTTCATATATGCTTTGAAGAATTATAGGTCTCAGTATAGTTCTTAAAATCCATTTGTCCCATCCACATACTGAGAGAGTATATGAATTTCACACTGCTGTTTTATAAAGTAATTGCAAGATAATATCTCAGACAATTATTCTATTCAGCATACTTTCTAAATTCTCTGATCAAATGGACACAGAAATTTTAATGACTTGTCTCAAACCAAAATTTTCTCACAGCACTTCACATTACCGCAATGATATTATCAAACACACTTGGACAGAAAGCAAGCTCGGATGTTTATTGAACTTCTATTCCCTTTGAGGCATCATGCTGGCCCTAGTCGCCATCAGTGAAATCACTATCTCAAATCACATCCTGCATGGAGACTTAACTGTTTCCCATCTTGACTAGAAGCCCATGCCCAGGTATGAAGATGTCAAAGGCAGGATTGGGAAGATGATTAAGTGATAAAGATGGTGTCTTAAGGGTGGAATTAGGGAGCAGAAGATTGCTCTTTTGCTCTTCCACCATGTGAGGACATAGCATTCTTCCCCTTTGCCCTTCTTCTCTTCTGCCGTGTGAGGTCTCAGCATGAAATCCCTTGCTAGACACTAAATAGTGACACCTTTATCTTGCACACCCCACCCTCCAGAACTGTGAGAAATAGCTGTCTGTTGTCTAGAAATTACTCATTCTGTGCTGTTTTATTAGTAACACAAACAGACTGAGACAGCCAACAACCTACAAATACGTCTCTCCTCCTGGTACTGGGAGCAGAGCAGCTGCAGGGGGCAGGAGCTGAGTGTAAGCCAGGCCCCCTGGCGTGAGCAGGCTCCAGGTCTTGATTGCAAGGCTTATGTAGAGCATTCTAAGGCCCAGATGGCCTGCATAGCTGTGGCAGGGACCCATTCTCGCCTAGCAATCCTGCCTCTATCCTTTCAGGCCCCAGAACTGTCCTGCAAATATTTCTCCACCTTAAATCCCAGCTGATATCTCCTGCCTTGAGAATGACAGTCCCTTGATATATACTGTAAGAAGTCTATGATTTTCTGTCACCAATTTTGTTTGACCAATCTCAAGGCCTAGAATTCTAACTCTCAGACTAAAGAAAATTGGAAATGAAGATGTACTATATTTTTAAAAAGAAAAAAAGATAGATGAAGCAGAGGTGAGCAAAGAAATCAGAAAAGAGTGCTCAACAACTAGTCATCTCTTAAAAGCCTCTGTTTCTGAAAACTGTCCTGTCAGAGACACCTGATTTTGGAGGGAGTCGGTGCAAATGTAGCCAGTACAAAGAGCTCCTAGAACTCAACGACCTAAGACAAGTAACCAAGTTAAAAAATAAGCAAAAAAGAGCAGTGGAAGGGAGGGCAGGGAAATGGGGAAAAAAAAGACTCATGTTGTGTCACAAACAGTATAAATTCCCTATGATGAATGTGACCATTATGTATACCTGAAATGTACCAATAAACTTAATTAATAAAATGTTTTTTTTTAAATATGCAAAGCCTGTAACTAGATGTTTTTCCAAGGAAGAGATGCACGTAGCCAGTAAGGCCCTTTGTGGTTGCTCAGAAGCATCAGCCAGTAGAGAAACATCAGCCAGTAGAGATACCAATCACTTCATACCTACTAGGGTGGTGGAGTCAGAAAAAAGCAAGTGTTGGCAAGCATGTGGTGAACCTGGAACCCTTTACACCACTGGTGGAACCAGAACATGGTCCAGCTGCTTTGGAAGGGAGTCAGGCAGATCCTCAAAACGTTAAACACAGAGATACCACATGAGCCAGCAATTCCACTCCTGGGTGCATTCTCAGTAGCAGTGAAATCATGTGTACATGCAAAATTTATTCATATGCACCCAAAGTGGAAACTATAAATGTCCATCTGCTGGTAAGAATTGTTCAGCAATAAACAGGAATGAAGAATTAACACATGCTACATTATAAGTGAATCTCTGAATTGTGAAATGAAAGAAGTCAAACCCAAAAGAACATATTTCAATTTGAAATATCAAGAATAGGCCAGTCCATAGAGATTGAAAGTAGATCGGTGGTTGCCTGGGGTTGGTGAGCTTGGCAGCAGGGTGGGAAATAACCACTAGCAGATGCATAATTTCTTTTGGGGTGATGAAGGTGTTTTGGTACAAGATACAGGTTGTGGCAGCACAAAACTGTGAACATGCTAAAAGCCATTGAACTGTATACTTTAAATGAGTGAGCTGTGAGTTATATCCTAATAAAGTTGTTACTTTCAACATGACAAGTCTATTCAAAGTAGTCTTTCTTAGTTATACACAAATAGGAGATTTAATGGCTTGGAATACAGTGGATCTTCTTAGGTACTATTCAGAAGGAAAGAGACAGAAGAAATGGTTTGTCACCCTAATTTTGTCACTTACTAGATAAATGATTTTTGTAAGTCACTCGCTTTAGATAGTTTACCTGCAAAATAGGTGGCCAGAACTAAAGACATTCTCATGCATAAGGATTCTTTGATTCAGATTTAAAAGGGATCTGCATAACTCATAGGAAAATAAGAGAGTAATCATGAAAATAAAATGCTCTATGTCTACTATTTTAAAAGTATACAGCAATACATAAATTGTGACCCTCTTATGATAGCCAATTAGTGTTTCCCCTTTTTTTGTACCAGGAATTAAACTCAGGACCCTGTGCTTGCCAGTCAGGCCTTGAAGCTGCTGAGCGATATCCCCAACCCTATGCATCACATTTTATCTTTGTGTGTCTTCAAAGTCTTCCACAGGAAACGTTTTTAATTTTATACTTGGAAAAACATCTTTATTTTAAAAAACTGTGGTGTTGCGTAGCTTAGAATGTGACAATATGAATGAAATAAAGGTCCGTTAAATCTGTAAATACAGATACAGGACATTTGTAATTCTCTAGTGATGTGTGGAGATATTTGGAACCCCTTGGTATTTTTAAAGTTGGTATTCTTCCATACTGAAGTGAGTTCTTTGTTCAAAGGTATTTTTGGCTGTCAAATTGAATATGGTCCTTGGCACCTAGCTTTGATTCTCATAATGTATGTGCATGTGCTGACCTAATTTACATAGACACCAAGGGAGACAGGAAGCCTGTAGTACATCTTTCCCAATAAGAGAAACAGAAAAAATACTGAATTCTACAGTTTCATATGTGAAATTGGGTTATTCACCAAGTTTCTGGACTAAGAACCAGATGAAAGCTGTCATAAAATAATATATCCTGTGCAATCAGTGATTTACTATGAAGGACTGGATAAAATAATGGAGATGCTTTTATTTTATATTTTATATTTTTTATTGTATTTTATATTCACGCTAGAAAGCTATCACTGCATGAGACAGAGAGCACTTTGATTAAACACAACAAGGTTTTCTTTAAAGTATGTTTTGTGTGTAGTACATTTGAAATGGCATTTTATACTCTATAAGCTTGAAACATAAATTGTGCATTAGAAGAAATGAATAAGAATATAGTCAAAGATCTAAGGTAGGATGGTGGATTTTCAGGGGACATCAGAGGTATACCTGCTTGTGCCTCCAGATGTTTGCTTATTGTGAAGGGAAACCTACCTAGAAGTCATACTGGACTTCAGGACACACCAACCAGTACAAATGGCTTTCGTCCTGGGAGACAAACTGTCCCTTACAAGCATGGAGTGACTAAGACAAACACTGCTTCCTTTGCTTCTTGCCATGGCCAGTGGAGAGGCTGTCAGCAGGACAGAAAGGTGTCTCTGTGCTTGCTAATTATTTCTGTGGCAGGGTTAAAAAAAGAAGAAATGCCCATAGGTGTCAGGAGCACCAGTTCTTGTCTGGCTTCCTCATTGTCTTTGTCATTTAAATATGCTCTTGGGTCAGTACAAAGATAGGAAGCAAGTTACACAAACCTTGCAACAATTTACTGAGCTTCAGATTAGCAGATGCATCCAGTGTACTGTTTTGGGGAATGCTAAACAGCACTACGTTTTCTCTGGGAGGAACACTGTCAGTATTTCAGAAGAATCTTTGACAGTCTTGCACATATATCCTCCCATAAACAATTGCTGCTTGGGTCCGAAGCAGTAGGCTTTAATTATTTAGCCTCCTGCTCTATTTGGGTATCTTTCAAAACATTAAAATCTTGTCTTGGAAAGTAAGAGATAGGGGAAATAACTGAGCATCAGGAAATACCCTTGTGCATTTGTTTCTACTGGGCATCGCTGGGCTTTTCTGCTGATAAAAATCTGTGCACAGGAGCCCAGAGATCTGCTTAGAGACCGACCACTGCTGGAGCTGGAGCCCCAGGGCTGGCAGCAGCCAGTGTGGAAACCTTTTCCTCCTGGGCTAGACCCCTGCACATGGAAAATGGTGGAGAATAGTGCCCTTCTCCCAGGGTTAGAGTCAGAATCGTTACCATCTGAGTCTTAAAAAAAAAAAAAAAAAAAACAACTTTGAATTTAAGATGTTTTTTAAAAATCAGTACATATTCCTCAATTGAGACTAAAAGAATGTTGATTAAAACAGGTTAGTAGCACCCACAGAACTTAGCTTCTCAACCCCTGTGCTGAGGGACCAACTAGTGGAGATGTAATGACTGGTGTTTTTTTGGGGGCGGTATTGTAAATATTTTTCATTTTATTGGCAAATTTGTGAATGATGTGCTTGGTTTGTAATACAGAGTAAAGCAGGCCTTTTAACAGTCTCAGATGAAACATTCTGGAGTAGGAAGCTGGAAGGGTGTGAAGGGGGCGTTGAGAGTTTCCTCTCTGACTATTCCTGAGTTGGCTTCTGAGGTGCAAAAGAATGATTCCCAGCGGCCCTGAAAGCTCCAAGCTCCCTCCCTCTCCTCTGGACTATGACAGCAATGGCTTCCCAGTGAATTCTGCGGCTAAAGGGATCCGAGCCACGCTGTGCTTTATCCTGCAACCAGCTGCAGGTAATACCCATGTGTCCCCACGTTAACACAATGAACAGAGCTGTTGCTTACACAAATGGCAAAATATTTTCTCTGAGCTTTCTCTTAGAATCTCTCAATCCTGATGAAACTTAAGGGAATATAAAAGCAAACTCTGGGGGAAATTTACTACCTTTTGCTATCATGATTTCAGGCTATTTGCAAAGAGCACACTCATTAGTTTGTTAAAGAACTTTGTTTCAGATGTACTACACCTTAAGTCCTGCTAAGATTAGAGAAAGATCTGAATGTGCTATTTCAAAACAAAGTTCTCAGCAACCTCATTTCTTGTCACTGTTTGAGCTTTATTTTTCCTTTCCCTTTCTCCATACGGTGCGGGGAAACTTACTTTGGTAGTCATGTGCACATTTTCAAGCAAACCATTTGTAACTGCTATTTGTATAAAACTCGAACTTAATAAGCTTAGAGACAGCATTATGCCTTATTTGGATTGCAGTTGCTCACCCTTTTCAAGTGGCATTAGCGAACCCCAGCTTTAAAGGCTTAATGAACACGCGCATAATACTCACCAGGCAGTCTTGTCAGAAACTGCAATTTGGGCTAAAAACAGCATTTTTATTTATTTGATTTGCTAATTTCCCAGAATTGGGTAAATGGTTGCTGGTCATATTGATTTATGTTAGAACCATGGGAAAATATCATTTGGCCTACCATGTTTGAGACATCTTAGCATGATGTCTGTTTCTGGTTTTTCTCAAACACTAAAAACAAAAAGCTTCAGTGTCCCTTGGCTGCATGAAAGCTTATGTTTCCTTCACTTTATTTAAATAACATGAAACTACAGATGCACATCTCAGCACCATGGCACATGTGCAGATGTATGTATATTTTTTAGGAACTATATTTGTTACTGGATTTTAATAACATTCTCTTCCGGTTACAATACTGCTTTGGTTCAATTTACTTTCGGATTCTTCCCTTTCGTGGTAACATGATAGCAAACGATTTGGAAAGCGTTATTTAATGGTCTCTGGGTCGGGCGCAGTGACTATCCTTGTGTTCATTCAGGGCCTTTGTAACCGAACACAGCCCGGTTTATCCTGAGAACCTCCAGTCTCCACAGCAAAGAATGGCTCCTGACATTTGTAGAGTTAAAATATAGGATTAATGATCAGCTTTTAATGTGCAAATTAAGTATTCAGTATGAGTATTCAGCTTTCCTTTTACCCATCTTATTTAACCCAAATTCTCAATCCAAGTGAGTGCAGGTTGAGTGTCTGCCTCAACCAACAATATTCATAGTGAGATGAAGTTTTTAACTGGATTTTTAGGGTAAAATATAGAATTACAAGGAAGAATACTTGAGGAAGTGGCATATTTGTATTTCCACTGAGATGCCGTCAAGATTTCAAAGAAGTTAATGATTAACTTTAAAAATTGCAAGGCCTGGATCCCAGTGTAAAAAATAAAAAAGCTGCTGATCGGTGGACAAATCTGCATGAATTTGCTCTCTTCACTTTGATGTACTGGCCACGAAAAGGGCAGTCTAGGGATTGACACTTTCACAAGAACAGATTGTCTTGTTCAGAGTAAACCTGGGAGAGGGGCTTTGCCCTGACCACAGTGCATTTGCCCGCCTTCCAAAAGTGCTTACTTACTTTCTTAGTCAGTAGATCTTAAAAATTAAATCATTTTCACCCATGGCAGCCTACCTATAAATATCACATTATAAATGGCTAAAAAAATCATATTTTTGTAACTGGAAAAAACATTTAAAAGCATAACATTACAAAGAGCTGTGTGAAACAAACAAACCAAAAAAAAAAAAAAAAACACAAAAAACTGTATCTATTGTCTCTGCCAAGAGAAGGGACATTTATTTTGCAAAACTGTGCATTTCAATGTTTCTGGACTGGTATTTCTCTTCTTAAAGTCCCTTTAAAAAAACTACCATTATCAAATAACTTCCTTCCTGGTATCTGGTTGCCTTCATGTTTCTTTGGTCATTTTATTTATTTTGTGGAACAGGATTGATTCATAAGGCTATGTTTTTTATTTTTATATTGTTTAAAGTTATTCTTTGGGCTCAGTAACATGGATTTCCTAGGCACATGCGTCCTGGACATCAGCCCAGTGAGCGGCTTGGCTGAACCCCCTTGGAAGTCCAGGGCTGTGAACACAGCTCCTGCTGGCAGTGACAGAGTTGCAGCAAAAAGCTTACTGCACGGTCTGGTGGAACCCTCCTCCTGCAGCCCACAAAGTATCCACATCATTCTTCATACCATAGGGTACAGGCTAACAGGAAGAGTACAATTAAAGAACTTGGGAACTCTGGTCATAACAAACTGCCTCTAAATGGCTCCCAAGGGATTTCTTTTGTTATTTCAATAACAATGGCAATTTAAAAGGATGCCACTTATCTCTAACCATCCATGCCATATATTGATAGCCTTTGAGAAATTTTAGCCATGTATAAATTAAACTTAACGATCTTCTTCAGTGCAGACAGACAGACAAGGACAAGACCAGGATTTTATAGAAGCAAGTTTAAATGAACATGGCCTTTAGGAAGAGGAGTAGAAGACTATTAACACTATGGCACACATAGGGATCTTCCAATAACATCCCATCTCTGTCTCTCTGTCTCTGTCTCCGTCTCCACCTCTCCTGGGGATGCAATCTAGGGCCTTGCTTATAAGTGGCAAATGCATGACCACTGAGCTACTTCTCCAGCCCCTGACTTTTTTTTTTTTTTTTTGTCTTTTTGAGACAGATCTCGCTATGCCTTGAGCTGGCCTTGAGCTCACTTTGTAGCCCAGGCTGGTCTCAAACTTGCAACAATTCCTTTGCCTTAGTCTCTCCAGTGCTGGGATTACAGCCTTGTGCCACCATGTCCAGCCCCAAATCCCTTTCAATTGGCCTATCCAGCCAACATTTGCTGTGAGTCTCTTAACAGCAATGGGGCGGGGCTGGGGGTGGGAAGAAGTGGATTGTATGAGCAAAGCCTATTTGGGGACATGGAACCAGAGCAGATTCTGTGACATCTGAAGGGCCACCCATGTGCAGAGCTGTGGCCCTTGGTCTCCAGCTGAACTTGCTGCCTTTCTGGGCCCAGCGCCACTTTGGGCCAGGCAGGCCCTTGCTTTCTTGAGGCAGGGGTGTGCGCTGCGGACTCAGGTGCCTCTCTGACACTTCCTTTTTCATCTTGTTTGGAGGTCAGGCAAAGTGATTCCTGGAACTCTAGGCCTAGAAACCTTTGAAAACTGATAGAAGCCACATGATGGGCAGAATCCCTACCAGACATCCTGTTCATGCAATAGAGGCCATTTATAAAATTTATATTTACAATAATGCTCATAATTGTCCTGTAACAGCCACAATGACAAAACCTGGTGAAGTTATGACACATTCTTTTCCTTCATTGATATTCTTATTTTCTGTAATTCATATCTCATTTAAGAAAACTAAAATAGAGATGGGCTCTCCCTAGTCTGCAGGTTGCTAGGAAACAGATGTTTCAGTTGTGTAATGCTGAATAGATGAATATTTGTCAAATATCAGTAATTTCAACGATCCTTTTTGCATGATTCCCCCCCCCCCACAGCCTGAATGCTGGTCATTTGCACTAGTGTTTTGTCCTGTCAGCAGGACTTCACAGAGAGGGTCCTTGCTCTCATAAACGAGCCTCCAGGAGGACCAATTCTGCACCCGTAGAAGCCCTGAAATAACTACAGAAGTCACTATTGTAAAAAGACCACTTCTTTCAGACAAGCTTGACATGGGGATTGAAGAGCTATATCGACACAAACCACAGTTGTCTACTGCGGCGAGATTTGATCAAGAGAGTAAGCTTAATGTATTAAATTTAGAAAAAGACACTGAATTTGACTTTAGCATTTTCTTAATTGTAATTTCCATTATCCAGAAACAACTTCTGAGGGAAGTTTAAAACATGCTGGGTCTTTTACACTTAGGTGGGAAATGATATAGAAAACAATCTTCAAGGATTACAAAGTGCTGTTTTGAAGAGAAATCTCTGCTGTCTATAATTCGATTGAATAAATAGCAAGCATATTTAACAATTGTCAAGACAAACTGATGCAATTTTGAAAAGCCATTGAAAGTCCTGATGTAAGGCACCGAAAGCTATTATATGGGTATTGCTCTGAACAGCTTTGGGGTTTTCAAATGTTAAAGTGACACAATTGAAAGGTTGATGATAACACACACACACACACACACACACACACACACACACACGGCAGAGCTCAACTCTGTTTTGTAAGAAAAGAGATTGGGGCATGCCATGAAAATTGGGCAAGTAGGATAAATTCGATTTCCCATTCAGTGTTATAGGGCCTTGCTTATGATAGGTAAATGTGCTGCCCTTAATCTACATCTCCAGCCCCTGAAGTCTCTCTTCTGACCAGCTTCCATTTACCACAATAACAAAATAAGTTAATATCTTAATTAATACTTCATTATATAATTTTTGCATTTTGAAAACCTTTGCAGATTGCCTATCTGAAAAATACTGCTCTTTAAATGAAAATTTCCATTTACTTCTGCATCAAATATTTATGTCTTCCAGCTTTTTTTTTAATGTCTCATGGAGACTGATCAGCAGTTCTTTAACCAAAACCAAATGTACCATTAGAAACAAATAGAAAAGACATCAGCAACACCAAGAAAAGCAAAACTTGAAGTCCTATTTATCTGTACTCACATGGTTGCATAGGCGGTTTTCTTTCAGAAACAATAACAAGAACTTGGTGTTAATTAATTGATTCTTGGAGAAATAGCCCCAGCGCATGACATCTTACAGTGTGAGTGAGAGACCAATTATCATTCACCCCACACATGACAACCAGGAGTGGAAGGGAGCCATGCTCAGGCTTCCCACCCATCCTGCCTCTGGGTGGACGCTCAGTGGGGCTGCGATTTCTCTAGATAACAATAAGACCCTGGTCTGAAGCGATCAGGACAGCAACGTTTCCGCAAAAGGAGAATGGAACCTCCCACGTTTCCACTGAGGCTGGCTCACATGCCGCTTGGACTGCACCAGGCGCTGTGTTTTCTGGGAGTAATATGTCTGCTGTGTCTTTAAAAGAACCACCGTGTCAGCTTTCATCTAGCTGTTTGCACTTTTACCTGTAATCTGATTGTGGGCTGAAAAGGAGAACTCGGGCATCCCACCCGCGCTCTGTTACCAATAGCATTTGTTTAGTTAGTAATTCTATCTCAGCCGGGACTTTTCACATTTGCTGGGTTTGTTGCGCTCTGTGTGCATAGCTCCATCTCCATGGCAATGGGAAAACACGATGCTGGGGACTGGAGAGGGGGCGAGGGAGCCCTGAAACACTACCCTCTTCTCTGGCCTCCTGGGAGGGGCCGGGCTAATTTATATGTCAAGTTAAGGGAGGTTGGGACTCAGAGATCAAAGAAGGTCAAAGGGGGCTCTTGGAATAGGAGATATTTATTGTGTTTAGTATAAATACAAATGTGTCCAAGAAGAGAAACTGAAACCTTAAAAAGGCATGTAGATGGTGGTTAGTAAATATAAATAACACCTCTGAAAGTGGGTTGATGGCTAAAATTAACAGGCACTTTAAAAGGCTGTCTTAATTTAAATTGGGATAAATTAAGATAGTGACAACCTCCATTGAAATTGAAAACACAAATCACTTGAAAACATTGATTAAGATTTTTAACTATGCTTTAGGAAGGCTCTGTAATACCTTCTGGCTATCAGTGCTAAGATTACCAAATGCACGTTAGAAATTTCTAGTTTCACTTTTGGCTACATGTGTTTTGTTATTAAAGGCATTTGTGTCTTACTATTTACTATCCAGTTAACACTACGCCGTTATACAGCATTAATTTTACAAATCTTGGTGTCGCTGGGGTGAACATGTATGGTAGAAAGGGGCTTTGTGTTTGGGGACTCCATTAGTGAAGCAATTAAGAATCTTATAGTAAAACTGATATGATGGGAAATGACTTCTATTCAGCTAACTCAATTATTAGTGCTAATTGGGGCCAGGTGAAGCATGGATAATTAAAATTCACAGATAATCCAAAAACCTCTATTTAACCAGTAACTTCAAACTTCTCCCCCATCAAACCAATTATCAGAGGAGCTAACAAATAGAAAAAAATGGGTTAAATTGAATTTCACTTCCCCAAAGATTACCACTGTGATGTCTTTTTATTGATTATTTCAGAACCAAAGCCAAAGATTAACTATATCCTAGAGACCAATTTACAATTAGTCCCGACAATGAAAAAGGTAAATATTATATTCCAAGATTTTGTTTATAAATCAGTTGTTTGCTTCTGAGAATGCTTTTTTCTTATGGAACAAAATTATACATTGTGTTTGGCCCACGGAGGTCACCGGTAACCTGATAACGCTGGAAGTATATTTAGGATTCTAAGTTCCTTAATCAATCTCTTTTGAATCCCAACTCCTCATCTCACCTTCCAATCCCTAAATTTCACCCCCCCCCTTACATCTAAGTTTCTTTTTTAGTTGAGGCAAAACTATTGAAACACAAAATTGACCTTTTTTTTCAGTGCTAGGGATCAAACCCAAGGCCTTGTGATTCTAGCCAGAACCCTACCACTGAGCCACACCCCAGCCCTGCGTTAGTCATTTTATCTTTTTATTTTCTTTTTAAAATTTTTGGTACCAGGAATTGAACTCATGACCTTGCACTTGCCAGGCAAGTGCTTGTGCTGCTGAGCTAAATCCCAAGGCCTGAGTTAGTCATTTTAAAGTGTACAGCTTAGTGGCATGTAGTGCATTCACAGTGTCGTGCAACCACCACCTTTGTCTAGTTTCAAATAATTTTCACAATTTAAAAAGTATTCCTGAGGGTCAGGGTTATAGCTCAGTGGTGCAGTGCCTGCCTGGTAAGTGTGAGGTCCTAGATTCAATTCTGGTACCAAAAACAAACAAACAAACAACCAAAAAACAAAAGAAAGACATAAAAAGTGTCCCTGAGCAGTTATCTCCTACTCCCCTTCCTCCAACCCCTGGAAACAGTAATCTGCTTTCTGTCCCTACTGACTCACTTGTTTTGGATACTTCACACAAGTGGGGTGGAACTGTGTGTGTCTCTGTGTGTGGCCTTTCTTGTTTAGTGTTATATGTTCGGGTTTCATCCATGTTGTAGCATGTGTCATTGCTTCACTCCTCTTGATGCTGGACAACGTTCTGTTCTGAGGAGAAACCGTACTTGTTGATCTTTTCTCTGGTTGGTGGACACTGAGACCGTTTCTTCCTTGTGAGCAGTCATCCTACAAAACCTAAGACATGCTTGGGTTGGGGAGGAAGTGGGGAGTGGAGGAGACACTGGGAACAGGCATGGGGACAGGGACTCCTGTGGCAGGGGAGAGGACAGTGTCCATGGGGAACAGTCCTAAAGGGTAATGCCTGACACGGACAGCTTTGTGAGGGAGGGGCTGGGGAAAATCAAGAGTTGAGACTTCAGAGAGGCAGAGTGGCCAAGGGCCCAGCCCTTTAGAGGAGGACTGTCAACGGAAGTGTGCTGGCTTCTGGTGGGGAGCAGGCCTGCAGGAGCCCGGTGGGGATCTGGTGAGTACTCAGGGCCTTCTTCCTGCTGTGTGGAAAGCAGGGGCAGCTGCCAATTTCAGTCAGAAAGCACCACTGACAGGGAATTCTGTCACCCTGATGTGAGTGTCCTGGTGCCAAGACATCCTCACCTCCTAGAGGACTGCACCTGGCAGTGAGCCCCAGGCTCTCCTCATCAGCCTCCCACTCATTCATGAGCCCTCTGCTCCACACCCTCACTGAGATGAGGTAGAACATTCCCGAACTCCAAGGGCGAGGCTTGCTCTTCCTTGGGTTGTGTCTAGTTGGAATTTTTCAATAACTTTTGTTGTTCAATGTGCTTCGTAATAGAACAGGATGAGCTGTTTAATTTCTGATTTTGCAAATTGATTCATTTATATGTGTTAAATGTATACAGAGTCTGCCAAAAAAATGTTATATACACTTTGGGAAAAGAAAAACTTGTATAGTATTTTAATACTAAATTTATTGAGACATCATGAGATTGACTTCTGCAATTACAAGAGGTGCTCAGAGTGGCTGCTGTTAGCTTCCAGTCTTGCATTAGTATGGGGACCGCTGCTTCGGTCACCTTGATCATTGTAATTGCTGCACAGCATTTTCCATTTCTTCATTTCCACCTGTTGAAACAAATCATACTGTTTTTCTTTTCCTGAAGTGTGCACACATTTTTTTGGCACTCTCTATGTTTTATATATGCCATACATGTGTTATACATGTTATATATATGCTATATATGTTTTTGATGTGTGCATAATATGTAAGTACATGAACATAATTTTTTGAAGCAACACAAATCTATCCCCATTTATTTTTTCCATAAACTTCGTGTGAATTCAACAAATAAAATTTGTCCAAGATTCAACCACATCAACACATTAATATGCAATTTTTACACATTTCCTTTAAATGCTTATTGTAGAATATTAAGCAATTTGCCTCCCCCTCACAATTTTGTCACATTCATAAGCACCTGCCTGGCAAGTGCGAGGTCATGAGTTCGACGCCCGGTACTGCAAAAAAAAAAAATTTTTTTTTTGTCACATTGTCACATTTATGTGGTAATGTCTGGTCTTCACAGTATTAAGGATAGGGCTGTCCTGGCAAGAATCCTTAGGCGACTCTCTCACAAATTCAAATTATGCAGGAAGGTCCAGGAACACAAGAGCTGAAAAATGTATCTTCTTTGGAAAGTGTGTACCTTTCAAATGCAATGAGAAAAGTACTTGTAGATGCAAATGGTTTCTAGTTCTGCTGAGGACTGTTCCCAGGTCTCCAGCAGTGTAGGGGTCCCAACAGCATGGCGCTACTGCCCAGTCCTGGGGACACCACTGCTACGGCCCACCATCTCCTCCACAGTCCCTGTGGCAAAGTACTGCTAAACCTACCCAACTTGCTGTCCTGGCTGGGCGGGGCCAGCACAAAGACAGGTGTCTTCCCCACTTGGGCAGAGTGGCTGGTGAGGCTCAGGACACTTCCTGTCTAAGTGCAGAGCATTTCTGTTCTAGATGCTAGGATTGAGCAGGAAAGCTCTTCTGGATGATTCCAAGGTAAATACGAAGTCGGTAGGATGTCTGGTTTCTTGCTTCCTGCTCTTATTCACCTACCTCACACCTTGGGCCTCCTACTCAGGTGACTCTTGAGTCAGTATGGCCCCCTTGTCCTCGGGCCAACTCTTCCTGTCCTTGCTACATGTATTTTGTCTCATTACTGAGACAATATACCTGACACCAGAAGTTAGAGGACAGGGTTATTTAGCTCACAGTTTGTAGAGGTTTCAGTCCATCATTGGCTGGCTCCAAGGCAGGGTGGCATGGCAGAGGAGAAGGCAACAAAGCATCAAGCAGAGAAATAGTGAAGCAGCAGTGGGGCAGTAGCCCTCTTTCTGACCCCTGTATTCTATCCAGGCTACATGCCCTCAGGTTGGGTAGCACTCACACCCAACAGCTCCATTCAGGCCTTCTCATTGTCCATACCCAGAACTATGCCAAACCAAGAAGTGGACTAATTTAGTAATCACACAGTCTTGATCCCAGCATCACATGCTTAGATCCAGCCACCTTTGAAAAACCCTAAATATGACCACATGAGACTTTGGAGGGACATTTAGACACAAGCCTTTAAGACCTGTTGTCAAGTCACATAGCAGTGCTCACAACATGCTGCAGATTTAAGTCATCCACCCTGGTCTTGCCCCAAACTCAGCAAAAGTGTTGTCTGCCTTTGTATGTCAGTCTTTGTCTTCCTCTCATGAAGTCTCTTCAGGTGACAATCTGACCACTGTTAATGGGACAGATGTTAGAGGAAGGAAACTACTACTCTTCTCTCTTCAAATCTAAATCACCTCCCTTGTCCTAGAGAAAAAGTATTCCCTCTGTCCGTGATGCTGGTCTCCTCCTGATCTCCTGGTCATCTATCGTGGTACTGCAGAGTCTGTTCTAGTATCACCACTCAGCGCTCCACGGTTCTCTCAGTCAACAGCTCCATTCAGATTCTCTCAACAGACAAACCGCTCTTGTGCCTGGTGAGGGCTCCTACTCAACCCACTGTCTGGTGCCAGAGCACCTCCCCCATGCCAACAGTGACCTTGGCCACTATGATACTGCCGCCACCTCCATGGCCACCTCCCAACCCCGCAGGCTTCTAGGAGACAGCACTAAAAGTGGCATGTGTAGCCCACAGAAAATGTCCACTATAAGGAGGCAATGACACCAGGAAAGGAGGTGAACGTGTATGTGATCACACTGTATATGTTTTGGAATTCCCAAGCATGTTCGTATGTTTTTCTAAAGTGTGTATGTGTGTGTGTGTGTGTGTGTGTGTGTGTGTTTGTACACACCCTTGAATCTTGGTAGTATTTATTTTCCAGGCCGTGGACCCACAAATGACTTGGAGTCTCTCCTCATTTGCTCCTCCATTTGGCACATTTTCTACAGAGTATGCACATCACTACTTTTCACGGAAGATCTGCACTGAGCTCAGGCCCTACATGCATCTCCTCATTTCACACTATGACAGCTCTAGAATTAAGGACCAGATGCTCCTGTGTTAGGGTGAAGAAGCCCAGGATAGAGGCTGAGAAGTAGCCTGGAGGCAGGAAATGTTGGGGAATGAATACCCGCACCGGAGTCCCTTGTGTGCAGACAGCTATCTGGTTGGTACCTTTAGGAGCTGCACCTGAAGAACTGAGGAAATGGGAGAGCTGAAGAGGGTAAACTACGGGACGGTACTGAGAGAGGCCTTGTCCTCCCAAAGGACACCCTGAAGCTGGAGGAGCCCAGAGTGACCCAGTAGAGTCTTGGAGACCAGGAATCATATGCTACCACCCCCAGTCACTGGACGTGGGCTGTGTTCAGGGAAGGTGCAAGGTCAAGTGAGGCACAGCCACCCAGAAAGAGCAGTTCCTAGAGAAGGCCTCAGCTGGGTGCTGCCGGTCAACACGTTCTGCGTCTGGGGATGAAGTCCCTGGTCCTGAAGGGCTGGCGACACACTACAATGGCATCTACAAATGCCTGCCTGCTGTCTAAAACGCCCCAAGAAGCCTTCCTAGGGTCCCCCTGGTTAGAATGGTCCTGGGATCCACTCTTCTGCTGTTCCTCAGGCTTATCGTGAGCTATCCCAGGGATGATGTTCATTGTGTATATTGTGCATTTGAGAATCCTCCAATAGACTGTGAGTTTTTGGAAGGTGATATGCTGGTCACCTTTGAGATGTCTGAAAATATTGATCTTCCAAAAGGCTATGAATAGAAGGCTTCTTTGAGTTCAACCAGATTTGAATGTGATTATATTTTTAAAGCATTTGGGACAAGATCTGACAAAATATAAATGCTCTAGAAAGACTCCATAAGACAAATTTGGTTCAAAGGAGAATGAGACACCACGAAAAGAAACAGAAAAGCATACAATCATTTGATTTGTTACAGGGAGAATGTATTTTATCATCCATTTCAGTCTTTTACCTGTAAACTGGGCATTGATTGAAATGTCACTACTGAGAGCAAGGATGTGGAGATGTTGGTCTTTTTTTAAGAACACCATGCTTCTCTTGTCATGCAAGTGTGGAGCTGAACAAGGTCATCCAGAGGTCTTTTGCTCCCTAGAAAGTTAGCAAGAAGGGAAACCTGATCCCAGGGCAGCATTTATCTTCAAAACCTGCATTTGTGTCGTGGCGAGCCAAACACTACATGCCACTGTGCCCCAGCATGGGCTGAGAGAGCTTCGGGCCAGTGTGCTCACAGGCACAGGTGTGTGGCTTTTCCCCACTGTCCTTCCGTCCACCCAGTCAGCTGTGAACCTGACGGTTCGGTTCGGGAAGCAGCACCTGCTGGAGTGACGCTGCATGATTTGCAGCACCTGGTCTCCCCGTCCCCAGGAAGAACACACTTTTAAAAGCAAGCAGTTGTTTCTGGGGCTTCCACAGTTTTACCCTCAGATGCAGAACCATGCCTCCAGTCATAGCTAATTAGTGAAACGATTTGATTAAATTCCCTTTCGATCCCAAAGATTTATAAAACCTTCCAGGAGAACATGACTATCTAAGTGAACATATTTGACCTTTGTAGATTCTGAAAAAAAAATTAAAATTTCACATAAACCCTCACAAATGAGCATTTTTGGAGTAACATCCATGTGATTACACTGGTCATGGATATTAGTTTTGATGACTTGTTCACCTATTCAGGGTCCTTCCTCTGATTTAATCAGTGACATTCAAAAAAGCATTATATTTGTTTCACGTGTTGTTTTTGGTGCTGGCGATTGAATTTAGGGCCTTGAACTACGCAACATGTGCTCTACCACTGACTGAGCTGTGTCCACAGCCCTTGGCATTACAGATGGATCTACCTACAGTGGTAATTCTAGAGTGTTTGACAAAAATGTTCGAACACGGTAACAATTCAACAGCTCATCAAGATTGTGCAGTGTTTATTTAGCACTGTGAGTGCTTCCAAGGCAGGGAAAGCAGGGTGAATGGGAACCATGACCTTCTCTCCAAGCACTACCCCACCCCCCCGGAAAGAAGACAGACACATGCATGGGCTTATGGAAAGCAACCTTGTAAATCAAGACAGGAGTGTGAGTAAATAGAGGCAGGGAATTCTCTGGGAAACTCAGGGAACTGAATGGTCAGTTGGTCAGGCAGCTGTGTCTTCATGAACACAACTACCTATGGCCTAAGTGTCCTGAAAGTGACACCCAGAAGCCTGAGCCATGAGGCCAAGCACAGGAGGAGCAGGGGACACGAGCAAACTGTGCTAGAGGATGGGCTCTATGGGCAGCAGAAGAGAGGTCCCCAGGTGAGCCTCTCTGTTCCTTCCCTCCCATGTTCTTCCAAGGCCAGGCTGCCCCCTTTGGTCAGTAGGGAGCCATAGTTAATAAAGGCCTAAATGAGTTGGGCATGTTGGTGATTACCTCTCTTCCCACTGCTCTGAAAAACTGAGGCAGGAAGATCACAAGTTCAAGCAACCCGGGCAATTTAGTGACCTAGTGAGACCCTGTTCCAAAATAAAACATGAAAAAGAACTGGGATGTGGCTCAGTGCACACATTTTAGTTTCAGTCTTCAGTGGAACAGGGGAAAAAATTACCAGCTCATAGTTTCTTACTTACCGCACAATGCAGGCATGCGCTGTGTGCACCGCAGTGGGGTTTCCTGTAACCCCCAGTGTGCCAGACGCTGAAAGACCACGTTTAGTCTCCCTCCTCCACCCCCACCCTGTCATGAGCTAGAACATCACCTTCTCTTCAGAGCGGCTTCCATGTGTACTTGTGTGCACTGTGAGGAAACGGTTGCCGTGTAGACGTGGCCTAAGACGAACCGCCCCTGACATATGAGGATAACTGTATTAATGGTCAACGTCCTGTAAGATTATCTTAACTTAGAAGTTGAAAGAAAAAATAGTGAGTACAGAAAAAAATAACTGCTAAAATAAATAAATAGAACATTTTCAGGATATTTAGAGGAATAAACAGTTTGACTTTTAACCACTTTGATATCTTTGTACTTTACATGCAGGCAGAGCAAGGACAGATTCTGGGCAGGGAGAGAGCAGCATTTACTTGAAAACCTTTAAAATGTTGAAGTTTTCTCCCTGCTTGTGTAGACCTACTCATTCCAGTGCAGCCCCCTCACAACGTGTGTTATTTGGTTGTACCAGTGAGCATGCAACCAAGTAACACCTGAAATTTCTTCTCGATGGTTGTCATCTCTGCTTGCACCACACCTCTCATTTCTGAGTTTGGAGCAAGTTCTAGATACACTGGAGGAAGCCAAACAGAAAGCTTCTTGGAGAAGTGCGAAACTGGCAGTGTGGTCAGGTTCAAGGACAGTTAATCCATGGCAGTGCTGTTTTGATTGGTTTGATACGTGGCTGTCCAGTCTGCAAAGTCGACTGGGAGCAGGAGAGCATCTTGGGGACATGTGAATACCCAGACCTTGTCCACCAATTACAGAGAACCCATCTATCCCTGCAGACCCAGTGATAGAGCCCACTGTGTGCTGTGAGGTGGGTCTTCCTGGACCCCATCTCTGTGTATGAGGAACAACCGGTGAGAAGGGATTGTCACTTGGGGCCCAGAGGCTTCTACTTCTAGCATTTCTGGTCCTGTGGCTCTTTGGACCTCCCTTGTGTGACACTGCTATTGTTCCTCACAGCTGACTTCCTGGCTGTGTCACCCAGATGAATCAGGCTCTGCCATTAGTGAATCTCTCCTTGTTGCAGGAGTCCAGGGAACAGAGTTTTCTCAGCTCCAGAACTATTCACCTCTCTGTCTCTGAGTGTAGACACAGAGAGCTGGGAAGGTTGGCTGAACCAACCGGCCTGGCAGTGTCTTCTTTCTTAAAACTGCAGAGGCCCACAAGTCATTATTTTGTGTGCACAAATGCTGTTCCATATGTAAAAATGTATAGAAGCAATTTTATACATTAAAGAAGTTTCTAATAGCTGAGTGTGGTGATGCCTGTAATACCAGCACTCTAGGAGGCTGAGGCAGAAGGATTACAAATTCAAACCCAATCTGGGAAATTTAGCCACCCAGTGAGACCCTGTCTCAGGATAAAAAAACAATTTTAATTTTAAACAATTGGCTAGGGATCTAGCTCAGTGGGACGGTCCTGGGTTCAACCCTAGTACCACAAAACAAAACAAAACAAGTTCCAATTAACTCCTACCTCTGTTCAGTGCCTTGTTTCTTCTTGTGCCATGTAAAACATTTAATACATTCTAATCATCCACTCTCTTTTTAAAAACTCCAGTCCAAAAGGAAGAGGAAAAACAGCAGGTTGGAGATCCATCATTTTGACAATCTTTTGGCATTTTAAAGTATGTAAAAATTTGTTTACAAACACAAACAGTATGGGTCCCAGGTGTGCAGGATATTCACACTACAGCACACACCCTCATCCAGAGCATCTGTGGGCGTTCAGGTCACTGGCTCCCATGGCAAGGCTTCCGACTTGGCAGCTCTGGAACTGAGCAGAATTTGCTCTTCTGAGAAGTTCCCAGGGACTCTTGATCCCCCTGGTCTTGGTCATAGAGATGGAGCTTTACTGGTCTGGAGGAAAGGGTTCAGTAACTGTTATGCTTAGATCGATAATTTCCCCAAATGTTTTATGTGTTCACAAGTTGGGCTTTTGAAAGATGGTTGGATCAGAAGGACACTACACTCATTAGCAGATGACCCGTTGATGAATTCTTAGCTGCGTGTGCTGTGTATGTGTGTGTGTGGTTGGGGAAGGAGGGCTGGCCTGAACAGCTGGGTCCTTGAACAGGTAAGTGGGAAGGGTATATTCTTGTTTTGGCTCCTTCCTTTCTTGCCTGATTCCTGGCTAGGTAAGAGGTGCATAGCTTTCCTCTTACCTGCCCTTCCACCATGGTGTTTATGCCTTGTAGTAGCTGACCATAGACTGACTCCCTTCAACCATGAGCCAAACTAAACCTTGCTTTCTTTAAGTTGTAAGGATTAGGTATTATGTCCCAGAAATGGATAATCTAATTAGTATAGTGTTCCTCCTGAAAAAAGTTGTCACAATTACTTCTGAGGCCTAGGGCAAATGAAGCAGTTGGGAAGACAAACTTAGATTTTTCTCTTCTGTATATATGTTTTCAGTACTAAGATTAAACCCAGGCCCTTCACAGGAAGTTACCTCCTGAGCTCTTTTTTCTTTTTTAATTTTTTAATTTTGACACTTGGTCTCAATTAGTGACTAAATTGCCCAGGTTGAACTTGCAATTCTTCTGCTTTAGCCTCCCAGAGTGTCTAGATTGTAGGCATGTACCTCCATGTCCAGTTAGCATTTTTAATTCCAATAATAAAAAAATATATATTCAGCTGCTACCTGGACTCTGAGCAATGTTCCTTTCTATTCCATAGGTCCAAGCGGACGACCTGGCTGTGTATCTCAGGAATCATAAAACATAATCATGTATAAACATGGCTTAGTCCTCAGTAATCAAGCACAAAGCAACAAGCCAATCTGGCACATTATTAATGACACACATCACTGTGTGATCATCAGGCAATAAGGGAAGCGAACTAGCTAGCTGATGGTGTTTTCCCTTGTACGTAGCCCAAACCTTTGGTTATTTTTGTTTTCTGTTTGTTTCTTTAGTTCCCCAGTATTTACTGTGACCAGCACTGTGGTTAGCAGCACTGTCTTAGCATCATGATGCTTAATCCTCTTCACCCCCGAATCCTACAGTGTGTGTGCACATGCACACACATACGCACGCACTCTCGCATTGTGGATGCGAGGACCCTCGCATCTCATTCTCCCCACTCCGAGTGCTCAGACTGGAGGCATTCTGTTTTTCTACGGGCCCTCCCAACAAGAAGATGTGCTTATAAGATCAGCGCTTCGATTGAAGAGGATGGGCAAGCTGGTGCCACAGGATTGCAGACCCAGGGCATGGGCCTCTCCCTCAGTGCTGAGCCTTGTCCTGAGTCTTTGGGACAGGTGATCATGCTTAATTTTCCTGATAAACAAAGCTGTTAAATAATGCCATGACTACTGCTTCACAGAGAAGAAGACCATCACTGCTTTGCTATCCAGTGCTGGAAAGGGACAGAGCTGGTATTTGAGGCCCTGATGGAGTCCTATCTTTGGTGAGACTCCTCAGGGCTCTGTCTGTGCCCCTCTCTCTGCTGATCCAGATATTGTGTGAGGTCTGGTTCTTCTGCCTACACACCTTTCTTCCCACCCTCCCCTCGGAGTGCCCAGGCCGACCCCTGGCTCAGAGTGCAGGACCCAGATGTCATGTCCTAAGGCAAATTCCTTCTGCTGCCCACCTCCCACTGTGTATCAGCACCAAAAAGTGCCAGACAGTGCTGAGAGCTGCAGCATTCTCCACATGCGCTGGAACAGACTGATGTTTGCAAGCTTGATTGGAGACAGCTCACAAGCCTAAATGTTGAGGCCACTTTGTCCTTTTCACTGGTATGTGGAGGCAACTTTTAGCTTTCTTTCTTTCTTTCTTTCTTTCTTTCTTTCTTTCTTTCTTTCTTTCTTTCTTTCTTTCTTTCTTTCTCTGCTGAGGATTGCATTTCGGGTACATGCTGGGGGAGGCTCTGCAGGGGACAACTTTTCTCTTCCAAATGTTCACTTTTAACTTATTTTATTTATTTATTTATATCCTACCGGGGATCGAACTCACAACCTCTTGCTTGCAAGGCAAGTGCTTATGCCGCTGAGCTAAATCCCCAGCCCTCAAATGTTCACTTTTAAAACATATAGGAAACATTAAGAAGATGTTATGGTAGGTGTGGCCCACACCTGTAATCCCAGCACTCCCAGAGAGCTCAAGTTTGAGGAATTTAGCAACTTTGAGACTTTTTGTCTTAAAATAAAAAACATAAAAGGCTGCTGATGTAGCTAAGTGAAAAGGCTCTGAGTTCAAATCCCCAGCCCAGAAGTCTTTAAACTTAAGGATCACTAACAACTAAACTTTACATCCCCAACAAAACATCAGCAAGAGAGCACAAAAATAAATGATAACTGGCTGGGCCATGTCCTCTTCATTTCCATGTTGGTTGTCATCAGCCCTGGGCAGGCCAGGCCCCTCCTTCCTCAGGCTATGTGCCACTCTTGCCACTTGGGCTCACACTCAGACTTTTTCTGCTTGCTAGGGACCCCCTACCTCTCAAAGGTAGCTGAAGGGTAAAGTCCTGTGGTGATCTAAGCCTGGGAAATTTCCCACCTTTTGGCTGTATGATACTTTTCCCCTTCAGAAAGAGATTACCTAATCCCCCTGGCACATTCCATCTCGTGGTTAGGAGGGCAGAGTTGCATCTTCTGCTTCTTTGGTCCTCCTGAGTTCCTTTCACAGTGGAATCAGAGCCAGAAGGGTAGACAGGATGCCCCTCTTCCTCCATGGGTTTGCCCATCCCAGAGTTCTGTGACCAACTGACATGTGTGTTTCTCATCTGTTGCCTTATAATTGCAAGGTGTGTGTGTGTGTGTGTTTTCATTCAGTCTCTCACATATAAGCACAAGATCTTAAAGGCAAGTGTGACATCTTTTACTTTACATGATTCCCGACCTGGGGAATCCCTACATCGCTAGCCAACATGGTAGGAGATACAGTGGATTGTGACAGTGCAGTTTAATCTTTTGCTCATTTTGCTTCAAAATAGTCATTTGAACTTTCTTTGGTTAAACTGTAATTTCTATAGTAGACATTTTATTTTTAAAAACTGGCAAACTGGCTAGGCACAGTGACACATGCCCAGAATCTTAGCTACTTGGGACTGAGGCTAGAGGACTGCAAGTTTGAATCCAACCTGGAAAACTTGCTGAAGCACTGTTTTCTGGGGGTGGAGGGTACTTACGATTAAACCCATGCTGTTGACGCAGCACAGCATGCCCACCTTCCCTTGGAGACAGGGTTTCACTTAGCTGCTACATTGCCTGAATTCCACCTTTCCGTTCTCCTGCCTCAGCCTTCCAGAGTGCTGGGATTACAGGTGTGCATGTCACACTGTCCTGAAACACAGTTTCACAATAAAGAATGAAAGGGGCTGGGCACATAGCTCAGCGGTGAAGTGCTCCTGGGTTCTATACCCGGTTTCAAAAGAACTAAGAAACAAAAATGAAAAACTAAAACTCCCTAAGTTCTCACGTGCATGCTTTGCGAAACTGCACCTTCGTTGTGATGAAAATATCTTTCGATGAGGCGGAGGTTGTCAAATTTCCTGAGACCCAGAGTCCAGAATGAAGAGGATCTGGAGACTCTCTGGGTCCCTGCACCAGTCCCAGCCCCTACTGAGGCTGTGGGTCGCGCTTCAGCCCTCGGACCGCATCCAGTCACCCCGAGGCACTCGTGAGATCTGATCGTTCCCTGAGGGGCATCCGCGCCCGTACATTGCTCTCCCTCTGTCATTAATATTTTCCTTCACATTCGTACTTGGTTGGGGGAATGTGTGCCGACTTGCTTCCATCCTCCTGAGGAACACACAGACCACTGAAGATGTATTCTCTGATCTAAACATACCGCGGGCTGGCGGTCCGGCCCAGTCATCCAGTTTCCCGTCCTCTGTGGTCCAGTGGTGCGACCCGTTCTTGCTCTAAATTGATAGGGGTGTGGGAAGGGATATGAGCCTGCTGCAGCCTTTAGGTGCGTGTGTTTCACAACTGCTTATTTATTTATTCATTTTATTTAGAGAAAAAAAGCTGTTGAAAAAAGGCTAGAAATAATACAGCATTTAAAAAAATAGTAACACTAAGAAATCGCTAGTTGATAAATTATATATTGTCCTCTTAGAGATATTTGTTTAAGTTACAAAATCAAAGCATAAGAAGTGGACAAACAATGACAGTGCAAACCATTCTGTTCAATGGCCCAACAACAAACTTAGTAATGTGGCCATCTGTTTTACACACTTAAACATACAGTTATATCCTTTAGAGCACTTTCCTTCCCTTTTATTTTTACAATATCTATTATCCATTTTGGATTTTATTACTCCTTCAGTTTTTGTTATTTTTTACACTAGAGGAGACAACGTGATATTTAAAAATATGAGTCTGATTTATTTCACTTATGAGGATAGTCTTAAGTTGCCTCCATTTACCTATAAAAGCCTCAAGATCATCCTTTTTTATAGCTCAGTAATATTCCATTGCATAAAAATACCATACCTTTTTCATCCACTCTGTGGTTGATGGGCATTTTGGTTGTTTCCAAGATTTAGCTATTACAAATTATGCTGCTATAAACATGAGCATGTTTGTATCACTGTGACATGGGAAAATACCCATGAGGGAAATAGCTATATTAAATGCAACTTCCAATTCTAGAGTTTTGAGGGATCTCCATACTGATTTCCACAGTGGCTGCACCAGTCTACATTCCCACCAACAGTGGAGCAGTGTTCCTTTTTCTCTGCAGCCTCGCCAACATTTGTTATCAGTTGATTTCTTGATGGCAGCCATTCTTTCTGGAGCGAGATGAAATCTCAATGCTGTTTTAATTTGCATTTCTCGAATGACCAGTTATGATAAACATTTCTTCATGTATTTATTTGTCATTTGTATATCTTCGTCTAAGAAATGTATGTTCATTTCACATGCCCATTTTTGAATTTGGGGGGCCTGATGTCTTTCAATTCTTTATACGTTCTTGATATAAGTCTTTTGTCTGAGGGGTTGCTGTCTAAAATTCTTTCCCATTCTATGGGCTTTCTTTTTACTCTGTTGTTAATTTCTTTTGAAGTGCAGAAACTTTTAGTAGTATGAGATCCCAGTTGTTGATTCTTTGAATTGTGTTCCATGCAGTTTGCATTTTGTTCATGAATTCTCTGCCTACCCCTATGTCTCCAAGATTTCTACCTACCTTGTCTTCCAGTAGATTTAGTGTTTCTGTTTTAATATTTAGATCTTTGATCCATTTAGACTTTAGTTTAGTGCATGGTGATGACATTAATCTAGTTTCAGTCTTCAGCATGTGGAGAGCCAATTTATCCAACACCATTTATTCAAGAGACTATCCTTCTTCCAGTGGACATGTTTAGCACCTTTGTCAAATATCAGGTGGCTGAGTGTCTTTGTAGTTGTGTTTGCATATTCTAATCTGTTCCATTGATCCTCAGGTCTATTTCTTTGCCAGTACCAGGCTGATTTCATCACTGTGGCTCTGTAATATAGTTTCAAGTCAAGAATTGAGATGCCTCCTGCCTTGCCTTTGTTGCCCAGAATCACCTTTGCTATTTTAGATTTTTTCTGTTTCCAAATGAATTTTAGGAGTATTTCCCTAGATCTGTAAGGTATGTTAATGGTATTTTGATTGGGATTGCATTAAATCTGTATAACAGTTTTGGGAGTATGGCCATTTTCACAGTATTGGTTCTTCCTAACCAAGAGCAAGGAATATCCTTCCATTTTCTAATATCCTCTTCAGTCTCCTTTTTTACACTACTATAATTTTCAGCATATAGGTCTTTTACATTTTAGTTAGGTTGATTCCTAAGTATTTCTTTCTTTCTTTTTTTTTTTTTAGGTCTTATTGTGAAAGGAGGTCCTTCCATAATTTCTCTCTCAGTGAGTTTTTTGTTTGTGTACAGAAATGCTATTGATTTTTGAGTGCTGAATTTGTATCCAGCTACACTGTTGAATTTGTTTATTACCTCTTGTAGTCTTCTAGTGGAGTTTTTTGGGTCTTCTATATAAAGTATCATGTCATCTGCAAATAGTGATAATTTAACTTCTTCCTTTCCTATCTTTACTCCTTTTATTTCTCTCTCTTGTCTGATTGCTCTGGCTAATATTTCCAGAACTGTATTTAATAGGAATGGTGACAGTGGACATCCTTGTCTTGTTCCTGATTTTAGAGTGAAGGATTTCAGTTTTTGTCCATTTAGTATAATGTTGGCTCTTGGTTTGTCATAGATGGCCTTTATGAGATTGAGGTAGTTGCCATCTATTCCAAGTTTCTGTAGGGTTTTTATCATGAACAAGTGTTGAACTTTATCAAAAGCTTTTTCTGTGTTTATTGAGATGACCATATGATTTTTGTTTTTGGCTCTGTTGATGTGGTGTATTGCATTTATTGATTTGTATATGTTAAACCATCCTTGCATTCCTGCAATAAATCCCACATGGTCATGATGTATAATCTTCATGATGATTTGCTGCATTTTATTTGCCAGTACTTTATTGAGAATCTTTGCATCAATTTTCCTTAGTGAGATTAGCCTATAGTTCTCCTTTTTGGTTGGATCTTTCTCTGGTTTTGGTATTAATACTTGCCTCCAGGAATGAGTTAGGAGAATTGATTCCCTTTCAATTTCATTGAAGAATTTAGGGAGTATTAGCATCAAACTGCCTTTAAATGTTTTACAGAATTCAGCTGTGAATCCATCAGGACCTGGGTTTTTCTTTGTTGACAAATTTTTAATCATGTTTTCAATTTCAATAGCTGATACTGGGTTACTCAAAATTGTTATATCCTCTTGATTGAGCTTTGGTGGTTCATATGTTTCTAGAAATCTTTCCATTTCCTCTGTATTTTCCACTCCATGTAAGTAGAGATTTTCAAAGTAGGTATTCATAATCTTTTGAATTTCCTTGGGATCTGTAGTAATTTCTCTCTTGTCAGTCTTTATTGCATGAATTTGAGTTTTTTCTTTCTTTTTCTTGATAAGGTTGGCTAGAGGTTTATCAATTTTGTTCTCTCAAAAACCAGCCCTTTGATTCATTAATTCTTTGTTTTTTTTAGTTTAAATTGTATTAATTTCTGCTCTGATCTTTACAATTTCCTCTCTTCTATGAGCTTTGGTGTATGACTTACTCTTCTTTTTCTAGATGCTTGAGATGGAGCATTAGGTTGTTCATTTGTGCTCATTCTGTTGTCTTGATATGACAATTTATTGCTATATATTTCCCTCTTAGGACTGCTTTCCTTGCATCCCACAGATTACAGTATGTTATTTCTGCATTTTCATTGAATTGTAGGTATTGCTTTATTTCTTCTTTAATTTCACCTGTAACCCACTGATTGTTGAGAAAACTGTTATTTAATTTCCATGTATTTATGCAGGTTTTGCAATTTCTTTTGCTATTAATTTCCAATTTCAGTGCACTATGGTCAAATAATATGCATGGGATAATTTCAATCCCTTTGCATTTACTTAAGAATGTTTTATGGGTTAATATATGGTCTATTTTGGAGAATGTCACATATGTAGCTGAGAAGAACGTATATTCTGATGTGGTTGGGTGGAACACTCTATAAACATCTACTAAGTCCATTTGCTCACAGGTATGATTCAGTTCTGTTATTTCTTTGCTGACTTTTTGTCTAGTTGATCTATCTCTTTGTGACGATGGAGTTTTAAGGTCCCCTATTACAATTGTATTTGGTTTTTCATGTCCATTAGTATTTGTCTTATATAGTTGGGTGCTCCTGTATTTGGTGCATATATATTTATAATCGTTAGTTCTTCCTCTTGAATTTTTCTACTAACAAGTATGTAGTGGCCTTCTTTATCTCTTTTAATCATTTTAGGTTTGAAGTTCACATCGTCTGCTTTTTTCTGGGTTCCTGTTGCATGAATACTGTTTTCCATCCTTTGACTTTTAATCTGTAAGTTTCCTTTTGAGTCAGATGTGTTTCTTGTATACAGCATATTGTGGGATCCTGTTTCTTGATCCATTCTGTCAATCTATTTCTTTTGATAGGTGAGTTGAAACCATTTACACTTATGGATATAACTGCTATGCTCTGGTTCAACTTTGTCATGTTATGTTCCTATTGTTGGTTTTTTGCTTTTCTCCCTTGTTTAATTGCTTACCCTGCATGATGGTTTCTTTCTATTGTTGTTCTGGAAATTGTGGTCATTTTTATCTCTATCTAGTATGTCTTTCAGTACTCTTTCTAGGGTTGGTTTGGTGAACATGAATTTCTTCTGTTGTTCTTTGTTATGGAAGTATCTTGTTTCTCCACTAAATTTGAAAGAAAGTTTTGTTGGGTACATCAATCTGGGTTGAAAGTTGTTTTCTTTCAGGGCTTGATGTACTTCACTTCGAGCTGGTCTTAACTTGAATGTTTATGTTGAAAAGTCTGCTGTGATTCTAGTGGGTTTTCCTTGATAGGTGAATTGTGTCTTTTCTCTAACAGCTTTTAGTATTCTGTTTTTATGTCAGGGATTCTTATTATTTATTATATTTCTGCATGTAGATTTATGTTGGTTGTGACTGTTGGGTGTTCTATATGCCTCACTTATCTTTATATCAGATTTTTCCCCATGTTTGGGAAATTTTCTGCTATTATTTCCATCAATAGTTTACCCATGTCATTCGCGTTGACTCCTGCATCTTCATTGATGCCTATTAGTCTTTTTTTTTTTTTGAAGAGTAGCATATATTTATTGAGAGAAAGCTTCTGTCTGAAAAGAGACAGAAGAGGGTCCTGAGCAGGTTGCCCAGGACTGTCTTTTCCAAGGATGTTTACAGAGTAACACCAGGGGTTCAAAGAGGGGAAGGACTGGAAACTCACACGGCAGATGGACATAAGGTGGGACATAACTATAGTTAGTCAATAAGATCAATAGTTCAGGTAAAATTGATTACATTAGGGATAAATGGGAAAGCAAGTCATGTAGAAAGCTGGCATTCTTGGGATTGTGACCTTTATCCTAGAGGGATGGGACAGTGGCTCCAGGGTAAGAGGGAACTTATTAGAATATCAGTCCCCAGGATGTAGATGCATTTGTTTGATCCTTTGTCTTGAGATCTGGCCCTCAGCAAGAGGTGTGTGTGTCTCCTCCAAGGTCATCAGACATCTGGTCCTCTGTGCCAGCTTCTTTGAGGGCCTAGCCCTATCTGACTGCCTGTAACATTTCTTACTGATGCCTATTAGTCTTATATTGTTTCTCTTGGCACCATCTTGAAGCTTCTGAATTGTCATTTCATGCTGCCTTGTTATTTTTAAAAGTTCTATCCTTTCTTGGTCACTAGCTGAGATCCTGTCCACAAGGTCCAAAATTCTGTCATCAGCTTCATTTAGACAGATTTGCCAGCTTTCAATAGAATTTTTTGATTCTTGGATATCTCTTTCAATTTGTTTTATGGATTCTGCTTGTATTCTATATTGTTCATTAAAGGTTTCAATCAGTTTCCCATTATCCTGTACTTTTAAAAATCTATTTCTTCTCTCGCTATGCTGAGCAACTCATTTACTAAGGTTGTTTTTTCTGTCTTTATATAAGAAACTATTTCTAATTTGATTTCCTCTGTAGCCTCATGGATTTGTTTCTTTATTTCATTTGCTATCTTTTCAGAGATTTCTGATGTATGACTTTTAAAGTCCTCTGTTTCTGTGTCTCCTGATGGACTAGATGTTTGAGATTACATTTGGCTTTTTTGTTTTGTCATTTTCACCTTTTTGGCTAATATTTTGTCTTTCAATCCCATTAGTTTCAACTGTCTGTAGTGTGAATTTTAGGGTCCTACTATGTGGTTTATGTTTGTCCAATTGCTGAGTACCACAATGAAGAGAAGGGCCAGTCACCTGAATTCCTCCCACAGGGCCTGTTGGGTGAGTCCTATATTCTTCCTAGGCTGACAAACCTAGGAGTACTGATGTAGGTCAACCCTTAGTTCCTGCTATTACTATATCTTCAGGTTATTCTGGGTCACCAGATCTCCACGTCTGTAATGTTTGTCTTGGCTGGGACCCAACTGTGTCACTGGGTGTCTCTTTTAATTTTCTCAAGTTGGGGGAGCCCTTATTGGCATACTCCTCAATCTTCCTGATGCTCTCTGTGTGGAGGAGGGAATGACCCACACTCTTGCCAGGCTCCCAAAGGTCTTACAGCTGGAGGGGACATCACTACTTCTATTTACCCTCCGAAGACCTTTATTTTAGGGGCAAACTCACCACACTGACTGGGGCATACTGAGGTCCTCTGTTTGGATGAGGGGTTACTGAGTCTCCCATCAAGCCAGCATGGTTAATCCACTGCAGTCCAAGTTTCTGGGAGGGGGAGTGGGAGCTGAAGATCAACAGCAATACTAGGTCCAGGAGGTGGAGGGGTCCTTGAGGGCAGAACAGTGGACACAGAAGCGGCCTGCCCCTGCATGCTGGCAGTCCAGGGTCTGAGAGCTGTGGGACAGCGGGTATGGAAGCGCTCCACAACTATTTTTAAAACAGACTTTGTCTTGTAGCCTAATGAGAGCTTACACACACACACATGCACACACACACACACCCTGGGTCCTCCTTCCTGTGAGTGGCTCCTAGCTGCTTCTCTTGGGACCACACCTCTGAGTCACCTAAGGCCCTTGCTGGCCAAAGGCAGCAAACCCTCTGCCCCTTGGGACTCAGACTGGAGTGGACATGAGAGGCTTGGCTCTGACCTCCAACTGAAGTCAGAAACCCTTACTGACCATTAAATATCTATATTGTTCCTTGACTTAGAACTTAATTTGATATATTCTTTTTGCTTCTTTCTTCTTTTGTTTTATTTTTGGTAGAAAATACTTTTCTGACTTTCTCATTACAATTTTAAAACTCATATCATTCTAAAAGCAATAGCTAAGGATTTTTAAATTTTACTACTGGGTACTGAGGCCAAGGGTACTACACCACTCAACTGGATCCCAAGCACCACCTCCCTTCATTTTCCTAAGTGTTTTTTATTTTTTGTTTTGAGGCAGATTCTTGTTAAATTACTCAGGCTGGCTTTAAATTAGTAATGCTCCTGCCTCAGCCTCACAAGCATTCACCACTGTGCCAACCTAAAATGTAGATAAACTTCTTATTTTCCAGTGACTTTTAAAAGGGGCAAAAAGGCTGGTTCCCCATTTGTCACTAAAAGAAAAAGGCAAGTTTCTCCTTGGAAAGGTGCCACTGTCACTGACACTGAGTGTTTCTGGGACGATCTTTTTTACCACTGCCGAACAAAACAGATGTGGGTGTTTCTGCTCGAAAATGTGTTTTGGGAAAAAGTTAGTGCCAGCATGTTTGAATGACTTTTTACACATATGTATTTATTTACTTACTTGTTTTAAAATTGTGGTAAAATATAAAGACATCCACTGCAGTTCTCTCTCGTCGCTCAGTCCCTGGTCACCTTTAATCTCTTCCTGTTTCTGTGAATCTGCCTGCTTTAAATATTTCATCCAAGTATATCATGATTAATATGACAATGTGTGATTGAAAAATACAATGTGCATTTAAATTTTAAAAATTCATTATAGTAAAAGGTGCGTTGCCTTTAATCCTCCTCAAAACCCTCTCCCACCGCTTTGAACTCACTCCCTCTGCTAGGGCTGCACTCGCTGGAGCAGTCAGTGCTGGGAGGGCTCTTTTATGAACATCCTCCGCTGCACTGCCGTAGCTATTTGGATTTCCTTAACTGAGTCAGAACATTTACCCTTCCTCGTCATTTTAACTTTGGAGAAGAGCCAGAGGACACGCTGTAATGTTTTTATCAACCTGCTTTCCCGTGGGATGGCCCGAGGCAGTAACAGTCACTATTTTTAATCACACCTCATAAAGATGCGATATATGGTTGGCAGGGGGAAAAAGAGAGAATGTATACATAGGATATACACTCCAATTCTGTTGGCTCTGTCTCTCTGACACTAATACAAGGTAGAATCATCCAGTATTGTCTGTTTCAACTGAATTCAGATTTCCATTACTGTAAAAAATAAATGAGATAATTAACTTAAAAAGCAGGAAACATTAAGCTGGGTGTGGCTGACCATGGGAGGCTGAGGCAGGAGGATTGTAAATTTGAGCCCAGGCTGGGCAATCTGGTGACTTATTGAGACACTGATATAAATTAAATAAAGGAAAAGGGAATAGGGATGTAGCTCAGTGGGGTGTCCTTTGATATTTGTTGAAACCTGTGGGACAGCTCTACTGTATGAAGTAATTTATGCATGACAACCATTGCCAGGATCTATCTCCTTACACCTCCCTTTGCCTCTCCGGAATGTTGGGACAGGATGTGCATTCTTAAAAGTCAGATTGTCACTAAATGATTACAGGTCTTCTCAGGAAAGGTATCACCCCTGTGACAAGGATCCATGCTGCTGATAGATTTGCAGGAAGCCATTAGGTGGTAGGTGAGACCTGCCTCAGTGCCACAGAGCCTATCTCTGAGCAGAAGTTTTGGGGGCTTGTGGAACATCACTTTCACAGGGGAGCCTCAACCCCCAGGAGGTGACTAGCCCTATACTGTCAGAGCTCTGTGGGCTCT
Organism: Hydrochoerus hydrochaeris; assembly: GCA_004027455.1. Taxonomy (NCBI): domain Eukaryota; kingdom Metazoa; phylum Chordata; class Mammalia; order Rodentia; family Hydrochaeridae; genus Hydrochoerus; species Hydrochoerus hydrochaeris. Next base: position 142,434 of record PVLA01004085.1, on the reverse strand, counting down.
GAGGACGCAAGATCCCAAGGAAGACACTCTGGCCAGTGTGAGTGGCTTTCGTCTGAATGCACATTCATTGCTTTTGTGTGCTGGTGCCCTCAATTTCAGCTTGTTCAGTGATCATTAAGCCTGCGTGTGACTCTTTCTTAATTGTTGATATTCATTTTGGACATCTGGCGGGAGAGGAGAGAATGAGGCCTCTGTGCTTCTGTTGTTTGGGTTTGAATCCCAACTCTACCCCATCTTTGGCAGATGACTAAACACCCCTGACCTCAGTTTCCTCTTTGTCACACTGCAGTGTCTGGGTTTCCCATTTCTTAGAGGTACTATGAGGAATTGCGTGAGGAGCTGCTTTAAATGACAAATGGTGGTGCAGTTTTTATAGTAGCAAGAGAATATGGGAAGAGAAAGTTTATGTTCACTTTTAAGGTGTAAAATTGTGAGACGATATAGCGAATTCATTATTCTCAGGGTCATTGTACATTTTCACACAGTTTAAAAAATCATGGTATATCTGGAAATCTTATGTTAGCATAGATCCTTTTAAAAGAGGTGATAATTAGATGACAGGAAACTCCATTTGTTAGGTTAAAAATGATCAAACATAAGCAGTTCCTCGTGGTTTAGCCAAATGCTCTTGTCATGCAATGTTTTCGTTGGAGGTTATGGCACCAGATAAATGATAGGTCCATGATTCATATTATGTCATAAAAGCAAAGCTGCAATAATTATTAGTGCCTAAGCTAATTTTAAATAGTCAAATCGTGCTCTATGTCACTGCATTTTAGAGCTGAAAGGTATCTAAGCAATCATTAATCTAACATTATTTTTAAGATATGGAAATTGAGTCTCAAAGAGGTTAATTATACATCTAGGTCTACAACTTGTATTTTCTGATTTCCATTTCAGTACTTTAGTCCTATTCTATACAGCCACCCTTACACAATGTGCAGACTGAGCAGTGATTGTGTAAGAGCTCTCGCGCTCTGTTGCATTTGCATATAAAAAGATGATGAGAAATCACAGTTCTACCGCAGGGTCAATAGGGCCTAAACAAAAATATTAGCTCTTGAAATATTAAACATTTGCTTAATGCTTTTGCTCACCTCTTTACACATCAGGATATATATATATATATATATATATATATATATATTACAAATGATTTGGACTGGCTGCTCTTGAATGATCTTTAAGTCCCCTTCCCTGGAATCTGTCTTCCCAGTTCATAAAGCTACATGACCACACCCACCCCCATCATGAGCTAAAAGAGCAAAAAGTTCTCCCTGCATCTTTGCTCTGTGTGACTTCCTTCTGTCTATAGGATGCCTGGGTCTTGGTTCTTGGTGAGCTGTAGGTGAGGCTGTACCCTGGGACACAAATGAGGGATTGTCTGCACTTGACATTCTTGCCTAGGAGATGATGGGTCTGTTGAACTGCAAATCTGAGCAAGTCAGTGCCATTTGCCTATGTGTGGGGACATCTAGAACCGTAAGCACCCCCTCAGCTCCAGGCAAAGGCCTTGGGCAGGGCTGTGGCCTGAGTGGGTGAATGTGGCGACTGTATGTACAGACATCCTGAGCAGAGGAACAGAACTGTGGCCAGGTCTGTTTCGCACTGTGACAGGGGACGATGATACAGCTGGTCACATTGGTGAACATACTATCTCACGGAGTGGGAGAATCCTTCAAGGCAAATCAGACAAACCAGGGTGATGAAAGCAGCAGTTTAAATAACAAGTGTGAGGGATTTGGCTTCTCTTGGGGTGAGTCTGTGGAAATCACAGAGACACACCAGGCAACCACACTTCATTTATAAGGAATTTGACATGTTTTTTTCAGTATATCCTTTGGCTCCATTTTTTTGATTGAGAGGATCTTTAAGGCAAGCATGTGTATCTTTTTTTCCTTTCCATCCCCTATGCTTATTACACAGAGGGGCTCATGAAATGCTTGTTGAGTGACTGAAAGAATGCATGAATGCTTTTCCCTGCTTTGTGCCTGGGTATGGTGGACGTATGTACAGGAATGGAGTGCTGTCTCTGCCACCAATCTGTGGAATGATGTTACTAAACATTCAGATGGTTGAGTGAAAGAGGCCTTCTGTCTGGCCTTCTGACTCTTGAAATGGAGCACCCTGCTGGGTGAGCAGGGCAGCCTCTGAAGTGACTGCTGCCCGTTAGCAGCTAGGTGTGAATTGGTTCCTCAGCTCACTGCCCTCCTGGTGCTCCCTGTGCAAGGTCTGACTAGTAGAAAGTAGGCAGGAAGGACCTCAGGACTGCAGTAAATATAGCAGGAGGAAAAGTTGCTCCGGAACATGGCAGGGATAGCAAATGACCCCAGATTTTTATAGGGCCTTTAATGATAAGCCTAGACCTAAGCAATCCCTGCCCATGGCCAGGGACATTCACTTGCTTTTCCACTTATGTGGGAGGATTGCTGTGAATTTGAGGCCAGCCTGGAATACATAGTGAATTTCTTTTCTTTTCTTTCTTTTTTTTTTTTTTTTTGGTGCTGGGTATCGAACTCACTACCTCGTGTTTGCCAAGCAGGCACTTGTACCACTGAGCTAAACCCATGGCCCCTACATAGTGAATTTCAAGGCTAGCCTGAACTAAAAGAAACAGAACAAAACAAAAAAACCTGCCCAGTCATGATTTGCCTACAGATCACTAAATAAATGTTGAAGAGCAGCAAATAAACAGTATGGTTCTACAAATCTATCCCAACTCCTCCCATCAAGACACAGTGTTGTGTTGGGTCAAACAGCTTCCTCTCCAGACTTTTTCCTGGACATTGGTTGCTAATCAGTTGATCAATGGCTTAGATGGAGGTTCAGGTGTGTGTGTTTACATGGTGTCTCTGTATGTAGGTGTCTATGTGTACATGCATGTGTGCATAGCTGTGTGTGCATGTATTGTATTTGTGTGTGTGTGTCGGTGGGGGTGTGTCTAGGGGCAAGCGATGAATCAGGCTATTTAAATATCTAGGGAAATGGTCCTGGGGTAATGTTTTTGAACAGTTAAGTGATTCAAGAAAGCAGTTTTAAGAAAGAAAAAAATAAAACAGTGCTATCACAATTTTAGCTTTAAAAGGGGACTGTGATTAGAAATAGGGAAAGTGTGTCCCGTTTTCCTCCAGGGCAGCTGTAGGTGGCTCAGACTGTGAGGATGGATCCAGCAGCGGTGCTGGCCTGCCACAGCACAGCCTCTCTGCACACCTGCAACGTCAGGACCACTTCTGCAGCCAGGGCAGAGGGTTCAGCTCACACGCACTCTGTTCTTATTTTGCAGCATTGGATCGATGGGCTTTTCCTACATGGCTGTATCTAACAAATTGCAGGACACGATAAACACAGGGCTTAAGTCAAAGTCATGTAGCCACTTCCCAGGGCTGGGGAGGAAATCAGAGCGTGTTTTGCTTTTTATTCTGTGCCTAGCTCAAAGGAAGGATTAAAATAGTGCTGCTTGTCATATTTCATTATGGGTATCTCTGTGGTCCCCATGAAGGCAAAAGGCCTGGCCCCAGAACCCCTGCTGCCCTGAATAGGTGGCCTGTCTGAGGCCCAAGGTCTGAAACAATTCTAAAGCAGGGAAGAATGGCCAGGCCTCTCAGGAGTCTAGATCATGGAGCAAATGGAAGACAATCTGAGGTCATGGTTCTCCCACCCCTAATATCTTCCAGGGAAAGGGAAAGAATCTCACCGGTGGCTCCTTCACTTGCTTCTCACTATCACACTGCTCACTGGGAAAGGCATGTTTTTCTTTTGTTTAAAATGTGCCCCGATCCAGGTAGGGAGGGCTCTGTTTCCACAGCCTGGCTGGTGGGAATGAACAGGGTGCCCCTCCTCGTCTCATGCCCATCTCTCTTAACACCTTTGCTTTTCTTCCGGGATGGTGGGGGAAAGAGAATAAGTACATGCACACCTCTGCATTTATTCCCTTTATTGTCATGATTAATTGGGTTTCAGGGTGAGATGGCAGCAGGAAGGTTCAGGAAGAGGCCAGCTTCTGTAAAGTGGCAGGATCGTTTCCAGGATGTGGAATTGCATTTTTGTGTTTATTTTTTTAAGGCTTTGCTTATGAATCTAATTCTTTTACTTTTGTAGTCCCCCTCCCCTTTTTGGAGAAATTTGTATTAGGGGGTTTTCTATGCTGTCACCATTGCTAACAATGGACTGGGGGAGGAAACTAAAGGTTCACTGGAAATAAATAACTAGGAGGCTGCTGCAAAAATGAGGAGACTGGGTGGTGCAGAATTTTGTTTTATTTCATCTCTCTGTACTTGAGTCTCAAGTATGCTTCCTATAGCTATACAATTAATCTCAACGTGTGCAGATTGGCCTGAATCCTATACCTTAGGAAAACATGCTTCAGCAAAATTCTACATGATGTTAATGTAAAAAAGCACAGGACAGAAAGGGAATTTAAATTATTAAAAATAATTCTGATGTATTTTTACAGCTTTCATCCATCTACATGAATTCACACATGTATGGCCCAACATTGTTTTGATAGCAAGAAGAGCTTTGGAAACAAGAGCACTGGCATCATTTTCTTTCTCTATCTCCACCACCGTCTTTAAAGATCTCCCAGGAAAGGACCCGCAGTCTCCTTGGGTGATTCTCTCAGAGCCCTCGTCTCAGTGCTAGGAAATGCACCCTTGCTGCTATCTAGAAATCCCTCCGACTGTTTGCTGTCCCCTGTTCAGCCTCTTTTCAGAGTGGTGTTTCTCAAAGAGCGCGGTCCCACCCTTTGCCTGCGATGCTCGCCTCATCCTTCTGTACGCATTAACAGAAACTGATTCAAAAATGTGCAGCCCCTATTAATTATGCACATGAGATTTCAATAGCTGGTGAAGGAAAATTCCACTAAGATGCAGTAATCAAGCAGAGTGTTGCATAAATTGTACATTTATGAGAAGCGAGATGTATGGGACACAAAATGCAGCGCATGTGAGTGAGTGGCAGCCGGAAGCCTCGAATCCACCGTCAGATCTCTTGGGTGAACCATATGTGGTGACCAAGAGAACAAATCCTTTGAAGTTTTTCAAGAGACAATGGAACCTCAGATGGGGGGATTCTAGGTATTACAGAGCACCTTTTCTTAAGCTTTTATTTGAATGGGCATTTGTGTGTGAGAGCAAAGCAACTCCTGCTCCTAAAGCTTCTCAGAGAGATGCCTGACCTGAAGTCATACCACTTGCACCTTTGTTTAGAACCTGGTCCCTTCCTGCTTTTCTCTTTCCTGTCCACGTGGAGCTCATTCCATTGTCCTCTTCATTTATCTGTCTTCTTGAGAAAGTATCATCTTGTTGTGTGGTGTTTTTAATAAATGTAAATGGTTTTGTGCTAGGTGTCTTGCTCTGCTTATTTTGCTACATTAGGATCATGCACCTGGGGTCTGCTGGTTGTTACAACATGTGTGTGTCAATGTGCCTGCCTCCTACTGGGGTGCCCCAGAACCCCGTCCTTAGCAGAACAGCCTCTCCCTTCTTCCAGGCTGGATCCCACATTGCTGCTGTCCTTCCTCCGGGAACTCATGAGCATTCTTCTCAAGCAAGTTGGTGAGTCCTGGTCAAGGGGTGTGCACTTCCTCTGCCTTGGGGCTGTTCGGCTACTTTTCGGGGTGGCTCTGCCCAAGTGTGTATGCAGAATGACTCAGTGGGTTCAGGATCACTGGACACACATCAAAATGGTTCTCTTACCATTTGACTTGTTTTCATACCAATAAAAACAGTGATATGCCTGTAATACCAGTTATCTGGGAGGCTGAAGCAATAGGATTGAAAGTTCAAGCCCTGACTGGGTGATCTGACAAGATTCTATCTTAAAAAATTAAAAAGGTAAAAAGGGCTAAGGCTGTATGTAGCTCAGTGCAAAGTCCTTGGGCTCAATCTTCTGTACCCAAACTAACAAACAAACAAATTCAAGGTAGACTTGGGGTTTTGTCTTAATATTCAGCAAAGAAAATCTGTATATTTCTTTCAGTTTGACTTACTGTTTCATAGGTTTCTTAAAAGGATTCAACTTAAATTTAGATTGATTAATATACACTGGATTTGTATATAAATTTGCAGCTAATTGAAAGCATTTAAAATATTGTTATTCTATACAAAATGGAGATTGTTTCCTCATCCCTTACACACTTTACTTTTTAACTCTTCATTTTGAAATCATTTCCAAGCTTATAAAAAAGCTGAAAAAATAGAACAAAAATGCTCACCATATTCCCCTCCCCGAGTATTGTTATTTCATGAACAACACAGGAATTGAAGTAGCTCATGAACGTGGGTGTCATCCTACCTAGTAATTAACAGATATTCTTCAAGTTTCACATAAACATACCACTTGTGACCTTTCTGTGGTCCGAGGCCCAACCTAGCACCACCATAGCACCCAATTGCCATGCCCTCCAGATCCCCAGCAATCTGGGATACATTCTCAGTGTTTCTTTGCCATTAATTTAACTGCTTCCAGAAATAATTGAAGAAGGAATAACTATTACTTTGTAGAATGCCTTTTTGCGGGGGGTGGGGGGAAGGTTGTCTAATGTTCCTTCCCGATTAAGTTCAGGTTGTACATTTGTGGCAAGAGTATTCTATAACCATGGTGGACAGATAAAGTACACAACACCCAAATATTTCTGGAGCATACATTTCTGGAGTTGCTTGATATGTCTTAAATCCGTTTCAAGCTGGATATTCCACATTCTTATCTGACTAATCTGGAAAGCCTAAGCATACATCCTGCTGTGACACACTCAGATATCATATGAAGGGATATATGTGTCATTTTGATATCTCTCAGTAATCCTGAATTGTAGGTCAGAATAGTGCCCGCCCATCCTATAGTAAGAGTGTTATTTTCCTCTTTTTAATTAATAAGCATACTGTAGAGAGATACAGTTGAATCTGTGTAAATGTACTTTATCTGGACTGGGGATGTGGCTCAGTGGTAGAGTTCTTGCCTTGCATGCACAAGGCTTTGGGTTCAATCCTAGCATCACATGCACACAAAATACTACTTCTCATCACACTTTTGTCCATCAATTTTAGTATCCATTAATTCCTTGCCTTCAATAATTTTTACAGTAGTGTTTGCAAAATGGAGACTTTACATATCCATCATTCCTTCTATATTTATTAATTGAGATTCTACTATAAGGAAGAGTTGTGCATTCTCCTTCATTGATTTCTTTATTCAATTACATTTTATGTCAGCATGAATGAATGAACATTAATTTAATTGCATGAGAAAGAATCTATTACAGCCATTTTTATTGTGCTGCCCAACGTGTTTCAGATCCAGTGGTGCAGATGGCTCCTATTTGGGCTGGTGTACTCTCACTGTGCTTTGAGCCCTTCTCCACTGTCTGACACTGCAGAGGGCTCCAGCAAACCCCTACTTTCCCTGCACAGCCCTGAAGCAGCCCTTTCTTCAAGGTTGCCTTTTGGAGAATGCATTTAGAAACCAAGATCTGGAAACAATGATGCATTGTCTTAATTTTTTGTTTTTTTAAGTTTTTGCCCTCCTTATAAATTTTGTTCTTAAAATTTTAATTTCTACTAGGATATCGCAGGTACAGAAAAATACTGTTTTTTTTATAGAATTGTCGTATTTAACAACATAATTAAACCTAGTTTGTTCTAATATGTATTTGACATTTAGTCTAAGGTCTTTGCACTGAGCTATTCTCTTTCCTTTAAACAATTTTAAATTTCATTAAACAGGAACTTGCAACTCTCTTCTGCCTCCAAGGGCACTGGGTTCCAGGCATGTTACCACCACACCAGGCTGATATTTGACTTTTAGATAACCAATGAAATCAAATGCAATGAGATCTCATCTCTCTCCTTCCACATTCCCCCCTTTCTTTGTAGTTGATCAGGGCTATAAATATGGTAAAATTTAGGCATGATAGTAGGATCATTGATTTTTCCTAAACTCAAAGATATACTTTTGCTAAGTTCAGGATCTTTCCTTGTCTTATCTAAGTTGCTGGAAGATATTTTATTTTTAACTCATGAATATTGACTCTCTTCAAATACCTTTTTTTTTTTTTTTTGCATTGTTGGCTTTTTGAGATAATCACAACTTTTCTGTACGTACTTAGTGCTGGGATTGGAAGCTAGCAACCACCTTGGCAACTTGGCAGTTTCTAAAAACATTAAACACAGGGTTATTACATGGTCCACATCACAGCTCGTGTTTGCATGTCCCCCACAAAGCCTCATGTGAGCCTGGGTGGGACTTTTTCAGAAGTGGTTGGACCTAGAGTATATGAAGCTGGGTTAAGTGTATGTGGTTACTAAGTTGGCCCACTGATTGGTTTGACATAGTTCTGAGTGTGGACAATGGAAAGACCCATCCCAGGTGTGAGTGCTGCCCACACTAAAGGCATGTAGACTGGAAATAACATAAGGAACAGAAAGAGGGCTTTGTGGTTACCTGCTTCTTTCCTCACTGCTTCACTGCTTTGCTCCCATCCTGCCTTCTGCCCACCATGAACTGTTTTTCCTCTGAAATACTCCACTGCCATGTGCCACCCTGCCTTGGAGCCAGCTGGCTATGATCTGAAACCTCTACAAACTGTGAGCTAAATAAACCTTTCCTCCTTTAACTTTGGATTTGGGTATTTGTCTCAGCAATGAGAGAAAAGTAACTAAGACAATCCAGCAGTTGTATTCTTAGTTACTTATTCAAGAGAAATGAAATCATATGCTCACATAAATTTTGTATATAAACATTCATAACACCATAATTTGTAATGTCAGAAAGTGAAAATAATCCAAGCATCCATGAATGGAAAAATAAAATTTAATGTATCTACTTTATAGAATACTATTTGGCACTAAAAAGAAGTGAAATATAGACATAGAGACCCATCTTAAAAACATTATGCCAAGTGGAATAAGCTAGTCACAAAAAACCCACATATGATAAATATTTTTTATAATGTGTCTATAATACACAAATCTACAAAGACAAACACAGACTCAGGTACCTGCAGCTAGAGGTAGAGGTGGGGTGTGTTTGGGGGAGGGAAATGAGAAGTGGCCTTTTAGTTTCTTTCGGGGTGGTGAAAATGTTCTAATACTAGACTACGGCCATTGCTGCACAACACTAAAAAGGCACTGAGTGATACACTTTAAATATGTGAACTTTATAGTGTGCAAATTGTCTCCCATAAAAGCCTGACAAAATGAAAAAATGCAAAGCCATCTTCTTTGGAAGGGGAGGTCATAGGCGATATCTTATACCTGTTGATATATTTGTTTTCCTTGTTCTTTCCTTTGTTAAATTTGGCATCGTGCTTTCATAGTCACCTGTCGTATTTATTAGCAAATATTGTTCAAAATCATCCTTAAAAAAAAAAACGTTGCATTTTCGCCGTCCCCCATTTGCTCCCAAATCTCACTGCCTTCTTGCTTCTTTCCATTGGATCTGGCCAGAGAGGTTGCTAACTGATTTGTTCTCATAACCAGTTTTTGTCTTTTTGACTAATTTTCTTTAGTATTTTTGTTTTCTGCTTCACTGAATTAGGCTTTCTTTTCATTGTTTTCTTTTTTGCTTCAGTTTTGCTGTGTTGTCCCTTATAAAATTTCATTTCATCCTAAATGTATTCAAGGCTAGAAATTCTATCTATTTCCCTCCTGAGTAATGCTTTTATTATGTCTCATATTTTTTTTGCTGTGTGGTGATTTCATGACCATATAATTTTAAACATCAAATTCTTTTTAACTTTAGGATTATTTAGACGTATTTTTTTTTAGTGTCCAAGCAAAAGGCCTTTTTAAAAGCTACCACTGTGTTGGTAATTTCTACTTTTGTCATGATGCTAGAATACTTAGTCTGTATGAAACATCCATTTTTGACTGAATAGTTGGCCGATGTGTGTAAATTTTCACATGTGGATTTAAACACGTGTGCTCTCTCAGTGGAGCACAATGTTCTTTACAGCTCAAGCTTATTGGTCGCATTTTTTTCATCTAGGATATCTGTGCTTGGTTTTGTCTTCTTGCTTCATCCATCTTTACAAAGGATGTGCTAGCATTCCCAGCTACAGCAACCCATTTCCCTACTTTCCCCGCAGTGTGGTCACCGCGGCTCCACACTCGGAGGGTGTGACCCATGTTCCAGAGGTGCATGGTTGCCACTTCTCCACCAGGATGCAACATCATTTTCTGATCCTTCTGGTAGCCTCATAAATGAGACTCATTTATCAGATCTTAAGATCACTCTGCCAACTTTCTTTATTTCATAGTTGCTGACCATAAATTTATAATCCTTTTAAGATACTTCGCCTTTATTGTTCTCAGTGTATTTTCAAACATTCTGTTCTCAAAACCAGGTAAAAAGCATCTGTTACATAGTAGGTGAAGGTAACCGAATGGCACCTATACTTATGTAAAAGACCTTATTTCTGGTATCTTATAGTTTTGATACATGGAACTTCTTTTTCTTTTTCCCTGGTCTCTATTATATAGGTCAAGTATTCTTTTGTTGATCCTACAGACATTGTACTTTTTAATTTTTGATTCTTTTATTTTAGAATCTATTGTAATGTTTTCTTTCCTACTGACCTTTAAATTTACCAATATCTATATTTTTATCTTACCAAGAAAAGTACCCTCCTGTCTTTAGGGACCTTCTTCTTCTGCCCTCTTTCATGCTGATGTTGGGCACAGTTTAAATTCTGGCTTCTCTCAAATGGTACATGTTGACCAAATACTTAGTTCCTCTTAGTTCACAATCTTAACAATTCACAATAGCAGTTTGTTTCTCTTAACTTTAGATCTTTTCCCCAAAATGTTTGGCAGAAAGTAGATCTTTGTATGGCAAACCACCTGAAGGCCGTGTCCCCAGGTTATTTCTATCATATCTTCGGTTTCATTGCTGGTGTTTGGGAGATGGGGTCTGTCTTAGTTACTTTTTACTCATCGCTGAGACAAAATATCTGAAGCCCAAAGTTGGGAAAGGAAAGGTTTATTTCTTACAGTTTTTGGAGGTTTCAGTCCATACTCAGTTGGCTCCAAGGCAGGGTGGCATGGCAGGGCCGCAGTTCATGGTGGCTGCACACAGCAAGGCAGAAACTGGCAAGAGAGAGACATACACCTTCTTCCTGCCATTCCATCACATCCTGGCTCTACCTCTAGGCCAGTGTAGCACTCACATCTCCAATCCAAGGTCTAGACAATGAACCAATCACTAATGCATAATGCAAAGGCATGAGGCTTGGGGGCCACTGACATAAACCATGACAGGATCTCACAGGTCTCAAACTCCTGGATCCAAGGAGTCTTCCTGCCTTGGCCTCCCAGGTAGCTGGGATAGTAGGCATGTACCACCATACCTGGCTTTATGTTTTCCAATTTGAAGGGCAGTTGTTTAGAGATAGGATTATTCCAGGGCCAAACATATTTTCTTTTAATTATTGAAAAACATTGTACCATTGTTTCTTGCATTCACTCTTTCTGTTGAGAAATTGAAGAGGAATCTGAGTCTTCCCCCTTTCTAGGTGAGGTGCTGTTTACTCCCGGAAGATTTAGAATATTTTCTTTGTATTTATGGTCTTGGATTTCACTGTAGTACATCTAGGTGTGGGTTTTCTTACTCTCCCTTTTGATTCTATGAATGTTGTCTTGAGTGGCCGAGTAGACATCCAATATTTAATTTATTTTTACATATTTTTGCCTCTCTGATGTCGTCACTTCTCCAGGATCCCTGGCACTCTCATTTCTAGTCTCATGTCCCTTGGCCTTTGTTACCTTTTCTCTCCTTCTTTCCTGTCACCCGTGGGGAGAGCCCTTGATCTGACATTTCCACCCATTTCTTTCTTCAGCTCTTTCCATCTGGCTCTTTGTCCTGTTTGTGTTTACTGTTAGTGTCTTTCAAAAACTTAGTTTTAATTACAATATTTTAAAATGTATTAAAATAATAATTTCTGAAAGTTGTTTGTAAGTTAAATGATAATTTGGTGTATTAAAAGTGTTGAGCTAGAAAACCAAAGAGAAATGAGACTATGAAACCCAGTATTTTATGGGCTTTGGTCAAAGTCCTATAACACTAAGGGCTGCATCCTTCAGGGCCTTTTGATTGCATGTGACAGGAGCTCCCTTCATACCAGCTTAGGCTAAAACGTGCTTAGTGTTGGAAATTGTGGCCTGGGCTTGGACAGGCAGTGGGGGATTTGCCTGTGCTGAACAGTGCACCGTCTGCAGCTCCAAATCTGTGTGCCCATGGTTTATAATCCAAGAAAGAGAGCATCTTCCCTTTGGCTTCAGTTTGAGAGATCCTGAGGAGGTCCCCAATGGGCCACCAGCCTACATACCCTCTTCTTAGACCAATCATGATGGTCCCATCTTGATGCCTTCACCAGAATTATTCAATTGGATGCGGAGGAACAGTGCTATGGTTGATACACTGCGTCAACCTGAGAAGTCTAGAAGCTTCACTATGACTCAGCAGCTCTCCATCCTGGGGTGTAGAGGACAAGCAGTTACTGGTCCATGATATTGTGCCTTGTGTCACTCTGAGAAGGTCAGAACTTTAACTAAGTGATTCAGTAGGGGCCCAGGAAAGGGTTCCTAGTTTGTAACATCCTCAGCCTGTGCAAGAGGAGGGCAGCAGATGGTGTGAGTGCCACCCCCACCCCAGGGAAGTAGTCTGCATACAGTAGAAGGCAAATGAGGAGGGGCTGCTTGCTGGTTCTTCAAAGGAGCTTGGAGCTCCAGTCTTCACCTTCAGCTTGTACACTGTGTCCTGGCTTCTGGCACAGACTGTTTGGCTTCTGAAGCCTGGGACCCTTCAGCCTTCTGTCATAGGCTCTTCGGTGTTCTGCTGCAGACCCATCGGCCTCCTGATACGGACTTGCCCGGGACACTGCAGTGAGCTCCAGACCTTGGGCTGGACCCTTCAGGCTCCAGCATGTGGACACCCTCTGCAGGCTCCCTCATCTGACTCTGGTTGACCATTGTAAGCCAACCTTGCAATTTCTTATACATTTGTACGTCTTGTGTTATATCTTTTTTCTAGTAAACCTTGACTGATACAGTTATCTTAGCTGTAGGGGAATGTGGATTTTACAAAGATTGTATGGCTAAAAAGACTGTGTGATAAGTAAAAGCCCAGTTTCTCTCTCTTCCATGCAATCTTATCATAGGTGGGTGGTCAGGGAGAATATCTGGCATTCTTCTGTTCTGTTTTCATAACACTGTTGTTGAACTATAATTCATACACCATATAATTCACCCATTTAAAGTGCACAATGCAATGGTAATTAGTATATCTGGAATTTTTCAACATCACCACAATCTGTTTTAGAGCATTTCCATCATCTCTGAAAAAGAAACCATGGATCCTAGCACAGTGCTGTGATTTGCATTGTGATGTCCACCCAAAGCCTCATGCACTCATAGAAAGGGCTTTGGGAAGGTGATTGGATCATGTGTGGTACTCATCAGTGGATTGGTTCATAGCTAAATGTGATTTGAGAGGTGAAGCCTGGTTGGTGGTTCCCTGGGGGTGTGGCCTGGGAGGGCCAATCAACCTTCAGCCTCCCTTACTCTCTCTGCCTCCCACTGGAGTGGCCATGCTCTGTTTGTTCTCTGACAAGCAGATCTGGCTTGGAGCCAGCTGACACAAACTGAAGCCTCTGCAAACTGTGAGCCAAAATAAACCTTTCCTCTTCAGAGTACTGAGTGCTGTGTGTTGTGGCTCAGTGACTAGAAAGTGTGACCCAGGCACTGCCCATTTGCCTCTGTCTTAGTTACTTTTCTCTCATTGCTGGGACAACATATCTGGCACCCAAAATGAAGGAAGGAAAGGTTCATTTAGCTCATAGTTTGTGGAGTTGTTAGTCCTTAATTAGCTGGCTCCAAAGCAGGGTGACATGGCACAGGTGCAACAGTTCAAGGCAGCAGAAGGCAGAAAAAGCAGCAAAGCAAAAAATGGAGGTGAGAACAACCCTCCTTTCCTCCACATATTGTAAGCAGGCTACCATCCCCTAGGGTGGATGTAGCACTGACAAAATCTCTGTGTCCTCCTCTTGCACAGGATAAGGATGTTTACAAAGTGAGGATCCTGGCCTTCTTCTGAGTCACTTAAACTTCTAAACTTTTCAAGTTAACAATGTTTCAACCATTGCTGCCTCTAACCCTCAGTCTCCCCTCATAAAAAAATCCTTCCACAAAAATTTGACTTAATTCATTTTCCAATGACAATAAGTAACCCAGATCTGTTCCTGACAGCCTTATACTACACAATCAGCCATCGTTTATCCTTTATTTACTACGGAGGTCATCTCCATGACTGGCACTGATCAGCTTTTCACAGGCCTCAGGTGGGCACAGGTATCTCACAGAGTCCTCCACTACATTGGTTTTCAGCAAAAGATGGAGTCTCCTGGTCTAGTTGCTTCTCCCTGGTTCTTTGTGGCAGTTGAACTGGCAGAAATTCAGCTTCCTAGTTGGATCTGGTGGTGCACTTCTGTAATGCCAACATTCTGGGAGGCTGAGGCAGGAGGACTGCAATTTCAAGGTCCAGGCTTGGCAATTTATCAACTTACCAAGACTCTTTCTCAAAATAAAAATGATAAAGGGTTGGGGATGTAACAGTGTGGAGATCCTGGGTTTAATTCCTAGTACCAAACAAACAAACAGAAAAGTGGCCATGGACCGAGTGTGGTCACCTTGGCCCTGGAGCACCATGTATACAAGAGTTCCATTTACAAAGCAAAGTAGATTCAGGAGCAGGACTCACTGCCTCCCATCACCCCTCCCCCTCCGTGTTCCCCGCTACACTGGTGCACACACTGATCCACCCTCATCATGTGCCCGCCTGCTGCCATAGCTGCAGACCACCTTCTGCCGACCACCTAATTTCCCAAAGTCATGGGCATAGGGACCACTGATTGTAACTCCCACGGGAAGCCCCTCACTGGCAGGAGGGTAGCATTTCAAAATCAGGCTTCTAGCACCTTTGGCAGCACTGTGGGCACCTCTGTGGACAAAGCTGTCACTACAGGTTTTAATTAGGAAGTGACTTGGCACCCCAAAGTATAGGAAGGATTTCAGTAGAACGGTTGTCACCTCAAATGGTTGTGTACTGTTACAGGAATGAATGGATACAGACATGGGTCAAAGAGAGATTCGGGTTAGAGCAGCAATTTATCATCTAATCATTACAGAAATAATGGAAATCAGACTGTAAAGAGTAATAAAAATGATAAATAACAATAACTAGTGTCTATAGGTACTTACTATGTCTCAGGCACAATTCTAGCCGTGTTTATTAATTACAAATTTTTCTCAAGTATAACTATCTTCCTGCATGACAATAGTACCTGCTAGGACACCTCATGTGTGTGCATGTGCACATGTGCGCTTATGTGGAAATATCTAGAAGGATCATTGGCAATGATCATTTTTTTATAATCTTTACATGAGCTGGTAGTCAAAGTGCCAGAATCAGCATGAACAAAAAACAGTGTCAGAGTCATAAATAACATTGAAGGCCAGGTGTGGTGGCAAAGTCCTATAGTCCCAGTACTTTAGGAGGCTGAAGCAAGATGGTTGCAAGTTTAAACTCAGCCTGGGAAGCTTTGTGACTTAGCAAGACACTGTCTCAAAATAAAAAATAAAAAATGGCTCCATGTGAAGTGCTTGGGTTGGTTCATTCCCCAGTACCAAAGGTGTTGGGCAGGGGAGAAAGCTGAAAAGAAGGCTAATTTTAAAGATTTATGTTAATGTACAACAATTACTTAACTTAAATTAGTTGGAGATAAGTAGAGATGCTGATTTATTTCCACTGATAAAGGTCCTGGCCAAGTACAAGTGGCTCTGTGCATGTGCATGTGTGTGTGTGCGTGTGTGTGCCTCCTGCACGTGCCTGTGGCCACACTGCATTACTCAGCAGCTGAGGGCGCCGGGAAGCATTTGCAGTGACAAAGAGAGGACTTCTGTCCAACCTGAGTGGTTCTTAGCCATGGAGGCAGAAAGATTGGTAGCAGGTCAGAAATTTTAATGACGCCATGGGGTAGCAGTTTGTCCCTTACACTGGGTCACATTCTGTCTGTGTCTGACACAGCAGTGTTTCTACTCTGTGCTGCCCTTTGACATCTGCCACTGTGTGGCTGCCCCTGGCCCAGGGGGAAGGTGCAGAAGTTGTGGTGTGGGACGTACTCTACGAGCCTCTGTGCTGCCTGGGCCTCAATGCCTGCTCTTGCGTTCTATGCAGTTTTTCTTGCAGAGGTGTTTTCCCACGTATGAGATGTGAGACTCAAAAACAGCATTCAGGAGGCTGAAGCATGAGGATCACATGAGTGCAGAAGTTTGAGCCCCGCCTGGGTCAGATACAGAGAACTTACCTCCACCCAACACCAAAACTATAACCAAAACTAAAACCAAGACCAAAAGAACATCATCCTTTCCTCCTAAAAAGGCAATGCCATTTTAAAAAGGGGAGTTTATGGTTTAAAAGTAGCTGCTGGGGCTTTGTAGCTCACTTGCCCTTAAGAGATCAGACCTGGTTGAGAAGAGGCTGACCACTGGGGCGTGGCCTGGAAGGACTTCTCTCCCTCCTGGTGGCCCCCAATGACTTGTACGTCAAGGGCTAGACCCTCAGTGCAGCAAAACTCAGAAGTGGGCCTGGAGAGGTGATGGCACTGACTTCATGTATGGATTAATTCATTGCTGTGTTCATAGCAGATGGGTGCGTGGAGGTGGCTCACTGGGTAAATTCTGTCTTTGTTTCCATCTTTCTCTCTGGCTTTTACCTTCTGGCTTCCTGGCTGCCATGAGTGGAGGGGTGTTCCTTCTCTCACCCCCTCTACTAAGATGCTTCTGCCTTGGAGCCAGCCTGAGGAGGACTCAACCAGACACAATTATGAAAAATCATAGCATACTCATCAATTGCCCACTTAGGTTGAATCAGTCGTGTACGGAACTCTTTGGAACTGTGAGCCAAGTAAACCTTTTCTCCTTTAAGTTGTATAAGTCAGTTATTTTGTCCCAGCAACAGAAAACCTGACTAACACAGAGAGGGGTTTTTAGGGATCTTCTTTGTGTCCAATATCAGTTTTCTAACCTTATTCTTAGCATCCTTGCCGTGAAAAGAATAGGATAGGTGAAAACATTCCAGATCTTTTGTCTTCCAGGGCACAATAGAAGGTGTGAGAATTGAAAAGGATGTGTCCTCTCTTCCTTGGCTCCCTCTTGAGTGAACCTCCTAGTTGCATCACCCAGGCTCTTCCTGAGCTGCATGGAACAGAAAGTTCTCCACCCAGCCCCTCACCCTAAACTGGCACTCATTTCTTGCCTTCTCTGACCTTTCCACTCCAACTGTTAGGATTCTCCCTTGCCTCCTCACTCCCAGATGCCCTCTGTAACCATCCCAGGTTTGGAAAACCTCACCTGTGGGTTAATCCTATGACCTCCTCGGCAGAACTTGTGAGATGCCATGTGGAAATCCAGTTCTTTGCTACAGTGAGACCAGTTCAGGGATCTGCAGGTGTGTCTCATCCTTTTTGTGTGCACTGGATTCTACACAGGCTGATCATGCCAACTGGTAGGTAGAAAAGGAGAGAGGCAAGCGTGCCTGTTAGTGAGAAGGTGGCCTGTGCCAGAATAGAAATGTTCATCAGGCTCTCTGGCCTGCGAATTGTCTTCCTATAGGATGTTCTTCTCTTGGGATTCGCTCAGCAAGCACAGACTGCCTGCTGATCAGCTTCCCATGCACCTTCCTGGGAAGAGGACACGTGAAGACACAGTGAAGAAGGGATTCCTCCAGTGAGTGAGTCCATTCTGCTGCTAGGATGTGATAGGTTTCCCTGAACCAGGGAGTTGTATCTGTTTTGTTTACTAGAGAGGTGTTTGGCATGTGCTGTGCATTGCATAAATGCATGGATGTTATGCAGTTCTGGTGAATACAATAGTGAGCCCAAGCTTTGCCTGACCTAATAGGTTCTGGTCTAACATTGAAATTAATTAAACTGTGTCTGTAATATAATTGAATAATCTTTTTCTGAATCCACTGTATTTTGTAAAAACAAAACAAAACAAGTGAGCTTTCCTTATACAGAATGGAAGACCTATGTAGCCATACTAGAAAGATACAATAGATGGAGACCAGCCTGTCCTGCTTTCTGTGCCTATGGTCATCAATCTTCATACTTTGAGTCCATCTTTTTGGTGGATGTTTTCCATTTTAGCTTATTAATGGCTATATGAAAAATAATACTTTTTGTCAGGGGGTAGAAAATACCTATAATTCCAACTCTCTGGGAGACTGAATCAGGAAGATACTAAGTTCTAGCTCAGTCTGGGCAATTTACCCATTTAGTGAGACTCTGTCTCAAAATATAAAAACAAAAAGGGGCTTGGGACTAAGAGGCTTTCTAGCTGACTTGCTCTTAAGAAATGAGTCCTGCTCAAAAGAGGCTGGTCACTGGGGGCATGGCCTGGAAGGGTTTCTCTCCTTCCTTGACTCGTCCCTTTGCCCTCTCTACTTCCTATCAACTATGCCATAAGCAACTCTCCTCTGCCATGTCCCTGTGCCATACCATCTTGCTTTGTAGACAGTCAACTATGCACTGAAACCACTACAAACTGTAAGCCAAAACAAACCTCTCCTCCTTCAAGATGTGGGTATCAGCTATTGTGTCTCACTAACAAGGAAAGGAAATAAGATACGTTTTGGTACCAGAAAAATATGGTCAGTGCTGGGCTCATACTGACCATGTAGTTCAGACACCTTTAGAACTGGTTTGTGAGAGGAGTTTTGAAAAGCTTCAATATGGCCAACTGGAGCAGTCCTAGACTGCTGTAAGCTGAGCTACATAGGAAATTCTAGCTATAGCTCAGAGGACCACAATGCTCGTGGAAAAGAAGATGATAAAGACCATGCTTAGGAAGTTCCTGCTGGGAACAAGGACACCATTGGTAGTTGGACTCAAGGTCATGTGTGTTATTCTCTGGCAGAAATTTGTCTGCATTTTGCTCATGTCTGATAGTTTGTGAGAGGTTGAGATTAAGAGCATCAGACTAATTAATCAAGTGGAGAAAATGTAAAGGTAGCCCAACCTTTAGGCTGCAGCATGGATATTGTTGAGGGCTTTTAGCCAGATCTATACTGAAAATCAAGAGCAAAAGTTCCATTTAAAAAGTTTTCAGTTTTTCCAAAAAGAAAGCACCTGCAAAGATGGAGCAGAGGAGCTCTTAGTTACTAAAAAGATTAGCATTAAGAAGAAGCCAAATATTTTGAACCAAAACAATAGAAAAAAATGGCTTGAGGATGCTTTGGGAAATAGCAAGACACATCCTATAACCTCACAAAAGTGATAGACATTGCTTTGAGGAGAAAGCCTCAGAGTACTCTGCTGGAGAAGGGACACCTAGGAAATTTGTTCCCAAGGATTCAATTCACACTGCTCAGTCATCCAGGCACTTAGAAGGCTCTGCAGGTGTTTTTCAAGGGCCCCTTGCTACCACTAGAGCTAGCAGCAGACTCTGATACTATCCATGTGGTGCTGGCTTTACTAGAATGCAGAATGCAAGAGTTGTGGGATCAGGGAGGCTTATACCCAGATTTCAGAAGGGAGGCTGCATAGTGTGTCCCTGAGAGGGCAGTGGGTGAAATTGTGAGAATGAAGTTGAGAGTGCAGTGGTGACCCCAGAAATTAAAGAAACCAAGAATGTGGAACATCTGAGGATAGTCACAGCCAGCCTGTGATAGAAGCAGTAAGGGCTACAACCATCAGTAGTGCCATAGGGTTGGAATCACCTTTCCTCATGTGCTAGACATGAATCTACGGGCTTTAATGTTTGCCCTGCTGGATTTCCATCTTGCTTTGGTACCATTGTTTTCTATCCTCCTGTTCTTCCTTTTTGGAATGGGAATGTTTACCCCATACCCTTGTGTTGGTAGCATTTAACTTCCCTTTTGATTTTGATAGGGGCTTATAGCTGAGAGTTTGCTGTAAATCTCAAAGGAAACTTTGGACTTGGAATTCTCAGCAATGGTGAAACTGTTAAGTCTTTGGCAACTCTTAGAGATGGATTAAATGCATTTTGTATTTAAAAAGGTGCATAAGTCTTTTGGGGAGATAGGGAAGAATGTTATACTTTGTATCTAGATATTTCCTTAAAGCTTCATGCACTCAAAAAATAGGGCTTTTGAAAGGTGGTTATATTATGGAGATAGCTGAGTTGCCTTTAGGCAATGGGGCCTAGTCAGGAGAGGCTGGTCACTGGGGTGGAACCTGGAAGGGCTTCTCTCCCTTCCTGACTCCTCCCTTTGCTTCATATCTGCCATGTCATGAGCAATGCTCCCCTTTCTTCCCCCTGTGCCCAATCTTCCTACCTGGAGTCAGTCTACTATGGACTAAAACCTTTATGAACTGTGAACCAAAATAAACCTTTCTTCCTTTAGTTTGTGGGTTGTATATTGTGTCTCAGCAGTGAGAAAGTGACTGTGACAATGATTAATGGTTACACAATAATAATACTTCTAGCCAGAGGTGGTGGTGTACATTTATAATCTCAACTCTCTGGGAGGCTGAAGTAGAAGATGGCATGTTGGAGTCTGGCCTGGGCAACTTAGAAAGACTGCATCTCAAAGTAAAGCAAGTAAATAGATAAAATAGGTAAATAAAAAAGGACCAGATATGTAGCTCAATGCCAAGACTTGGAGTTTTATGTCAAGTACCATATAACAAAACCAAACCAAACGCAACAGAATAAAACAAAACAAAAATACTTTTAGGGATTAAAGTGTCAGATGAAGATTTTCCCCAAAATATTTTCCAAAAATTCTTAGACAGTATGAGTCTATGAATACACTGTTAGAATAGATGTAGCTGGAAAGACTTTGAGGATAGTATCCAGAAATTTTTTGTATTTTCTTTAAAGATCACTGGATTTCAAGTCAGGTGACCTAGGTTCAGATTCTAACTGCATGATCCTAAGTGAATCATTGGACTTGTCTAAATCTCATTTTCCTCATTTGCAAAATGAGAAAATGACTCATAACTGCTGTGTGCAGCTTGAAACAATTCTTCTCATAATTAATGGCAAAGTGTATTGGCAACATGCTCCATGCATTGTGTGGAAACACTGCGGGGTTGGGGGGAGGCAGCACCTCAGGATTCCAGTGTGATGGGCTCCTTCCCTCACTCACTGCACACCTCATCACCTTCCAGATGTGGAATGGAGTAAAAGGAGTTGGTATTTGGGTCTAGTGTCCTTAATTCTTTCCAAAAGGTGGAGACAGTCATGTCGGTTTTTCTCTGAGTAATGAAAAATCAATTTGTTGTTAATATGCACTTTCTTAACCTGTGAAAGTTGGCCTAGTAGAAGTAGCTGATGGGAAGGAGATAGGTCAGAATTCCTGGGGTGAATGACTGCCTGTCTAAGCCTCCCTTTCCAGATCCCTGAAGTGGATGTTCTTATACCCATTTTCCACAGTTTCCATGGGGAGTGACTGAGGCAATTTATGTGCCACCTCTAACAGACATGCAGGCATTCCCTCTTCTGAGCTCACACTTGATAGCTCCTCTCAAAACTCTGTTTGGTATCAGGATGGTGTTGGCCTTCTGAGAGTTAGAATATTGTCTTCTAAATTTTCCAAAGCTTTGTAACATGTAGGAAGCCAAAGATGCATTAGCTGGAACAATAGGTCAATTTCAGTAACCTTGAATGCTTGAAAAAACAATTTGCTGATTCATTTTGTTTGCTGAGTACACAGAGTTTTAGTATTTTTGTGCTAAAGATTTATTTAATATCCTGTCATTTAATTAAAGGGAGGTTGCTGAGAGATGGTTTTTGCCTATTCCAAATTGTCCCTCTGCCTTCCCTACTTTGTGAAGATTTCTCTTCTTGGGGGGAAGTGGCTTTGTGCAGGCAACATTTCTTAGATGTTTTTATGCTGCAGTTTGACTTGAGGATATTTATGGATGAGGACTCAGGTTTCAGGCTGTGGGCTGGGAGGAGTTTGGGCCAATCAGGAGGCAGACTTCCTCAGGTCATTTGCATCTTGCAGCCCACTTTCCAGAGGCAGGATCACTTTGGTGAAATGCATCCTTGGGAGATGTCAGAGCTTTGGTTAAGATTTCCTTTTACTCCTTAGCTGCTAGTGCAGTTCTGATGATAGCTAATTCACGTGCGCACGCAGCACTTACGTAGGTAGAGCGGTCAGGAGACTGTAAAATCGTGTTCATTTTGTGATTGCACCTGAAGAAGACAAGAATGACAATGAATCTTCTGCACTGTTGTATTATTCTGCTCATTAATACATTGATTTATGGCTTGTTGTTTTCTTTGGTGCAATGTGATTAGTACCTACAAAAGGAAGCATGTGTGAGAATGCTTTTAAAGCAAAACCCTTTTCTGCAAAGGTAATGATGTTCTAAAATTGGAAAAGAGTGCAAACTCAGGCAAAGAAAGAAAGAAAGAGAAAAAAAATTAAATAAACTCTATAATAACTGGATTCTTCTTTTTCTTCCCAGCCTTTTAGGCAGTTTGGTTTCCCCAACACATTATTTTATTGCTTCTATTTTTTACCAATATTTCCAACACAGGAAAAAATTAGCAAGTTCATGTTGATGCTTTGCAATGCTATTTGATCATCTTCTGCTTTTCCAGCTATTGGCATACAATATGCCCTCAGATTCAATGCTTAAGATGGCTCTTATGTGAGAATTCACTTCAAAGCCCTGAACAAACACCCAGGCCAGAGAAGGACTTGTATATTGCATGAACCTTATACAAACATGAACCTTATACAAACATGCCTGTTGACCTTGGGCACTGTAGAATTCAGGAAATTATTCTAGCTGAGAATAGTACTCAGATCTGGAATTTTATGTCATATTAATTGTTTAGAAGAAGTTATGAGCCAAATGTGGTGGCTCACGCCTATAATCTCAGCACTTGGGAGGCTGAGGAAGGAGGATTGGCTTCAGTTTATGGCCAGCTTGGGCTATGTATTAAATTCAAGGATAGCCTAAACTACACAGTGAGAACCTATCTCAAAAAAAAAAAAAAACAGCAGAAAAAGGAGGAGGAAGAGCAGGAGAAGAGAAAAAAGAGGAGGAGGAAGAGGAGGAAAAGGGCAGAGTGGGTACAAGAGAAAAAAATCTAATAGCTGTAATTAGTACCAGACCCAACCAAGTATGGGAAGAATGGGTATCTTATGGGATGTCAAGGAAGAAAAACAAAAACAAAAACCAGAATGGAACAGAAAGGAACAGAATGGAACCAAACCAAACCCAAAATCCTTCAGTGCCCTCCAGGTCCAGAGGAATTGTGACCCAGCACAGTTGGGGACATGCCCATTCTTCTGCCTGCTGGAGTGCTGGTGGGGCCCAGAGCTTCTCAACACCGTAAGTCAGGAGATAGGGGCCTTTACCAGTCCATGGCCCTAGCTTCCATGGCTACTGGTCTGAGAAGATACATTTAAACTGGTGAGCGTGATCCACTGCCATTAGACATGGACAGGGAAGCCCTTCCCAAGGCCAAGTTTATGCGCTGGGCAGAGTTTCTCTCTAAAAGCTGTCTACTGTTAAAAGAGACTGAGCCCCTCCCCCTCACACTGCCTTGGGGGTTTTCCAGGCCTTTTCTTCTGGTGCTCCTAATCCACCACGGTGTCCAGGAGAGTCCCACCTTGTCTGTCAGGAGGGTGCTATACAGTCTCTGACCTGACTGTTTTCTCTTAGCCTTTGTGACTTCAGGTAGGTAGGTAGCCAGCATATCTGCTGTGTTGTGTCTTTGGATGTGGACCTGGGTGTCACCAATTGGAGGTGGACAAAGACATCATTGCTCCAGAGCCCAGCAAGCACACTTGCTCATATGTGAACACAGGAGCTCGTGTTTCTGTCTCGGTCCCCGTTGCTGTAGTAACACAGGAACCAACTCTCTCAAAGGACCTGACTGTCTCAAGTTCTAGAGAGGAGAAATCGGTACAGGGTTTGGCAGGCTGGGGACAAGAATCCATTCCAGGCCTCTCCCCCAGCTCTGGAGGTTGCCAGCAGTCCTTGGCCCTTCTTGACATGAAGCATCACCCCGACTTCCACCTCTGTCTTCACATGGCTTTCTCCCTGCAAATGTGTCTGTCTCTGTGTCCAAATCTTTCCTTTGTGTAAGAACAACAGACATATTACATTAGGTCCACAATTATGACCTCATCTCAGCTGATCATTAGCAAAGACCCTACTTTCACATACGGCACTGAGAGCCAGGACTCCAGCATCTTTTGGGAAGAGATTTGCCCCGATAGCTGTCAGGTGTGCTCCACACCTGACTTGTTGGGCACTAGCCATGGGGAACATGAGTGAAGGAGAGGAAACCAGTGCTGCTTTATGGTTTGACCTCTGATCCTTGGACCAGGTGGTTATGCATGAATGAGAACACTGCTGTTACTCTGAAACTGCATCCTAGCTCTGACCTCAATTTCACCTCAGAGCTGAGGGTCCCATGGATGCCATGGTGACCGAGCCTCCTGAATGGTTCTCCATAGTGCACCCACACTGCTTTGCACTGAAGCAGCTTTCTTGCAAGGTTCTTCTGTTTGCCCAGATCCAAGTATCCAGATATGAGGTGAGAACCCAGCACTTACGGGAGCATTGGGAACGGGCAAAGGCTGCTAAGTGCAGTCCACGTCCTCTCCTTGCTCAGTAGAATGAGCTGTTGGAGAGTTTGTGGCCCTTGAGGTAAAAGTTGTGCTGCAGGGACACAGGCACTGAGGTAGGGCTCTCAATGTGCCAGAACTTCCATTTAGTATATGGGCTCCAAGCATCATCCTTAAACTCAGAAGCATAGACTCCAGGGCATGGATACATTCAGCAACCCTTGTTCTCTCTGGCTCACTCTCCTCTTTCTCAACTGTGGAGGGAAGTGAGAGGTATGGAAAGGAGATTATTGATTCCTAAAAGCTATCTTCTAAAGTGTGCTGTTTGAGGGATGCAGCCCACCCTCGAAGGAAAGCAGGGCAGCTCTCTTCCACTCTGAGGATCACCACCCTCACAGCAGGCAGTGGGCCCCTGGCTCCCTTGTGGCTTTGCGTCAGAGCTGTGTACACCAAGGGCCTGTTGCAGCTGATCTTGCTCAGGAAAATCCAGCACTATTCCGCTGTTCTTCAGAAATGTTGCAGTGTTGTGGCTTTGTAGAAAAATGTAAGGTCTACATAACACTTAGACTTTTTTTAACTTAAAAAAAACCTTTTTGGGGGAATAAATTATAAAATTCTTAATTTAGACTCTTGAGGATAATGAAAAAAACTGTAGTGAGCCTTTGAATTAAATTCCTTCTCCTGGGCTTCAGCCTGGTCTTTCTCTTGCCCCACGTCTCTTCCCTTTGAAGAGGTCCGTGGCCACAGGTCTGATGAGAGGGCTTCCAGCTGCTGAGAGCAAAGTCTCAGCTCCGTTCTTCTAACAAGAATTAAGATGAGACGTACACCTGCATGTCACTCTTAATTACACATATCACTAAATTGGCCAAAAGTGTTTTCCTCATTCAAAATGCCCGGATTTGTGAAGAACATCAAGGCAGGTAGATCTTGATGCCACTTTTCAACCCTTTTGCAAGGTTCGCACACGGGGAGCCCCATGTCTGCATGGCTGGTGTATTCCCATTGTCATCATCAGCATCACCATCACCTGCTTTCCTGTCCTCTTCCACGGGGTTGTGCATGAGGGCACAGGCTGTGAGGCCTGGCTCTAAGCCTAGGCATGGCAGGGAGTGGGAGCCGGAATTGTTCCTCTTTGGGGCTTCAGCATCTTCAGCCTAATATGAAAGTAGTGATACCTTGTCTATGATCCAGATATGTGTGGGCATCAAAAGAGACAAAAATAGGTGGAAACAGAAATATTTGGGACTTGCCTCTGTGGTCAGTTTTCCTGAGAAATTAATCTTGAGATGAAAATTCATGTGCTGGGGAGTTCAGTAGTGCTTTTATCAGGGTCCTTATAATAAAACACGAAGAAAGGTTGCTGAACTGAAGCCTCTGCTTATTCCCGGGGAGCTCTGGCCCAGGGTGGGCCTTGTAGTGATCCAGAGTGAAGGCAAAGGGAGGGCTTCGGTGACCCACATCTGGGTTGTTTACTCAGACGGTGGAGCCTTGCAGGTCTCAGATCTGCATAGATCCTTCCAAATTCAGTAGTTTCTCTCACAGACAGTTGGGGATTTCATGAAGTCAAAGTGATGTTGCTCAAGATGTTCCCACAGTCCCTGACACTCTTTAATTACAACCAGCAATTAAAGAACAGGTGATCACCTGGGCAAATAGCACACCTGCACCAAAAGACCTGCATCTGCACATCTAGCAATCAAGAGGCCTTCAGGAAAAGTGACTTGGCCTCTAGCAGCTCTGCAAAAATGATTTTTTGTGAGACAGTACTGAGAACTGAAAGATGTCTCATCTTGCTATCATATAGGTCTTTTAAAAATTGTGCCAAAAAACGCAGCCTTGAAATGTTTTTTGTGTCGAAGGGTTACAGCAAAATTGCAGTGATAACCTAAATTTTGTAAAAATTGAAAAACTTATCTGTATAATTAGGTTTTACTTCTTTCAAGGTATAAATGGGCTCTCTTTCTCACTATTGACTGAAATTTCCCTTCTCTGACAAGCATTTTTGTCAGATAAACTTTTGCTGGAAACAGATGTTTTCAGAGGACACAAGTCCTCTCCTTCCTTCTGTGGAGGGAGGTGGTCCCCTCAGACGTGGGCTCTAGACGGGAAGATAGGATGCACTGCAAGTATCAGCGCTGGCACTCAGGAAAAGCTGGTGCCTGGGTCAGCTGAATGTTTCACCGTACCACTGATGATTATCTGCAGATTCCGGTCCTGAAGGCCAGAGACAGCCTTCCAGGAGCATCAGTGTGAAGACAGCTAGATGTGGAAAGGTCAACTGAAGGGGAAGAACCTGGATATACAAAGACTTATAATTTCAATCCCAGATTAGAGTTTGGTGTTGCCTTGAGTATCCCATTAAAGAAACAACAAATGGCGGATAAAATTGTCTCCTGTTTCAAATAACGCATACCTTTAAAATAACTGCAAAATAGCTTCTAGAATAAAATTCTAGAATAAGATTCTAGAATGAAAGCCAGGCAGAATGAATCTTGAAATACCCAGGAGCAGGGGCCTGCAGGGCCTTGGCACTCAGTTCGCACCTGAGGTGTCTGGGAAAACACACTGTTCCCCAAGGCCATCACCTTCAGAATCTGTGTTTTTTTGAATGACTTGCATGCATGCAGTGGGACAGAGGGCTCTGCAAGGTGTGGAGCGACATGTTCAAATTGCCTCGATGACTTGTGAAATTCCTCCATCCACAAGATCAAAACCACCGTGGTAAAATTTAGGCAGACCGTAGAGGCAGGCATTTCAACAGCAGTAATATGAAACTATGAGTGTTTTTAAAAATAGAGTTGGGGTGGGTAAGTACTTATGAATTCAGCACTAAAACTTACCTTTGTCCAAAACAGTTCAAATAGTTAATTTTCCAAGGTTAGCTAAAGTCTGAGTAGCATAATAAAGAAATGACTCCTGAGGACAGGAGTCTGTTCTGCAGGTGGGAGCAGGGCCGACTTGAAGCTGGAAGCCCAAAGGCAGCGGACTTGTAGAGAGCCAGGGCCTGAGACCTGAGACCGGGAAGCAGATGCAGCCTGACATGGAGGGCTGCTCATGCTTTACTCGAGCTCAGAAGACCGACCTGTGCAGGCTGGAGCAAGCAGCACTCCCTTGTCAGAGCAGCTCTGCTCTTGTCTTTCTGGATCCTTCTTTTGATTATTGAGCTCCTGGGTTTGTACTGAGGTGTTGCAACTGTTGTGCTGGTCTGGTTAGGGTGTGGGTTGCTGTGCTTTCAAGAGTCCGATGATAGATAGAGCTGCAGAAGCACTTTCCCTAGGGTCACCACTCAATCCGTGCTCATTTTGGTTTTTTGTTGGCGACACTGGCACATGGATTATCATGGCCTATGAGTGCTGGCCACTGAGATTGCTTTCACACACCCACTCTGTAGGGTGCATGATGTTCGTGGCATTTGCCTCTCTGGGTTAGACCTTAGAATCGGAAATAGATGACTGCTGAGTCTATCAACCAGTTGGAAGTGGGCTCTTCCGTAGGTGAAGGCAAGGCAATTGGCTATAAGGCTTCAGTTTGGATTTGGGACCAAGATTCTCCTTCTAGAAACACCTTTGCCTACAGCTTGTTTCAGGAATTGGATTGTTAATGTCTTCTGGAGCATCATTCCGGATTTGATAGGCTCCTTTGCTACTTCTATAATGTATTTTCCTATTTCTTTACCTGTGTGTGCCTACCTACCCCGTGACATATACCTGGGTGCTTCAGTGCACTTACTGAATTGCTTATCTGGTTGTTTGTGTTTGCTAATGCTTTGCTGAGTAGAAGCATTTTCACTTTTTGAAGAAAATACAGAGAAAGCTTTGGATTATGGAAGATGGCAGTGTACTTAGCAACCAAGACATACAGGTCTCAATGGAACAAGCCAGCTTTCCAATGTTTATCCTATATAATGCCATTTATGTCTGGTTTTGAAGAAAAAACCTGGCTCCCTGGCATGGCAGTGGCTACAGTCACCATAGATTTGGGCAGGAGCTCAAAATGCAGCCCTGTTGGAATCCTTGCATTTCCTCACCTCCTGCACTTAGACTGCTTGCATTTGTCAACTGGATGGATTCTTTCCTTTCCAGATAAGCTCTTCTTGTGTTACTCACCCTTCTCTCTGGAACCATTTGGTCTTTCCTTGCTCTTGCTTCCTATACATCTGTCCTTTCTTCTCATGTGTACATTCGTGACAGTTGGAGACAGAACAGAGAGAATGCTGCATGTTGAACACCAGCCAGAGGCATCTCCTATGCTGGGTCTGGTCTGGCTTCATAGTTCTTCCCAAAGCACACATCGATGGCTGGGAGAGGGCACTGAAGATGAAGCTTATGTCTCACCTCCTGCAGGATGCCCTATGATTGGCTCATTTCGCTATTTTCCACGTTGTGTAGTCTTTCCTCTTTCTTCCATAATATTCACTGTATATATTGGCATCTGCTATGGCTAGAATAGCCCCTCAAAGTTCTTGTGATCAGAACCTCACCCAAGCCAGAGGGTTGGGAGGGGGGATCTAGTAAGATGGGCTTGGGTGGCGAGGACTCAGCCCTGGTGAATGTGTTCATGTCGACATGTTGGGAGTGGGCTAATCATCTTTAGTGTGCACCTCTTGTGACAGTGAATTTGGCTCCTTCTTGCTCTCCTGTCCTTCTGCCAAGGATGAGGCCACAAATGTCCCCTAACCACATCCCAGAATTGGCCTTCCCAGAGTCCTTATCAATGAGAATGAGAATGACAAATAAGCTTCTTTCTTTATAAGTCACCCAGACTATGGTATTCTGTGATAGCAGCATGAACACAATGAAGACAACATGTAATAAGAAATATTCTCATACTGTGTTTCAAAACTAGACTTTCACATACCCTTTTTGCCCGAACATGTATAGAGCAGCCACATGCACCTCCACTGAAACAGAGGCTACAGCAGTGCCGGGTTCTGTGCAGTGCTGTTCTTCTTGTGCAAATCCACGACTGCCACCAAGGATGGACAGGAGCTCAGTGAGAAGGTACACATACCTTTTTGAATGGAGGGTAAATAGGCTTTATCTAGGGACTCAAGTTCCTATAACATAGAACCGTCCCATTGTATTCAAGACACCCCTGAAAAGTTACTGAGGTAATCTGGAAATTGATGTAAAGTTAGTATGTTTGTCTTCACGTGGTATACTTGTTTCCACCTCAGCCCAGCTCAGAAGCAGAATCGTTCCTGTATGTATATGTCTGCTCATGTGTGTGCACAACTGAACAGAAAAGACCTTTACTAGGACAGAGCGAGAGGAGGGCACTGCCTACTTGGTGTTCCCGCTGACACCCAGAATATTGATATTCCCATTCTATTTGGGTGGACATAGTTGAATGTTTCTGTATTGGTGACATCCAGAAAGTTTTTTAGATTATTTGTTACAATAAAAGAAATTGTTAAGGATGCATGAAAATACACTCACTTTACACTGCAAAATATTTTTGGGCTCATTAAGGAACAGTGATAAATGAACTGCAATTAGCTCCCTGGAGTATAATCCGGTCTCCACCAGCAACTAGCTTAGTTGATTGGGAAGGTTCTCTATTGGCCTTCAATTTTTCTCATCTTTCAAATCAGGGAGGTGGAGTTGAAAGCTTTGGTGCGGTGCAGTGAGAATTTAGAATCAGAGCAAGTTCTCAGTATTTATGGAGTTAGTGAATGAATTTGAGTCCAAGTCCTGCCTCTTGCTGAGTATCTTATTAGGAAAAGGAAGGAAATTACTTAATTTCTCAAGAACTGTAACCTCTCCTCTACTGGTAGCCTCTCCTCTTCTATTAGAAATAATAATGCTTATTTCATAAGGTGCTGGTGAGCACTGAAGTAGGGGGTGAGAGCACCAAGAGTGGTCTCTTACGTAGAGTATATTGTGTGTGCTCAGCTGATACCCAGCTGGATCAATGCAGTAGCATCGTCATTCCAGTTATCTACAGATCCCAGATACCGGGTCTTAGGGGGTTCTCATGGGATCATTATTGGGGTCTCTAGGCTGTTGCAGATGGTCAGGGACCATCCCCAGGAAGCCGGGAACTCCATAAGCACTCTTTCTCCCTGGTTTAAACTCTGCCCTGGGGACAGTCAGAGGTCATTCTGAGAAATCCTGCCATCCAAGTGGTACTGACGCTTCTCTACTATTGAGGGTGTTCCCAGAATAATGAAATACATTGTTCCCAGAATAATGAAAGTCATAAGAAAATCCTTAACTGCAGAGAAAATGAAAACTACTATTTCAGAAATGCTTTGTAATTCTTGTCTAAAGTAGCAGCACAGTTAGTGGCAGACTTTATTTACTATGTGACGGATGCCTTACCAATCAGGGAAGCCATGTGTACCTCCTTGTCCTTTCACACACCAGTCTCATGTCAAAGGTCTTTGCCCCAATTTGATGCTGATAATATTGGATACAACTTTCTGCTCTGCAGTTGTCCCTCTGGAAACTCATGCAGAAAGGGGATTGTTCCTGTGAGGAAGTGGCTAGGTGGGTGAGAGGTATGAAGGTAGCTCTCAAGGGAGCTGGTGAGCTACCACAAGAACAGCTGGTATAAACTGAGCAGTGCCCCCTGTTTTGCCTCTTCTGCTTCTCGACTATTCTGAGGCTGCCAGGAGCCCTCTCCATGTGCAGTCACTGGATTGTGGACTTCCGTCTTCTAGAACCAACAAGAGTCTGAGTGCCAGCGTGTCCCGTGCAGGCCCCTGCAGCCAGGCCTGGCTCTTGGAGCTTTGTGAGACTGTGTGAGCCTCAGCGTCCACTTTGCATGGCTGCTGACTCCAGTCTGGCAGCCATGGTCTAGAGAAAGACAGCAGAGATGGGCAGACACTTTCTTTAAGCCCCAGAATGGAACTGAGAGGGAAAAAGGAAAATTGCTCTGTTACCAAGTAAGAGAATATGTGTTGAGGTACCCGCGACGCTCCTTAGGTATTTGTGCCTATGCAAACCAAGGAACCCAGGGAAGCAAAGCAGCAGACCTTGCAGAGTTTGCGCCTGATTGTCAAGTCGAAGCTTACCTGGCTTCGCAGGCAAGCCACAGGGTGCAGTTTTGCTAGAAATTATCTTTGAGCCTGGCTGCTGCTAGAGCTGTTTTAAAAGCAGTGTCATTTTTTTTTTTTTTTTTTTTGGCAAATGTGATGTTAGTAGGTGGCGCTGCACGTTCCCATGGACTCTCTGTGTCTTCTAAGATGTTAGTTGGTGGCGCTGCACGTTCCCATGGACTCTCTGCATCTTCTAAGATGTTAGTCGGTGGCGCTGCACGTTCCCATGGACTCTCTGTGTCTTCTAAGATTATCCAGTTTCTCTACTAGACCTGCTTGCGCCTGATGATACACGGTGTCCGTTAGGAAAGGAAAGTCACCAGACCCAGAGCATCGCTCTCAGGATCTCAACGGGGCTCCAGTGACTATCCAAACAGAAAACCAGGGGTCTTGTTCCCAGGCTGCGCTGTGCTTCCTGAGAAACTACAATTAGCCTCCTTGTTCTCCAAGTCTTACGCAGCTATTGTGCTTCACATCTTACTTGTATTGGAAGACTTTTCGGCTAAGCTAATGAATTTTTTTCAGTGTTCTTATTGGTAACAAATTTTGCTAATCAGTCAGCTCTAATCAGACTTTCTTTCTGGCAATAATCATTCCCTGGGGCCCAAAGAACTACATACAACCTCCACAGAGGTAGAAACTATCACATCAGAATTCATCGGCCGTAAGGAGGAGACAACCCCTAGGGAAGCTCCATGAGCCATGATCAGAGAGAAAGGCAACATTCTGGGGCAGCCAGAGTGAGCCAGGGGAGGCTGAGGCATGGGGCGGTGGCTGAGCTGGGGCCTTACACATAGGGGCAACAGGCTTACCCAAACACAGCGCTTGTTAGCTGCAGGAGAGACGGGAGAAATGCTTTATCATCCTTGTCCGAAGTATCTGGCAGAGTTGGGAGCAGACATTATTTACTGGGTGGCTGATGCCTTCTTTTCAGAGGCTTTGTGTGCTCCTCCCCCTCTCAGGTAACAGTCTGACAGCAAAGGTCACCTTCAATTCAGAAGAACCAGAACTTGTTGGACTGTAGGTGGCCATTGTGTTGTAGTTATAAAGTATGGTGCAAAAGAGTGCTGGGTGGCACAAGGAGATGGCTGAGCCCCGCTCCACCGAGGAGGCCTTCAGTACCTCCTGCCCAGGGCCACTTACTCTCGGGATCTCAGGCTTCCCATCACTAACGAGGTGATCAGAATGACTGCTCTTCCCACCGCCAGAGGGGACTGCAGGGAGCAAAATGAAAATAAAGGAGTGAGAGGATTTATAAATCTTATAAACTCTTTGAGTAAAAGGTCTTAATTTTCATGTCAACTTTTATAGATATTTCTACTTCTGAGAAATTGCAGAAACTGATTTATTTACTTGTTTGTTTGTTCAGAGGTGGCACTGGAGATTGAATTTAGGGCTTTCACACAGACCTATATCTCCAGCCCTTTTACTTATTTATTTTTTGTTTTGAGACAGAGTCTTACTAAGTTGCTAAACTGTCCTGGGAGTTGGGGAGAGAGAGTCAAATCTGGCTGGCCTCCTGCCTTCACCTCCCAGAGTGGTGGGATTATAGGTGTACACAACCATGCTCAGCAATTTAATATTAACTATGTGAAAAGCACAGAGTCCTTTTATGAAATCCAGGAATCACTTTATTTTTGCAACTGAGGCCCTATGCTATGGCTTGTCCTAGCGTGCCCTTTGCCTGGTTGGTATCCACATCTCGGATAATGCAAGGGGTTTCCTCTGCTCTTCCACAGGGGAGCTATCCTGCCCTGAGGGATGTACCCTGCTGCATAATCCCACCCATCCCCACCCTGGGTACCGCAAGTTCAGGTGTCCAGTGCCTCCCTCTGTGGCAGAGGATCTGATGTGGCCAGGGTCCCACCTGCTCCTGCTTTGACTCTGAAGTCAGCCTTCATTTTGTCCCAACCATGACAAAATGGATGTGATGTGAGATGGTGGACACTAAGTCTGCTTTCTCAAAAGAAAGTCATTCACAACTGTAAAGCTTTTTCAGCCAAACTGTAAATTTTATCATCACTTTTAAGCAAACAAGTATAGTGTATAATTTTTGCACTGATCTATTATGTAGTTTTGTGTTTCTTAGGAGTTTTGCCCATGTAAATTAACCATGACTATGTGACCACTTGTACTATCCACATCTCCATATAAACTTACATGACACCTTTTGCTGTTTAAAAATAATTTGCTGTTAAAATGATATTTAGTTACCTCTAGTTTCCTGGAGTATATTTTACTTTAGAAACTGTTTTTCTTAAAGTTATATATGGATACTAATCTTATAAACCTTAAGCAATATGAGTTTTTTTTTTAACAATTCAAGATATATCTTGTTTTTTTTTTTCTTTAGACAAATTCAAGTTACTCAAAGAAAAAGAATTGTTTGTTTTAACCTAAGTGCCACCATTTCTGATTATATGGCATTTGTATTCAGGTTCTCCAAATTGACAGAACCAATAGGAGAGACACAGAAACCACACACACACACACACACACACACACACACAGCCATGTGGCAGGCAGGCTGCTTCCCCGTGACAGACCCTCATTGAAACCGAGGGAAGAGGTGACCTGGAGAAAGCCAGAAACTCAGGCAGTGTCTTTACGGGTCCTCAGTCGCGGCCTGCAGCTGATTGGATGAGGCCCAATCATATTAAGGACTGTCTGCTTTACTCAGAGTCCACTACCCTCCACCCCTTCTCACAAATATCTAGGCTACTGTTTGACCAAACAACTAGGCAGAATAGCCATACTGACATGTGCAATTAGCCATCACAAATCCTAAAGCAGCTTTGAAAAACTTGGTTGTAAAATTAGAGGCCCAGTGAGTAAAGGGGCAGTTTCCTTATAAAAGAAAAAGCTCACATTGTAACAATATATGCCAACAGCATTTTACCCTGATTCTCTATAATCTCATTCAGGGACACAGGGAAGCAATAGTCCCGGTACTTGCTGAGAAGCTGATCACTCTTCCAGAGGCAGAAATGGATACTTTTGTTGTTTTTACTTTGTATTCCGTACAAGCATTACGTGTGCATAGAAACTTAGTGAACAACGAATAGTTCCACACTACTATACTTCCTGGTTGGAGAAATGTCTTTCAAAACATGTCAGAACTACGGCTGGAGGTAGCAAGTACAAGGCCCTGAAGTTCTGTATCCAGCAATGCCATCACCAAATCAGAGCTAATTCATTGTCCCCAAAAAGCCATGTTCAGGGAATTACCAAAACAAAACAAATCCAAGAGTCAAAACTAAGAATCCTCCAGATCTCACCACAATGTTTTATCTGTAAAATTGTGCCACAGTATTATGCTTACCAATTTTAAAAACCAACCAAACTTTCAAACCAGTTCTACAAGACTTTGAAAGTTTCAGAGGAAAGTTCCTAGTCTTCGGAGGGATTTCTCCCGGATGGTTTGGTGCTAATGGAACTCTCGTCCTCATTAAGACAGGGTTTGTGGATGGGGATTGGCGTAACCCTGGATGGGTGTGCTTTGGATTACTAAAAGAGCCCCACTTCTTCCTCAGGGGCTGTACACACGCAAATCCCTGCTCATCAAGATAAACAGCAACCCCTGGAAACTGTGATTAGAACGCTGCAGGGAGGGAAGGCTTAACTCTAAGAATTCTTCAGCTGAAAACAGTCTGTATGGAGGCAGCAGAGGCAACATCTTCAAGCACCCCAGCACACACACACACACACACACACACACACACACACTGATTTAAACACAGCCCACGTGGGAAAATAACAATCAGGTAATAATTAACATAGTGCTTCCAGTCGGGGCTGACTCCCCTCTTCCAGCACATTCCTGAGGCCGGTCCTCCATCTCCCGTTTCTGGCTCTGAGGGCTGACTACCCAGGATGCAGAAAATCCCCAAACTGAGCCTAAGTGAATATAACCAGCAGGAGAGTTTGAAATGATTTCCATATGCTTCTTTAAAAGGGACGCCAGCCTCCCGGTTTGTATGGAGTGAAACCGTTTTCAGTAATTTTTTAGTCAGCGACTGACTGGCCCCGGGGAACTCTGTGAATGTGACATTGGCTTGAAACTCACACTGGAGACAGAAGTGGCTGTTCTCTCAGGTCATCAGCTAGGTTCAAACATGCGCTTTCTCCCTTCCTGCTTCTCTACGGCCCTTCCCCGAATTCAGCAGTCTCCTCTTTAGCCTCTGCTTACAGCTCGCCACATGCCCGTGCTTTCTTTAAACCCTGAAACTAAACTTGTTCTGACTCTTACTTGCTAAGACGCATGTTTTTAGCTCTAGCCAGCCAGGGTGTGTGTGGAGAAAAGGAAATGTTGGGAAATTACAGGCTACAGGCTTTATCTCTCAAGAAGAATTAACCCAGTATCTTAGATTGGGTGATGGAGATACACACACACGCGCACACACACACACATACACACACATAGGAAACAGAGAATCAAGTAAGAGAGCAGTAATTATGTGCTAAATTGTGTGGCATGGATTATATACACTTTAAGGAATCCAGGAAAAGAGCTCCGTGTGGGAAAAATTTGAGATGATTTTATTACTGTCTCACAAACCCATTTTTAAAGGGAAATAATCAATTGTTAAGAAATGCCCATTTAAAGGTTCAGCACTACAATGGGCTATTTTAGGGAGGGAAAAAGGAGCATGAATAATTATGGGCACAGTCCCTGCTAATTGGAGTGGAGTCCAAGCTTCAGCAGAATAACAACCTCCCTTTAGCTGATGAGTTCGTTTGCATTCTGCGGCAGGGAATTGTACGCCCTGGGACTGGTGCCTGGAAGATATTTTATGGATACTCAGGGCCCCAGTCTGCTCTTCTTTCATGTGCTTTTTGAGCATATTAATGTCTCTCCAAAGGTATTAAAAGAAATCTGTTGAGCCTCTTAGGAAGACTCACAACAGTCTCAAAATAGCCACGCTTCTGGCCAGCTTTGTTGTACTTACAAGGCGATTCCTTCTCCTCCGTTGCTCTGAAAAGGATCCTGTGACAATCTCTACACAATTTCCATCTGCCGAGAGGAGGAAGAGTGAGGGATAATCCAGGTGGTAGAAACTGCTGCAAGTCGGAGCCATGAACAGCTGCAGTGAGAAATCTCCAAACCTGCATTCCTGCTGTCTCTGCTTTGGAGTCCCACCTCCCCACCAGGGTGCTCCAGGGTAGTCCAGGCTGGCCACTGCCAGTTGGCTTCCAGAAATGTGGAACCCCTTTCCTCCAGCAGGGCACATATCTGTGTCAGGCCCACATTCAGGTGGTTCCAATGGGCACATCCTTGATTGCTCAAGTTCTTTTTAAATTTGCCTCTAAACTTAATTTCAATCAGAAGGAAGCCAGGCCTCTTGATGCCTACTTCCTGCTCTCCAGGAGGGCTTCTAGGGGGTTTCCAGTGAGGAGCCAGCTGTTGAGTCTCTGTCTGGAGAGAGAGAAGGAAAGAAACAGGCCACAGCATGCAGTTCCCCAGTGAACAGCAGAGGTGGCCTCTGAGGGAATTCCAGGTGCCAGTTCAGCTGAGAATCCTGCATGGGGAGATAAGGGTCTCTCATAACCCTCCTTCCAGGTACCATGATCTTTCTCTGGGTTCTTAGTGCACAAGCAGGGGTAGCATCTGCATCGAGGAGTTTCAGTCCACCTAAGGAGTTCTATGGACCCAGGAGTTCTGTGTGAGGAGGCTGAAACTTTAATCTCATAGTCTTACACTGGTGCCGGCCCTATAGATGGCAGGGTGGCTCTCAGAACACAAGCTCCCTATCAAATTCCTGTCCCTGAGCTGGCCAGTGGCATGGCAGCAGGAGGGAGATGGTAGCTGCAGAAAGCAACAAATGATGCCTGGGGAAACATTCAATATATGACATAAATCCTCACAGCAGCAGTCACCAAATCACCCAAAGGCAGAAGCAGCTCAAATGCTCAGCTGTGAACAGATAAGCAAGATGTGGTCCACGTGTGTGGTCATTTAGCCACAACACATAGGACAACATGTGTGACTCTTACAATGTGGGCCAAGTGTGATCAGCAGGTCACAAAGGCAACACGTTGTATGATTCTGTTTCCTCGATGTATTCAGGATAGGCCAAACCAGAGACCCAAAGCAGGTGGTGAGCAAGCATGGAATGATTGTTTGATGAGTACAGGGTGTTTTGATGGGGGGATGAAAGAGCTCTGGAAATACTATCACGAATGTTCTAAATACCACTAAATTGTTCACATTAAGTCGGTAATTTTATGTTGAGTGAATTTCACCTTAATTTGAAGAAAATACTCAGCACACTGTCTGCCACCTGTTAAGTACTCAGGAAACGTGGGCTTAAGACACTTCTGATTTCTGAGGAATCTGTGTCCTTCCACATTTTACCAATGTAATTCGCTCTAACTTTCCCCCAACAAAACATCAGTATCAGACTCACGGGGAAACTGCCGTACTGCCTACCTC
This sequence comes from Hydrochoerus hydrochaeris, assembly GCA_004027455.1. Classification (NCBI taxonomy): domain Eukaryota; kingdom Metazoa; phylum Chordata; class Mammalia; order Rodentia; family Hydrochaeridae; genus Hydrochoerus; species Hydrochoerus hydrochaeris. The sequence goes on along the minus strand of PVLA01004085.1, from coordinate 104,347 downwards.
TAAGCCGCCTCTGCATCACGTTCTCAGCCCGGCACCCCCATAGCTCACCGTGCCAGCCTCGAGCTGGCCAGGCTTGCCCAATGCCCTGGTCTAATGATGTCACATCTCTCCCTGCTGGCTTCACTGAGGGCTGCTACACCTGCTTCAGTTTCTCTACCTTCTGTGGTACACTCTGCTGCTGGATCAGCCTTCTAAGCATCTATTTGTTTATTTTCCCAATTCCCAGTAGCTCACAGGGGTCTTCACTGCCATATGAAAAACCTGGAGACCACCACATACCACCCACCTGCTAACCTCTCTCTGTTTTTTGGTTTCTTGTTTTTGTTTTGTTTTTTTGTGCCAGGGATTGAACTCATGACCTCACGCTTGCTAGGCAGGCACTTAAGCCACTGAGCTAAATCCCCAACCCTTACCAACCTCTCTCTGAACACCTGCCTTTCTCATGATTCTTTTCAAAAGCAGAACTCATGAACTTCAGGGCAATGAGGAACTTTAAAGAGAACTGGGTTCACAGCCCTCATCGCACAATGGCAGAAATTGTATCCCAGAGAACTGCTACCAGGTGGAAGGTGCCCATGTGGTCCATGGCAGGAAGTGTGCCACACTGGTGTTGGAAGGAGCCCTTGGTTTGAAATGAGGCCCCAACTCCTTCTTCACCTCTTTCCTGACTGGACCAGTTTCCTGGATTTCCCATCCTCTGGTTTGCTTGCCATCTGCATGAGTGCTTCAGTATGGGTAAGCTCTGAGGTTTCTGTGCCACCTCTGCAGGGATATTTTCCTGACAGAACAAGGCGTCACACCCATCAACCTCATCTCTCAAAAGAATCACAGACACAGCCAGGGAGATGAGCCCCAGAGCGTCTGTAGAAGGAAGAAAAAGCACCCCTCTCTTGCAGGTTGACACTGGTGGAAACAGACAATTTCCTCCAACTCCTTCACCTTCTCCTTGGCCCCTTGAGATCCTACCTCTCTTGCAATGGCTGTCCCCAAATTCAGCTTACTTGTAATTTTAGTGTTATGTTACTGTTTGGTTCTAAAATGTCTCTTGAAGACCATGTGCTAAAGGCTTGGTTGTCAGCTGATGGACTTTCAGAAAGTGATTGGGTCACAAGGGTTTTTATATAATCATGATGACATTTTAAGAAGTAATGGGAAATTAAGAGCTAGGGCCTAATGGAACAGAGTGGGTTCTAGAGGTGTGACCCTGGGGATGGTATGTGGGCTCTGGCTCCTCTCAACTTGCTCTCCCTCCTCCTTTCCCCTTCTTCTCTGTCTCCCTCCTTCTGCCCCCTCGCCCTTTGCTTCCTTTCCTCTTTTACCATCTCTCATCCTCTTCTTTCTGCCAACAAGAGAGGAGCAGCTCTGCTTTCCCACACACTTCCTGCCATGGTGCTCTCACCATAGGCCTAAGAGCGATGGAGCCATCTGACCGCGGACTGAAACCTCAGAAACTGTGAGCACAAAGGCACCGCTCCTCGTTCAGGGTATTTTGGGACAGATTAACACAGTGTGACTCACCTACTGCACAGTGCCATGTGTCTTAGATGAAAGAGGTGGACATTAGCAATTCTGCCTTTGTGAGGGGATTCTTTTCAGGTGCTCAGGAAGCAGATATAAAATGACGCTCCCTTTGATACTCTATGTTATGCATCTTTGTATCTTTGCAGTAGAAATGGCTTGTCTATTCTCTAGAGCGGGGGTCTTCAAACTCCAGGCCAAGGACCAGTACCAATTGGTGGCCTGCTAAGAACCAGGCCATCCAGCCGGAGGTGAGCGGCAGATGAACCCCGAAAGGTTTGTCTATATTTACAGCCACTCATCATTGCTTGCACTATCACCTGAGTTTGTCTCCTGTCAGACCTGCTGTGCCATTAAATTCTCATGGGAGTGGGAAGATTATGTGAACCCTGCATACGAGGGGCCTAGGATGCAAGCTCTTCCTGAAAGTCTAATCCAGAAGCCACTGCCAACTCTGTCCCATGGAAGAACTACGTTTCACAGAACCAGTCCCTGGAGCCAAAAGATTGGGGGTGGCTGCCCTAGACGCTCTAAGTGTGAAGTCCACGAAGCTTGTAAGGCACGTGGGCTGGTAGTATGTGGGGACAGGTGTTACTGGGACTTTTCTCCAGAGGTGGCTGCTTTTTCTCTAAGACCATGAAGTTAAGCGGGACATTAATTGCACCGTAAATCGACCCTGTGCTTTGCATCAAGGTGACCCTGGGGCCATAAAGCTGAACTAGGCCCCAGATTTAAAATGCTGCCCAGGATAAGAGCAGGCCACAAAGGGAGAGTGGAGTCTTTAAATTCCACTTCAGGATACCTTGCATCAAAGGGAAGTAAAACCTTCTCACTGGTTGTGCAGAAAGTGAGAAAAATTACATCAGAACTTCAATTAATAAAAGCACTGGAGGCCGGGTATGGTGATGCATGCCTGTAATCCCAGCACTTGGAAGGCTGAGGCAGGAGGATTGCTGTGAATTCAAGGCTGAACTATATATCAAAACCCTGTCTCAAGAAGATTAGAATAAAAATGCACTGGAAGTCTAGGATACACAGCCCAGGAACACTGCTTTGAGATCTAGCAGAAATAAAGATCATACTCAGAGAGTCTGCTCTTACCTCCAGGTTTGACTCTAGCCTCCAGAACATTCTGGACATTACCAAATTAAAATACAGTGCTTGATACAAATCACCCCTGATTTAATGGTTGTAAAAGCAACGAAACTCTTTATACTCATTGTCAAAATTTGGTTTAAGCCGTAGGAATAGAAGTATCCACTTCCCCATCAAGTTGGTAAAATAAATATGAAGAAAAGACAAAGCCTGTTTGGGAAAGAAGCACAAGAAAAACATGAGCTACTGAACTGCCGGACCTTGGGTCTGTGTTGCCTTCCTTGTCTTCCAGAGAGAAGAAAGACTCAGCCTGCTGGCATCATCTCTGCTCCACACCATCGGCCAGACCCAGCTGTCCTTTCCTTCGAAGCTTGCAAGCATCTGCTCCTGTAGCTTCTGGGTCAGAGAAGGTGACTTCCTTGAGTGACCTGCTTCTTAGATGAAATCTTGTCAGTTTATATTTCTCAATTTAATTTTACCTTTTAGCAAATTTTTTCCTCTAACTCAAAGAGTAACAAGATACAGGTATTAAAACAAGTGTATTTATGGGACGCATCTGATGAAGGAAATAATTAACACTTTCTCATCTTTTAACATGTTTAAGAAAGAATATGAAGATTTAGAATAGCATTTGCCATGTGCCAGGAATTCTTTTGTGTGCTTCTGTAAACATCTTAGAGAGTTTGATCTTCATAGCTGAGGAACTGAGGCATGAAGATGTGAAGGATTTACCCACTGGCATAAAGTCTGTAGGCGGTAGGGATCCGAGATGGCTGATGGATAGGTAGCATGATAGAGAGCCTCTCTGAAAAAAACAACTCAGATGCTAGAATCTACCACAAAGGAGAAGACCAGACAAAAGGAGAGGCATTCTCATGACCCAGGAAGAAACTGAGGAAAAAGAAAAAAAAAAGCATGGATGGAGGGCTGGAGCTGGGCACGCTCCCATCTCTGTATTGGGCACATCTTAGAGTCAGGCGACTCACAATCAAGCTGAGGTCGTGGCCCTGCTGAAAGTGGGAGTTGGTGAGCTCAACCCTTGGTGAGGAGACCCTTGGCAGGAGGAGGCACTGCAACAAGGAGTGGAAATGGCCAGTAGAGCTGTGTGACTTTGGTGAATGATGGGAACTGGATTCCCCAGAGCGGGATGACTGGCTAGATGACATTTTGGAGTTGGGCAGGACAGGCTTGAATCAACAGCCAAGACAGCATCAGTTGGCGGCTCCTGGCCCAAAGCGGATTGGTGGGATCTTCTTGGGCTGGGCCATGCCCCTGGTTGGAACCCAAAAGCCAGGGATGAGGCTGTCCTGAAACTGTGACGTCCTCAGGGAACACACAAATGTGCTAAAGTGTTCACTGGTTGACTGACATAGCGGGAGGGGCTGGCACACATCGCCCCTGCATCTGCCTCGCAGATCGGCAGCAGACTGGCGGGGAGCGGCACTTCCCTAGCCAGTGTGCTACAGAAAAACTGCAAGCAATACAAAAGGCCCGGAGACCTCCACCATTCAACTGTCTGAAAGAAACCAGAAACATGACAAGACAGAGAAAGAGCAAAAGGCCTCCAACTGCCAAACCAGGGAAAGTGAGTCCAAGAGAGGTAAATGCAAGGAGGTTGAGGGCAGCAAACATGCAATATCAGACACGGCCTCATCAGAAATAAAGAAATACTTCCATGACCTCATGGACGAATTTGAATCTGAAATTCTAACTCAGGTGAAGCAAGATATAAGAAGATTAATAAAAGAAATGCTGGGCAACCCTCAAGAAAAAACAAATGAAAGAATGGAGGAACCCAGAGAATGGAGAGAAGCCTTTGATGAAGAATATAAACAAAATCTAGAATACATGAAACAGATCCAAAGAGAATATCAGGAAATTAAAAACCCCATGGAAAGCTGGCAAAACTTCTTAACAGAAACTAAAGACAGACTTTCAAAACTTGAAGATAGATTTGCAATGTATGATTGTGAAAGGAAGGATCTCTTAAAAATAACAAGGAAACAGGTAGTAATGATACAAAGGCTAGAAGATGACAAGAGGATTTATAACTTAAGAATAAAAAATGTGAACTGAAATAAAAAGGCTAATCACAGAAATAGTCAAAGAAAACTTCCCAAACATAGGAAACAAAGTGATGTCCAGGCATACAGAACTCCAGCCAGCTACAACCAAAACAGATCTACACCCAGACATATAATAATCAGGATCCCAGAAATCCATCACAAGAACAGAATATTAAAAGTGGTCAGAAAAAAGAAACCTATAAAGGAAAACTCATCAAAATCACAGCAGACTTCTCGATGCAAAGTATCAAATCAAGAAGAGCTTGGAGTGAAATATTCCAAGCCCTGAAAGAAAATAACCTCCAACCCAGATTGATGTACCCTGCAAAACTGTCTCTCAAAATTAATGGAGAGACAAGATATTTCCATGACCAAGAGGAACTGGGGGAGTTTTTGACCACCAATCCAACCCTACAAAAATACTGAAGGACATTCTAGAAAGAGAATAAAATCACCAGGATTCCAGAAACAATGGCAGAAAGGCCTCAGTGAAAGGGGCAGGCAGTGGAATGAAGGAGAAAAGTAAACAACAATGACAGAAAAATAGCATGGCAGAGATGAGGCAGAGAAGATCGCTGTTTTGTCTTGACTGATTTTATTCTAATCTGGTATGCTTAAGAGTATGAAGTCTGATAGTAGAGGCAACTACTCTGAAGATGACAAGATTCAATAGGATATCCATTCTGGTTGATTATTAACTGCCTTTGAAGTCTTATAATGTCTCCACTGTTTGGTTTTTATTAATAGTGCTATGTACTGCTAAGTTTAATTATACTATGCCTGACGATATAGACAATTTTATTGAAAATAACAAGAGACATCATAGTAAGTACCGTAGATCACCTAGTATTGTGGTTTTATATGTCCTTTTCATGTTTCTCTAGGAATTTGTATTGATGATTTGTTTTTATTTGTTTCTCCCTCTAATACAGAAAGGCTAGGTATACCTGTAGAGACTTACACATGTGTAGAACTTCTAAACAGTTTACAAGAATGGATTATAGTTATTGTAAAGAAAAAAGAGAGGAAAAGAAAGTATTCTAAAGGATATAACTGCATGTATGTTTAAGTGTGTAGGATTGATGACCATATTACTAAGTTTTTGTTGTATAGATGAACAAAACTGGTTGCAGTCTCACTGTTTAAATGTCCACTTTGTAGGCTTTACTTTGTAGCTTGAACAACTATTTCTAAGAGGAAAATATGTAATTATCAACTAGTGATTTCTTACTGGTTATTATTTTTGGGGTTTTTTGTTTTGTTTTGAAATTTTGTATTATTTTGACCCTCTTTCTGTTTCATTTTTTTCTTTAAATAAAAAAAAATAAATAAAGTCTGTAGGCATGGAGTTGGGCAGGAACCAGGGAGCAGGCTCCCAAGATTTGTTGTCAGTCTTCACCACATGTTTTAGAAAGCTTGGAAGGTTTTTTAAAAGAAAAGAGAGGCGTTGGTAACCCCATAGAATTGCTCCACACACATCCTTCTTTTTCACATATACGTGTTTTCCATAATGAAGTGACCTACTCATTCATTTGCAATCCTTTTTTGTTGTTGTTTTGGTTTGGTTTGGGTTTTTTTTGGTACAAGGATAGAACTCACAACCTTGTGCTTGCCAGGCAGGTGCTTATGCAGCTGAGCTAAATCCCCAGCCCTGTAATGTTAAGTTCTTTGTGTTACTTTGTACTTTTCACATTTATTATTTTTGAAGGCTGCATACTCACCTAACATATAATTTATTTGCCTTGATAACCCTCTATTTACTCCTATTATTAGGTATGGAAGTCCCTAATTTTTCACTAATAAAAGCAATACATCAGTGAACATCTCTGCGCTCTATGTTTTCCCATTTTAAAAAGATAAATGGGAAAAATTGTCAATAGCCATAAGAAAAATTTGAAAAGTATCAAAGATCTACTCAGTAACTTTAAAGGAAAATGTGTAAAACCAAGAAGCAGGTAATTCCTAGGTTACTTAAATATTTTCAGTGTATGACGTCCTCATAGTTAAATTGTATAAAGACTTCTCATAAAAGAGTAAAGCAACCAGAAAGACAGAAAGAGTTTGAACTAATGGCACCAGCACCATTTATGAAAATTAATGTAAAAATTTTAATTAAAAGTACTAGCAAATGAGTACATAAGTGCGTTTTAAAATATGTACCATAATCAAGACTTTATTCTAGCTAAGCAAGGGTAATTCACTACAAAGATAAAGGAAGATAAATTATCACTTGGATAGACATTAAAATCACAATTAAAAATTCAGCCAGGTGTGCCAGTATGTACCTGTAATCCCAGCACTCTGAGAGGCTGAGGCATGAGGACTGCAAGTCAGCTGAGCAATTTAGCAAGACCCTACCTGCAAACACAGAAGTTTAAAGGGCTGGAGATGTAGCTCAGTGCTAAAGACCTGGCTTCAATCTACAACACCACAAAAAAGGAAAAAAGACTTTCTTCACAAAGATGCTTGTTAGTAAAAATTGGAAGTTTGTAGAGAGCTATCAAAAAGTAAAACACAGGACCTACTGATATTCTCTTTACCCATCTTAAAGGTTCAATGATTACTAAAGAAAAAAATATTGTGAAAATACTGGGAATTAAAAGCTAATATTGGGCTGGGGATTTAGCTCAGCAGCATAAGTGCCTACCTGGCAAGCACAATGTCATGAGTTCAATCCCCGGTACCAAAAAAAAAAAAAAAAAAAGCTAATATTATCTTTATATGTAGAGTATATAGTTGCAAAGTTAGAAAAGTTCAAAACATTGACCAAAAATATTAAGTGTTTAGAAAAGTTGCAAAAGTAAATATGCAAAAGCATTATCTTTTAAATGCCTATGGGCACATAAATTTTATAATATTTTCTATGTGATTATTCACATAGCAAATACAAGCAACCTAACACATAGCACAATAAGAAATGCATGTGCTTTAAACTAAATGACAACATTGAGACACAGGAGAGCCTGGAGACACAGAGAGTGAGCCTTGGGCTTATAGGAGGAAATTCAGTTGCCCAGAGAAATTCATTCTTCCCAAGTCTTGAAATGAAAGTTTAACACGATCTCATCTTTGTATGGAAAACAGGTGGATAATTTAAGACCACAACATGCTGGAGTAGCTGAGGCACATTTGAAAAAGAAGAATGGGGTGTCAAGCAGGCTACTGAGTTTGTCCACCCCAACAGTAACATTCCTGGTAACAGAGAGAGAGAGAGATTTGTAAGATAAAATAAAAGGCATAGAAGCAGATAAAGTCCCTGTTAAGGGTTTGGCAATTATATGATAAAAATTACTTTCCAAATGAAAAGGGTAAAATTGAATGTTAAAGAGACATTGAATAAACTTAGGGGAAAAGAAAACCTTTGCTGCCTACTTTGTAAGTCATTCATGGATGAAAAAGCACATTTTCCTTCATGAAACACCGTGTCACATAGCAGGATGTAACTGTTTAGTTATAGCTTTGCCAAAAAAGGAATATTAATACTTAATTGTCAATCTTGTGGGTGAAAATTAATATCTAGTTCTAACTCATATTTATCTGGTTATTGTTGAACCTTACCACCAAAGCATGTTTTAATTCTGAGGTTGGAGGTTTTATTACTGTTGTTTTTGCATATGGCAAAGACCAAAAAAAAAAAAAAAAAAAAAAAAAAAAAAAAAAAAAAAAAAAAAAAAAAAAAACAGAAAGAAAGAAAAAGAAAAAAGGGAAAACTCCCAAGTAGTTTGGATAAATGAATTATATTATTGTCATATACTGGAATTTCATGCTGTTGCTAATAAAAATGAGAAATTTCTATTCTGTGCTGAAATTCACAAATGTCACCAACATAGTTTTAAACCATACAACTCAATATATGCAAACTATTTTATGTTTGAAAAAGATACACACTTATCACATATATGTTCCCATATTATTATACACATGCTGCTCCCAATTGTTAGACACATGGCATGTATATGTGTACACACACACACACACACACACACACACACACAGAGCTACTTCCAAACGGCTGGTAAAAAGTCTGGAGTTCAGCACAAGACATTTCTAACTATGAGTCTATGAGAATTATGGAAATTTTTGTTTTCAGTTTTTACTCTCTTCCATTGCTTGAGTTATTTGCAAGCAAATATTATTATTTATCTCAAAACAATAAAATACATAAAGCAGTGCAAATGCTTAGACATGAAGATCTCTGGGATCTCCACCTTCTTTGCAGCAGGAGGTAGGCAGTGCGCGTTGCTCCCAGACGTGCTGAGCTAGTGCCCGGCGAGAGCTTCGTGATTGCTGCGGTCCCTCCTTCTGTGAGAACCGATGTCTCCGGAAAGAGCCCTAGCTAGGCCTGATACCATGCAGCTGCCTCCTAAGGGTGAGCCTCTCTGAGCAGGCTTCACTCAGAACCCTTTCGCCTATTTCCCGCTGTCCAAGGCTTGTGCCTTTGATGCTGCTAGTTAACCTCTGACCTAGTCCTTTGCATGAGGATAAAACCCAACAGCAGCCAAAGCGAGCTTCATCCCTTCAGTTCTGCTCTCTGCTGAGACCATGCGTGATTAATCGCAGAGAGGGCTGAAATGAGTGGCTCATGCTAAGCCAGGAAAGTGTCAAGTGATGGTGGCCCTCAGCTAGCCCTGGCGCCCCCTGCAGGACAGCCCACATACTTCCTGCGCTCCCTGCGCCCCAACCCACCCATCTGCCCCTAACCCAGCTGCCTGGCTTGCTTTATCTCATCACTCCTCTAGTGGTGAGACCTCCTTGGTCTTTCTGTCAGTGTTTATGGCCTTGGCCCCTGCTGGAAGATAATGCCTAAAAGAGCAGAGATGTGTGTCTGTTTTGCTCACCGACAGAATCCTAGTGACCAGACGCGGTTTGAACAGCATTTGGTGAATGCATGAGCAGTCACTTTTCTCCCCACAGTGTAATGATTGGCTCCCAGCAGTCTTTTCAGATGGCCATTGGTAACACAGTGAGTTCCTGCAGATATTTAAAGGGGCTGGTCTGGAGGGGCTGGTCTTGAGGAGGAGATACCAGCTAGTAAAGATCAGTATCTTTTTTGTTCCCCTGGTGTGGAGTGCTGGGATCTTGAGATTGGAAAGCCATGTAACCCAAACATAGATCAAAGCTCAGCTACTCACAGCACCCTGCTAAGTCCCTGCCTGGCCTGGACTTAATCAAGGCCAGAGCAAAAACTCTCCTGGCCATAAAAAGCATGTTTCAATTTAAAAGTCTCTCTTTTTTTATTTCTGTTTTTGAACATTTATCTTTACATTAAAACAAAACCTATCTTGCTGTGTCTGCTTTGTGTACTAATCCCGCATCTCCACCCCAAACCAACATTACCAAAGAGGCCCAGCTTTGTCCCTTGTGATGGGGTAGAGTGCTCTTGTGTTCTCCATCAGGCCATTTCCGCAGGTAACATCTACACCTTCACACTGTGTGCTGTGGGTTACACCCCACACCTCTTCCATCTTTGGGAAATTACAGTTGGTTACTGAAAATGTCCTATCCAGAGGGCAGAGGTCCAGCCTTCCCTAGGAGAGCGTGCCTTCCTAAATCCAGGTTCGGATGACATTGTCTTTAGAGTTTTATCTATCTGTTATTTGTTAGTGATTTAATGAGTCTCTTCAGTTTTTAAATGCCAAAAAATCCTTTTAGTTCCATCCTGAAGGAATGAGGGCAGCCTTATTGTGCTGACCATTTAGAGTCAGAGAAAATTAAAAGGAGCTCTAGATGTGAAGAGAGGTGACCTGGATAGTTAAAGAAGAAAAATGCTTTATGAGCCCTTCCACAAAATGCTGACAATGTCCACGCTGGTGGGTGGCGAGGTACAACTGGAATCCATGATGTAGCAGAGAAAAGGTACCAGGGGCTATTTTTTTTCATCTTTAAAGTCAAATTGATTGGATGTGATAATTTATGTAAGGGATTATTATTATTACTGTTTATTAGCTTGAGACAGGATCATGCTATGTATTTCAGGTTGTTCTTTAACTCACTATGTAACCCAGGCTGGCTTCAAACTCCTGGTAATCCTCCTGTCTCTGCCTTCTGAGTGCTGGGATTATAGGTATGCACCATTATGCCTAGTTTAAGGACTTAACTTATAAGCTCTCCAATTTATTGACTGATTTATAGTTCAATTAAATGGTAGTTGTAATTATTTCATTTGTAATCAAAAATTATTTGAGAAGGACATTAAAAATACTTAACATCCCATGTGGGTATCAGCCAAGCTGTATGGAAAGTGGGTGTGGCCATCGCAGTGGACACACCAGGTAACCAGCCTTGAAAATATGCACCACTGCCATTCTTGAGGAAGAAACACAGACTCAGAGCTAATCACCCCAAATACGTTACTGTCTACCTGCAACGTGAGAAGAGTTTGGCGTTTGAGAGCAATGAGATTTCTCTTGTGCTCTCGGCACTGGGTATTTGGGTTGCCAATCTACACAGAACATTTTCCACTTCCAATGGACTTTTCTCTTTTACAGTGCTAGCAGGGGAACCTAGTGCTTCATGCATGCCATGAAAGTGCCTTACCCCAGAGCCACATTCCAACTCAACATATCTATCCTTTAATCTTTTAAAAGCTTAGTCTGTTTCATAATAGGATCCAAGGAGAAGTTTCGCATTTGCAGAGTGGACATGTGCCTTGTGATCTGCAACATCACACAACGAAGTCATATCTGACCCTGTACGTTGTCAGTGCTGACACAGTGCTTTAGCAGAGTTGGCCCTGGCTGTCATTCAGACAGAGCAAGAGAGGAAATGAAGACTGTGATGGAGGGAATTTAATAAATGTAGTATCCCATCATTGCTTACCTCATGGAGAATGACCCAGAGTTAGTGCTGCAAACGTATTGAGCATCTGTGAATGTTTTCAGGATAAATAAACTATAGCTCGAATCACACATGCTGACAATAAAGTCATTAGCTTCAGGGATCCCATTTCTGAAGCACACAGGCTCCAAAAGCTACTGTGATTCTAATGATTCATATTGAGTATATACCAATGCCTTTTCATTTAAATGTACAGAATGTGCTGAGCCCCTAGGCATTTGCACTGAAACACATTCCCAGTCTTACGCACACTCTGCTTCCTGAGAATTAACTGCCCCTCGTACCCAGCTACTCCATGATGCTACTGATGGGAGCAGAGTGGGATATTTCTGCATAATTTCCATCCCTATTGTATTAAAATGTTCGAGATGCATTTTCTGTCAAAGAAAGTCTCATTTTATAAAACTGTTCACCACTGTGCACGTGGAGATGCCAGGCATTACTAATGTTATTCTCGAATTACCGCGTGTGCATCTTTCGGCCATGGGTCGCATTCTCTGCACTGCAGCACGCAGTGGTTTGTTCTGCCCAGTCTCAGGTAGCCAGTCAGAGTTTCGTTTGTTTCTAATCTGTGCTTCTGTGGTACCATCCTTATGAAAGACGCCTTTCCTCTTGCCCCTTCTCTTTGTTTTCCTGTAGGCGTAGTAATTGAGAAACATAAGAAAAAAACCAGAAATCTTATTTCTTTGATGTTGTCACACGTTGTGCAAATGCTTTTTAACTTTTCCGTACACAGAGCTTGTGAAAATGAGTTTCTGGAACCCCTTCTCCAACCTTCCAGGGAGTCGTCCCCTAATCTGCACTTTTCATGAGTGCCCCAGTTTCTTCATTCTCATTCGAGGGTATAGGTCGTGCTTTGAGAACTATTATTAAGTGCATCAATACTGCTTTCATAAGTCTATGTTCAGTATTAACTTTCTTTCCATGTTTAAGATGTCACTGAGCCAATCAAGTCTTAAGACTTACCACAGTCCAGCCTTTCATCTCTCCTTTCTTCTCCCTCTCAGTTCTTCCATTCTTTTATGTCTCTCCTTTCATCCATTTACCTAGGCATCATTCCTCTTTTATTTCTTTTCTTTTCTTCTTCTTTTTTTTTTTGCTTTTGGAGACAAGGTCTAACTACATAGTTCAGGCTGGCCTTGAGCGCACTGTGTAGTCCAAGCTGGCCTCAAACTCCTGCCTCTGCTCCTGAATGCTGGGATTACAGGCGTGTACTACCACGCCTGGCATCATCCATCCTTCAAGTCCTCCATAACCCATCCACCACCCATCACCCATCTTTCTGCCCATCTGCCCATCCATCTATTCTCTGTTTTTCTAAAGATCCATTCTTAAATCCATCCGTGCATATTCTGGCTATCTTTAAATCTTGGGAATTGAGGGTGATAGACACAATCCTCATCTTGAAAAAACTAAAAAGCTTAAGAAGGATTCATAATTTACCTAACATTTTTTTCCTTTTGTTTGTTATTAAAGCTTTTATCTATGTCTGATTCAAACAAATAATAATAAAAAAGTAAATCATAAGACTTGTCAACTGTATTTAAATTACTTAATATTATTTTTACTCATGATGTTATTAATGAAAAAGTTGAGGCGTTATCTTGAATTATAATGAAGCTAAGCTCTAATGGAAAGAGTTTCTCCATGTTATGCTCTGAACGTCTGTGTTCGCTCCCAAACTGCTATGTTGAAACCTAATCCCCGTGCAATAGTACTAGGAGGTGGAGATGGGAGTAATTCGATCATGAAGACTCTGCCCTCATTAATGGGATTAATTTCCTTATAAAGAGGGGCCTGAGGGAGCTTTGTTTGCCCCTTCTGCCATGGCAGGACTCAGAAGGCCTCGTCTGTGGGGAACAGACCCTCACCGGGCGCCACATCTGCTGGGACCTTGATCAGCTTGGACTCCTCAGCCTCCAAAACTGTGTGCACAAGCAATGAATTTGTGTTTATTAATTAACCGACCTAAAGGATTTTGTTACAGCAGCACAAACAGGCACCAACTCCATCTCTCTCTCTCTCTGTCTCTCTCTGTCTCTCTCTTACACACACACATACAAACACACAGACACACACAAACATATAGCTACAGGCATATTGATTCCAATAAAAATCACTGACTACTGTGCATTTAGTCCACCTGGAATTAAATGGTCAGCATGCCAAAGGAGTGTGAAGGCACAGCTCTCCCTAACAGACTGAGAAGATTAAGTGTCTTATGAACACCCCCAGGCAGTCCAGTACTAAAATACCTCATTGCCAATCAACTTTCTTGTTTTCTCATCTTGAAGTGAATTCAGTTTGACAAGAAATTTGTGCAAAATAGAGTACCAGTTTTAATGTTAAATTCAGGTATACCAGTTTTTACATGTGGACAATGAGAATGTATCTTTTAATCAGGGAAAATAAAGTCTTAAAATATTTTTATACACAAATATTAACCCTGGATCTAGTAAGCCTTTGAAAAGCAATACTGCATGAGAATTCATTGATTTGTGACAGAATTTTACCTGTGTCCTTTGCAAAACAACTTTCTTTTGAAGTAATTTTTTATATATTAAGTTACTACAAGTACATCTGAAGAGTTAGGTTATATTCAGCTATATGTTCTGAGGAAGCCTAAAAACCTTAGTTTCTCCACTAGTCAGGAATTTATGTAAGATTGACCTCAAAAAACAGATTTTAATTGTAATTGTGGCAGAGTTTGGCATTTTTAAAACTTGCCTTCCAGGCAGACCCCCCAAACCACAAAGAATGAAGAAATTACTCTCAGAGCCTCCTACTATGCTAGGAGGAACACTGTTTTTCATTTTCACACAGGTATCTAGTGGTTTCTGAATTCTTATGAATTTTCAAACACATGGCCTATTTTGAAAGCTACAAATTACAAATTTATTTATTATTTATTCATTTTTTTCTTGGTACTGAAATCAAACTCAGGACCTTGTGCCTGCCAGGCAGGCACTTATGCCACTAAGCTACATTCCTGGCCCTCACAAATTATAAATGTAACTAGGTCCTATAACACATGCAATATTCATAGTACCAAGAGGAGAGGCTGGTAACCATGTGCATGCTTTCTTAGTCTTGGTAAGGTTGGTGCTTCAAAGTTGATTTCCCTTTTAGTCATCGGGGACCATTGCGACACAGATATAGCCATAGAGCACAGGGATGTGGTACTTGAGTGGATTTTGTTCTCCAAATGAATTCTGTATTTATTTTGAAAATCCTCAGGCATACCCTAAATGAAAGGAGGCTTGTTCACAGTTTGGTCTTTCTATGTAACATCCACAGTAGTCACACTCCTAAGAACATCACAGGCCTAAACAAATAGAAGGAGTCTGTCTAAACGACCGCGGGACATGCCGGGAGGAGCGGTTATCGGGAGGATCTCTGCTCTGGTCACTGATCTTCTCCACTTTCTTTGTAGTAATCAAGACTTGGCCAGTAGCTATCTGGAACACTGTGGTTTCTATGTAGAATATTTAAATATTTAAGTTGTGTAAATTTAAACTTCTAACCTCCTCTCTCAAACTTTTTATTTTGGAAGAGAGATGGTGGAAAGAGTGAAAGTAGATCTGTGATATTCTACCCAGCTCTCAGAGGGACCTACGTTCAGGACACGAATCACAGATCACCTGTCTCTGGCCCTCTGTAGGTGTCTAAGGGTCCATCACCCACCTTTGGTCTCGTCCTTGTAAAATCTGTCAAAGCAACATTACCTTGACTCAGACATTCCTGGCTTTGAAAAGGTGGTATATGTAACTTGGGCTGAATCCTCCAAAGAACATGGCTCTGGGTGCTGGGCAGTGGGAGCAGGTGGTGCCGCCACCCTTGCCATTATGAGCACACATATGAAGCCGTATGACCTTGGCCTGCACCACTTGGTGAAAAGCCTCCTAGCCCTGAGCCATCATCAGAGAAACAGCATTCTACCAGGCTCATGCCAACCACAGCCCTCAAAGGAGAATCTGTGTTTTTTTTTTAAGTAAATTAACTCAATTTATTACTGAATTTTTCGGTTTCTACAACATGCATTCAACAAACATATGTGGTAACCAACAGGACAATTTCAGTTGCCTTTCTTGTTTGTATTGTAGTTAAACTTTAAAAAAATACATTTTGTTAGGTTTTTGGACAGCTATAATATTTTTTTCAACTGTGGGAAATTACACAGCATTAAATAAAATGTGTCATTTTACCATTTCTAAGTGTGTGATTCACTGGCATTAATTACATTTGCAATGGTGTGCAGTCGCTGCTACTTTCCATTTCTAAAACTTTTTCATCACTTCAAAGGGAAAATTTAAGCTTCATAAATAGCTCTAGACTTAATTAAGCAGATAAAAGAATTAGTGGGCTGCACTGGTAATTGAGGTAATGCCAGGAAGTTTTGGGTTTTTGAGCTAAGGGATAAGGCCAGTGCTCGAAGAAACACCCAGACCTAGGACTCAAGTTCAGAGGCCAGTGATTTGCTCAGGGCCACCATTCCCAGTTCCCTCCTTCACATCACTTGGTCCTTCCTGAGGGCTCCCTTGTATTTAATTCTAGCATACTCACCTTGCCAGTATTTTCTATTTTTGTTGTTGTTGTTCTTGTTCAGATTTTTGTTTGTTTGTTTGCATCAAACACAAAGCAAAAATATTCATGATAATGTGATGGATGGCTACAACAGGGTGTTCACTCAGTCTTAAAGGCCAGAATCCCTTTTCTCTGTGAACCAGAGAGCATATTTATTCTGACCCAGAAATGAAGAATTCTTCCCTCCTTTGGGCCAGGCTGGGAGCTCTGGCTCCTGTCACTGGAGGCAGTCAGGGGACAGGTTCGGGTTCCAAATCCAGGACAATTTCTTTAAGCCTGGATGACTTTGCTTTCACATATACAGGTGCCCTGGCATCTACGATCACCTACAGAACTCAGACCTGGAAGGATTGGTGGGCTGCAGCTCCCACAGTTCCCCATGTCTCACTCGCCCTGAAATTATCCACCTGATTCAGGGCTGGTGGTGGAGCTGCTGAGGACTCTGCCCTTGGATATTGCTGTATCTATGGCAACAGTAAGACATTTTGGTGAGTAACTGGGGTGGAGGGAGGTGTTCAGATTGCTCCTAAGCTGTCAGTGCATAAGTTATTTCTGGCTTCAAACGGTATTTTTAATGACTACGTATTTTTACTGTGTAAACACTCTCTTTAGAAGTTCTATGTTCTCCCAGGTATAATGGGAGTTATTTGGTTTCAGTTACGCAGTTGAAGTAAATGCTATGAGTTAGAAGAAAGAGTCAATTATTCAAGGGCAGAGAGAAAGAGAGGCAGAGAGAGAGAGAGAGAGGATTCCTGTGCAGAGATTGTTACTGGTATTCTGATTACTGCCACATGTCAGAAGGACCTGGTGTTTAATGCCAACATGACCAAAGTCTTGAGAGCCTGGAAGCTCTGGCCAGAGAATGGGACTGAACACAGGGGATCCCCTAAAGCTGACATCACTGCTTTCTGGAAGACAAGGGCCAGGATTCCAAATGGAATGCCTTCCTCTACCTGGGATGAAGGGAATTGTGTGACTGGTGTATTGGGCCACACTGCACAATCAGATGTTTGGTTTGGGTGGTGTGGATCTCTGGCTGGCTGGGGGGTGCCAAGTGGCTCCCTTCAGGCACACATTAGAGTCCCCTCTGATGTGCGAGCACCCCCTCTGAGCCCCCTAGCAGCTGTGGGCCAATGATGGGGGAGAACAGTCCCCTCTCCACAGTGTAGCCTCTCAACAGGGACCCAGCATGCTTTTCTGTACACACCTCACAGAGCAATGGGTCTCCCTCAGATGAGCTGTGCCCCTGAGCTATGGGGAAGGACATTCATGCCACCTACCCTTGCCCAAATGCTCATGACTGGATAAACTGTACCCAAGTTCCCTGTGGAGCATGAGGTCACTTCCAGGATGGAGGAAGAAGGAATGGAATGAGGATGGGTGCAAGGTATAGGTCACATAACACAAAAAAGTTGCTACAAGGGCCCAGGGAACACGTGTGGAATGGTCCTTTGGTCTTGTCCTCTCTACCCCGTAACTCATTCCCAACCTTCTCCTGCCAATCTTGCCAAACATGTCAATTCATTCTGGAAAAAGTGCTTGGGGGGAAAGCACACAAATCAGCAGACACAGCCAAGAGAAGACAGGTTTCACTCCCAGGCCTTCTAGTTGCCACTGCTTGTGACTTGTCCTCATCTACTATTGGAAACAGGACATGGGGAGGCATTTAGGAGAGAGCCTGGATCTTCCCACTGCAGGCAGAGGGATGCAGAGGGGTGAGGTAGGCCCAGACTTGGCTGAGCTGCCTGCACAATCTTCTGTCCCTTTTCCCTCAGCCATGAGCACAGAGCCTGACCTGCAGCCCTGCCACTACATCATAGCTGCTGCTACAGAAATTGAGGAGCAGAACAGGCATAGAGGGCAGAGGAAGCCCATGCTGGATCCAAAGCTGTTTTGATTTGTCTTGACTCCACCATTTTTAGCCAAAGTTGGGGTAAATCTCTGTGCCTCAGTTTCCCATCTGTAAATGGATATCTGTGCACCTGGCACCTGGTGAACCCATGGTGTGTGACATCCCAGCAGGCTTCAGGGCCCTGCTGGACACACAGGTGGTGCATATAGCCTATGTTGGAGATGATGTTAGAGAACAACAGTGCCCTCTTGAAAGGAGGAGCACAGGGAGGGTGATGAAGAGATTGCTCCACATGCAGAGGAAAGCAGGCGGCATGAGAGACTCCCGGGAGGGGTGGGAGGGGAAATGGGGGGAAAGTGCACGAGTTTGTACCGGGACTCCAAACATCGCCACAGTGCAGGAAGACTTAAATCCTGAGCCTGAGTCTCAGGAACCCCTCTTACCTAAAGAGGAACCCCTCTTACCTAAAGAGGAACCCCTCTTACTGGACCCTGCTGCCTAATGCACGCAATGAACCGAGGCAGGAGTGTTAGGAAGGAGAGTGGCGTCCGGAGGAGGTGGACATGGCGTCACTCTTCAGCAAAGGAGCACCCTGCATGTTTGCCAAGGGAAAAGCAGTGCCCTGCCTTTGACTGCTTCTGGCCACCACATGGATATCTTGAGGCCCTTTCCTGGTAACGGAGGCCCTCTACTTTTATAGTCACCAGAGCTCCCTTTTTCCTTCTTTTTGATTTAGAAAAATACACATGGGCCATCATCTGGGTGCCAACCACATATTGGTATCTATGGAAGCAGAGAGCCTGATTATTTCTAGATTGTAAGAAAAAAAATTCTCCAAATTCATAGTGCTGGGAATAAGCAGCCCAATCTGATACGGTCCGAAGATGATTTTCACCATGGCAGGGAACACGGGCTTTCAGCTTTCCTCATGTGTGAAGACAGAAAATCAAATCAACCCAAATGGTTCAAAACTAATTTGATAGTATTGAAACGACTACATTTTCTGTTTTCTGATTTGCGTATAGACAAGAGGGAGACACCTGCCTTTGGAAATACACGGTCTACAGAGATCTCTATCTCTCTGTCCTTCTGCTCCTGTGGGAGCCCTAAAGACCCAGGCCCTGCAGCCCTCCCGGCCCTTGCTGACTGGGAGACAAGGAAGCAAGGGAGCAGCTGACAGCTCATCTCGCTGGCATTTCACTCTGTTCTCAGTCCTTTCTTCTGTTTCCTCCGGTACATTTTCTGCTGAGGTTCTGCACATGGGCAGCAGAATGAGTCAGAAGCATCGAAGTGTACTTTGTCTCATAGGTTTACTGACTTAATGACGTGTTTCTTGGCATATAAATGGCACGCGACCTCTGTGCGTCATATGCACTCTAGGCAGTGGCGCTCTCTGGATATGTTTGGTGACACAGCAGAACAGCCTCTGGAACCCAAGACTCAAAATTCAAAGCTGTCCATATGCTTGGTTGGGAATGTGAGGGTAAGATTGGGATTTGGTGATTCTAGGGAGGGACTCATCCCATGACTAGTTTCTAAGCTGAAGTATCTGTCTTTGCAATGACAACAGATGGGGAAGGCACCATTCACCCTCAACAGGAGCAGACTGTGGGACCTTTAATCCAGTGTGTGCTGGGGCGAGGTCAGACAAAGACACCCCCAGATCTCCACGGAGCTCAGTGCAGCCCAGGGTCACCAGTGGGAGGGTTGAGCAGCTCCTGTACTGGCTCTAGCACAGGGGTCTGGAGCTGTCACCATGAAGGACCAGAGAGAGGAGCACAGCTTTACATGTCTCTTTGGGCTTCCGACGTTCTTTCCTGCAGACTGGATTGTCACTCTGGTGGCAGAGCCTTGGAAGTCAATGGTACACAAGGAGATCAGCAAAGCAAGAGAAAAGGTCCTCCTCATTCGTTCTATTTGGAACTGTCTGGAGAAACAGGAGATGCTGATTGTGTCCTGGGACCTCTGCCTCTGCCTTTGCTGTGTCTGTGCAATGTTTCCTGCATACTGCACTAAGGCTTAAAAGAACCCCTAGGGTGTCAATAGAAGGGTTGGAAGTGTTCAGAGATGTCTCACTGTCGAGGGATGATCCGTGGCAGCCATCAGCCTCGATCCTGGTTGTGGTCATCAGTAATCAAAGAGATGACTGTGAGTACTGGGAAGAAATTCAAGTCTGCATGGTCCTTGGCAAATGAGATGCACCGATGGGTGCTTCTGATGGGTGCACAGTGAGCACGGAGATGGGCCTTCGAGGAGAGGAGATGCTAAAACAGGGTGTGGAGGTGCACACCTGTAATCCCAGCAGTAGGGAGGGTGAGGCAGGGGTGTCGCCATGAGTTTGAGGCCAGTTGAGTTACACGGTGAGCTCAAGGCAAGCCTGAACTACACAGAAAGACCATGCCTCAGAAAAAGCTGGGGGGAGACCTGTCCAACCAGGGGCCATCAAGAAGGTGACTGTATTATTCTGAAGAAATTAAAGGGTGTCAACTCTGGCTTCATCAGTAGAACAGGAAACAGGTGGAAGGCAGAATAATGTTTATTGGAGCCCTGGAGGTGGTAACACTGGTGGGTGGAAGTGTGGCTGAAGACCGAAAGGGAAGTAAAAAGCCCTTTATGTTGTGTCTGCGTCCACTTTCTGTTGCTGTAACAGGATACCCCAAAACTAGGGGATAAACAAGGAATAGGGGTTTGCTTTTGCTCACAGTCTAGGCTTCGGTTCCCAGAAGGGCCTCATGCCACAGTATGATGTGGCAGAAAACCAGAAGGGCAAGGAAGGGGCAGAGGGCTGCAGGCCTGTGTTGTTAACTTACCTCTGAGAGGAAGAGCGCAGCCCTCTTGTGACCCTGTCACTCTGGCTTACAACCCCGGTGAGACTGGCTAGAGAAAGTGACAAGAGTCAGTGAGTGCAGGGCCTTTACCTTGCAGACCACTATGCCTCCCGGTCCTGTTCTCCATTCAGCGAGTGGTCCATCAGTGTGTGCTGCTGAATGGCTGAATGAGTCACTCCACCCTGGCGATGCCAAAGTAAGACTGGAGAGAGGTGTAAGGGCTGCAGGTTCAGAGCTTTGTGGACCTAGAGGTCAAATGTGGGAGTGCAGCAGGTAAACTGAGTCCTACTTGGGGCTGACAGTGTGTGGGGAGTGCACACAAGCCCCGGAATTTACTGCTAAGAGTAAAGTCCCAAAGAGGGTCGGTGCAGGACTCCAGGGCTCCCTGCAATGCAGGTGAGAACCTGGGGCTGGAATCTGGGCCAGAGGATTTTAGGGTTGAGAGGCCAGCTGGGCCTCACGTTCTCTTCTTCATTCTTGGGTGAAGCATTTGGGTCCCCCCTTGATGGTGCTAGAATCCTCGCAGACCTAGACTTGTTGACAACAGTCAGGCCTGTGTTTCTCTCTGAAATAAAATTTTTATCTTAAAAAAAAAAAAAGAAAGAAACACTATCCACTACAGTGTGTCCTAACCTCGGTATTCTACTCGGATCTTTCCCAACTGCGGGGAAGGGAGGAAGTCACGGGTTCACTGGGGCACCAGAAGAAAACAACAGAGAAGTTTTTTCCTACTTTTTCCCTCCCCTTCTGGGCTTCTGTTACAATGTGTTGAAGATACACAGGAAATTTAAGTCACAACTTGGCCTTGGTCCCCCCATCCCAGCCCGCACCCCAGCTCCTCAGATGTTTGGGAAAACCTGACTGTGTGGCCAGGAAGCACAGAATTAGGATGTGACACCCCAGAACGCTCAGGGCAACAGGCAGAAACAGGAGACTCTGAGGCCGCACAGCCTGGTGGCACAGGGGGCCTTCGGGGGCACTCCTGGCCCAGAGTCAGCTGGGCCAGATCACAGACGGCTTTTTGTTCTTGCTCAGTCTTCCCAGCTCAGGGCGCTAATCTTGCACAAGGCCCCATAGGTTCCGGCAGGCGCCCAGCAGGTCCAGTCATGCCGTTGGGGCCGCATTTGACCCCAGCAACAGGCTGCAGGTACCCGCAGGGCAGGAGGCGGTGCAGCGAGGGGCAGCGGAGCGGCAGTGCCCGGGCGCAGACAGAACGCCCTGGGGGGGGCGGCAGTGCCCGGCTCGGGCTTTGCGCAGCTCTGAACTGCGGCGAGGGAGGGAGGGAGAGGCCTGCGCGGGGGAGACCACGGCTGCCCTTCTGGAAGGCGGATCGGCCACGCGAAGCCGGGTGCGCCCCGATCTCCGTACGGTTTCTCCAGACCCACAACAGTGGGAATGAGGTCACCGATTGTGCAGCCCGGGCGGGGGCGGGGAGGCGAGGAAGTGGGGTGAGAAGAAAGGGCCGATGGGGGCTGCCAGCCTTGGCCGGGCCCCCTCGCAGTGGAGGAGCAAATGGGCTTCAGACAGCGTGCAGGCCGGGGCCGGGGGCACCTTCCCCGCAAAGTGCGAGGCGAGGAACCATTTTAGGAAAGATGCATTCCCGCCCCCTGGAGGGAGGCCGCGCGCGCACGCCGCCAGCCCCCGCCTCCTGTGTGCTTGGTGCGCTCCTTGGAGGTGGGAAGAAGGGACCCTTCCTTCCTCGCTCGCTGTTGGACCTTGTGATTCCACCCGCAGCCTCTCAGGAGCCGCCTCCAGCCCCAACCTCGGCTGCGGGTCTTTGTCTTGCCGGGCGCTTGGATGCGCCCCCTCCCGGCAGCCCTCCGCCCAGGGCTGAGCTCTCCCTTCTGCATCTTCCTGAAATTCATAAGGCGGCAGCCGCATCCACAGAGGTCGTCCAGCCTCCCTCACCTAAATCGAATGCTCAAAAGGAAGTGCATGTAGCCCTGCAGAGGCAGCTTTCTCTCCCAAGACAGGCTCGCAGGAGGGAGACAGAAGAGAGGGCTGGCGGGAGCCGCCCCCTCCTCCTTTTCCAACAGGACAAAGTTTCGTGCTTGTGCCAACAAAAGCTTCAGAAAACTGACTCATTTAACCTTTCCAAAGATGATATGTAAGCTGCAAGACCTTGGCGATTGAAAGACCTTTTAATATATCAAAAAGCTTTAGTTGGGATTAAATGTAAAATGCCACAATTTTCACTTGTAAAAATACACCATCTAAATGCAACCTCAGCGCATTTGTGAGCTGATGCAAAACAAGTACTTTGAGAGCCCTCCCCATTGTTTGCCCAGAGTTGCTTGAAACCAAAATCCTAGGAACTTTCTCTTCCAGACTGGTGGCAGGGCCGTTTAGACTCACAGAGAGTGTTTTTAAATCTCCGATGGACTGAATTGTGTGAGTCATGAGAAAGGAGACTTCCTGCTAAAGGTGGCCTGGAAGATGGGCACCTGGGGGCCCAGGACTCCTGCAAGAAACTAGACTGCCTGCAGCCGGCTGGAGGGCAGCTGCCCCTTGCAGCGCCAGGCAAGTTGTAGGTGCTCAGCGATTAAACAACACACGCTCACAAGAAACAAGGATTCTGCCTAACGGAGATACTGCAATGCACCTGGCTTTCTAGAAAACATTAATGAAAGGCTCTTCGCTTGAAAAAAAAAAAAGATTAATGTAGTTATGACACACAGAGACAAAATAGAACCTATGGTCTCAAGACAACATGTGCAGAAGCAATTTGCTTCTGAAAATCTAAACAGAAGATGCTTTAGTGCATCTCGGCAGTTCCTCGGAAGCTGGCAAGTAAATATTTC
This sequence comes from Hydrochoerus hydrochaeris, assembly GCA_004027455.1. NCBI lineage: Eukaryota > Metazoa > Chordata > Mammalia > Rodentia > Hydrochaeridae > Hydrochoerus > Hydrochoerus hydrochaeris. The sequence goes on along the minus strand of PVLA01004085.1, from coordinate 80,766 downwards.
CACATGGAAGAAAATAGCCCTTTAAAATGTGGCTTTTTCTCAAAAGAAAAATACAGCAAGGTACCACTGCTCTGTGGCAGCATGCATCCATATTTACTTTTGCAGCTTGAAATTGTGTGCCTTTCCATTAGGACTTAGAAGGTAAACACCAATTCCCACAAGGATCGAATTAGTCCAGTCTCCCTTGCTGATTTAGAAAGCAATAGCAAAACTTCTCGCTGACAAATTCTGCCTGCTTTGTACGCTTTGAGGATCCAGCATCTTATAAACAATATTAGAATGTTGGAATGTGGCTCATATTGAACTTGCACTGGCTTCTGTCTTTCATTTTTGCCTTTATTCTCCTAAGATAAAATAAAACAACAAAGACGGAAAACCTGACTCATGTAACTTATCCTCTAGATGTGAAACAAGCATGTTATCTGCTCTGATGTCCAGTCAGTGGGTGGCAGAAGAACTGTCACACGATAGCATTGTTTTGTGTTCATACAGATGGCTTTTTTTCTTTACTAAGCATACTCTCCACCAGAGCAGTCTGCCGTGTAAGTCTTCGGCTTCCTCAGATCCAAGGTGCCTGGAGGGGGTTTGCAACCATAGGAAACTGGCTCTGAGGTCTCAGAAGCACGCTTACAGCCAGATTTTGAATCATTAAAATGGAAGTAGACTCTGCTCAGTACAAAAGTATAATTAATTCATTAATTTAATTCAAGCGAATTCATTCATTCATTTGCTCTCTAAACACTGACTGAAACCTGTTTTGTTTAAGAGGCTGCCACTTTCTAAGAGACCAAATTCCAAGGGTGAATTGGCTGTGAGATGCCCACATGGCAAATATGCCCAAGAGCTTTGAAGATTTGACTTCACCATGTTAAGTTGCTACAAGATAATGGTACCACTGTGGACACCTAATCTGAGTTCGAGGTTTTAGTTCGTGTTTCAACAATCAGATTCCAACTGCTTCTTTGATTTACAATCTAACAGGACCCTGAGCTCCCTGAAGTATGAGGTTGCTGTTTAAGAGATGACAAACACAGTTTTCTGCACAGGGAAGGAAGGAGGGGACAAGTGACCCATGTATCTGTGGTGGTGGCAGGGCCTGAGACTCAGTCTCTGCTCATTAGGCAGAGGTCCTCTCCCCTCCCATCTGTGCCCTCATTTCTCCAATGTAAACAGCCACGGGTCCTGTGTCTCTTTGTTCAAACAAACAATAGCCTTCATGATGATGAAGAAAATTGGGACCAAGAAGGAAGCTAGGATCAGGTAAAGTTCCTGATCCCTTCCGTTTTACCATTTGTTCTTTTCTTCAGGGGAGCAAATTCCAACAGCAATGGCATGAAGAAGAATTCAGATTTAAAGTTTGGAAAACAACTGAGTGAAGGTCTGTCCTTGGTGATCCATAGACATACACGGGATTGAATTTTTGTAGTTCTCTTTTTATTCTTTGACTTCCTAACTGAGGAGCTAAAGCTCAGGGAAAAGAGTAGTCAAAATTTGGGAGTCAGTCCCTGGACTTGAGCATATTTTGTGATAGTCTAAGAAATAGATTATGCCTGCCTCTTATTATTTGGAGGCTGGGAATCTTCACCAAATCATTGGACTAAATTTACAGCTAAAGAGTGTTTTGAAATAAAGGATAAACTAAGATATGCTCCGGGCACTGGATTCCTCATGGTGACCAAGGACTCTTTCTCTGCCTGACTGTGTTACAGCCGCATCTGATCTGAAACTTAATCCCCTGGGAAATGCAGGGAAGACTCTGAGAACAAAGTGTATTATTCTAGGAAATAAGCTTAACTCAAGTATACATTTTCAGAAGGAATCCACATACTTGAATGTCTGATAGTAAACCTGAAAGATTATATGGTTGCATTTTTTTTTTTTTTTTTACATTTCTGGCTTTTTTTTTTCAATTACTGTGAAAGTCACTGGAGTGAAAACAATGATTTAATCTTTTGCTAGTCATTGTTTTTAGAGGTTAAAAAAATACTGCCTGTTTTAACCTATCCTTGTTTACAACCTGATATAACTTTTCTTCCAGTTTGTAGTAGAATTTTATTTATTCAGCTTGTATTCTAATAAAGCAATAATGGTTGATATTAAGAAATAATAACATTCCCCCCAAGCCTTTAAGATTTGGAGCTTAGTGAAATTAAGCAATTCAGATAGAATCACAATTATCGTTCCTATCTTCAGTCACAGAAATTCAGACTAGGTTAAGGGCAGTTTAATTTTTGTGGAGAATGGAACTGTTGGCCAGGTAAGGAATGGCTAGTTGTAGCTTACTAATGCTGTTGTGCCCTTAGAGTTAAGGGAAGCAGCATAATGAAATGAGATGAAATGGCAAGAAGGAAAGAGATTCTTGAGTCAGGAGAGTTCATGTTTTGCACCCAGTCCATTGAATGGAACCAGGGTAGTGATTCCAGACACCTTGAGACCAAGCTGGACAGTGTGCACAGACTGTGTGGCTTGTTACCTTTTGGGACCAGTGTCATTTATAGGTCTAAATGTGTGATGCTAAAACACTATTTATGACTATGGCTTCCAGAAGCTTCAAGCTTCTTCCACTAGTTGATCTGGGGGACTAGGAAGGAGATAAAGAACACTAACTGGATTGTGGATACAAAAAACCAAAGGAGATATCTATAAATAACATATGTGTTGGTGCCTGTGTACTACAGGGTTGAGGCTGGGATGCAGATGCAGAATGGACTCGGCGTCATGGGCTCTGGAATGATGAAAAAACAGAAAGCAGGTTGGAGGATTTAGGAGACAAAGGGAAGCTTGGTCTCTTTCCTGGTTAGTGCTAGTGCTAAGGACCTTCCTGGTGGGTAAGAGTGTGGCAGCTCCCTGCTGGCTGCTTCTGTGTGAAGCACCAGAGAATAAGTACTGGGCAGAGGTGACATCTGTTGCTCTACTAAGGCAGGGCCATTTCCTAAAGTCACCTTCTAAGATAGGATTGTAGAGCACATTCCTGGGCCAGGAGCTTTGCCTCCTTGGGAACTCAGCAAGGCACAGTCCCAGCCCTGGACAACACTGTTAGAGTCCAGCACCCTGGAGGTGGTGCCAACAGTTTGATTCACAACCCTTCCTCCCTGGGGCTCTAGTCAGTGTGGTCCTTCAGAAGCACTGGTTCACTCCAAAGGCTGCGATGGAGTTGATCCAGGGCACACTCCAGGCCTTAGGTTTTGAGAGTTCAGTGTGATACTCTGTACTAGTTATGGGTCCAGCAGTCCTGTGACACCTGCACTGACCAGTATGGGAGCCAACCAGGGGGCCACAGAGCACTTAAGACATGGCCAATGCAACTGAAGAGTTGAATGTTGGACTTTATTAAATTTTGATTTGTTTAAGCTTACACAGGGCCATGTGGAATGGCTGCCTTACAGATAAACACAGTGTACAGCCATTTAGAAATACAATGCCACCTTGTTAGTTGATTTTAAAGCACTAAGACCTTGTAACACTGAAAATTTAAGGAGATAGAAGGCATTCAAGAATCTTTTGGGGGTTTATCACATTTGGCGATAAACAGATAAAAGGGTATGGAAGGTTCTAGAAATTCCTCCTGATTTCTTCCTGTTCATGCTGGATTTACAGTTTTCCTTGTACAGAAAGCCTTATACAAGGGCATCTGATCCAACTGATCTGGATGTTAATGGACATAAAAATTACAGGGGAGGCTGGGGACTTAGTTCAGTGGAGTAAGCACCTGCCTGGCAAGCGTGAGGTAGTGAGTTCAATCCCCGGTACAAAAAAAAAAAAAAAGAGAGAGTTGCAGGGGATATTATTAAAAATTCGGATTCACATATAAAGGTCTGGGTTGAAGCCTAGGAACTGTGTTATTGGCAATGCCCTGCTGATTCTGATGCCACAGTTTCAAGGAACAGGCTTTAAGAATCATGGAAACTTCATTTTACAAACTAGGAAATCAATGTGAGTTAGAGTCTGTCTTTCCAGAAAAGCTGAAAAGATCATGCTTAGGTAAAACAAACCTTTATAATTCTTTCATAAATTCAGCAAACTTTAGAAGTTGTGCAAGGCTGTTCTCAGCGGGGGGACATTTGTGCATGAGATTTATCCCTACCCCTAACCCTGTGGCTCTCTTCAGGTGGCCTGTAGTTCATATTCTCAAGTGTGAATTTTGCCTGGGTGACTGTTGTACACATCTGTCAGAAATTGACCTACCTTCCTTTCCCCACTTCACCCCTGAAGGCTTCTTTTGGGTTGGGCTATGGCGGTCTGTGAGCTCTTCCTTCCTTCCTAGCTCTCTCAAAGTCTTTACCCCAAACATGAGGCCCAAGCGCTGACTGCTGCTGCAGTCGTGGTATTGCCACTTAATTTCCAGGCTTCTGGACATTAGGCTATTCCCATACAGTGTAGAGTGACTGTTTAATTTATTGTCCAGACTGAAATACTTTTCCAAGTAAATGAGAACAGTATAAATATTATGTTGAGGAAGCAGAGACTGCCTGGGCACACAGGAATGCATTGCCATCCTAATTAGATATCACTACTGCAAAGGAAGTAAGGATTGTGATGTCACACATCGAGGATGGAGTCAGGATTCCAGGTCAGGTATGAATAACACCGAACTGACTGAGTTGACTCTCCCAAAATTCATGTCCGTACAGAAAGCGCATAATGTATTCTTATCTGGAAGGATGATCTTTCAAGATGTAATTAGTAAAGATGGATCATGTTGGGCTAAGGTAAACCCTACAATGTTTTGCACTTACAATAGGAAAGGAGAGGAATGGGGACTTTTAGACAGAACTATATGTGACCTGTAAGCCAGTGGATGCCACAGATTGATAGAACTGCCAGAGGTCAGGAAAGATTCTTTTTCAGTTGGTTGCAGGCAAACAGTCTTATTGACACATGGATTTCTGACTTAGGTCCTCCAGAATTGTGAGAGAATAAATGTCTATTTTTTAGGCCACCACTTTGTGATCATTTGTTATGTAGCTTTAGAAACTCATGCAGGCTCTGACACCAGTCCTCACTCTCATGCCTTTTATGTAGAAGAGTGTCCAGGGATATAGGATTTGGAGTGTGGAAACTGGATTAGTTTTCTTACTGAGACACAATACCTAACACTCATGACTTAGAGAGATTTAGTTGGTTCATGGTTTCAGGGGATTCAATTCATGGTTAGCTGGCTATGAATCAGAAACTTCTTGGTGAAAGGGTGTGATAAAGCAAAGATGCTTAGTTCATGCTGACTGGATATCAGATCAGAGAAATAACCTATATTAATCAGCATTTTCATCTCTGAGACACACTACTCACAACTTAAACTGGGAAGTTAAAATTAGTTAGACTCAACACCCACAATTTAAATGATGAATGATGTAATTTGATTCATAGTTCAGAGGTTTCAGTCCATAGTCATCTTGCTCCAAGGCGGAAAAGCCATGGTGAAAGGGTACAGTGGGACAAAGAGGCATAGTTCATGGTGGCCAGAATGCAGAGCAGATCAGTGCTGCAGAAGAAGAGAGAAGAGGCCAGACACCTCCAGGCCCAAGGCCATGACTCCATGACCCACCCAGACACATCCAGTAGTGTGCTCCACATTCCCCTGGGTATTTCCCAAGCCAATCAAGCTGACACAATTGCGCTAAACCATTATAGAGCCCTAAACTGAAGCCCCATCTCTGCCACATATTTTTCTATGAATCTTAGTAGGTGATTTTTGAAGATTCACTTTGCTCATCTGTACAGATTGTTGTGTTACTATTTTCTTTTTTTAAAAAACATTTTTGTTTCATGCAGAACTTTTCTAAGTGCTAGAAATAAATAAAAGCCACAGTTCCTTCACTTAAATAAAAATGTCTCTTACAGAGAACTGCAAACAAAAATATTGGATTAGTGTCATCTTTACTTTTAAAGAATTTAAATTCTGAAGAAAAGGAATAAACATATAACCATTATCCTGATTTACTCTAGTGAGTATTGTTTAAACATACAGTGAATACTATCATTTGATGATGAGACCTCTTCCTTACTACTCTGGTCAAAAGGATAGCAGGAGTTTAGGTGTGGGCCCTGGACTCAGGACAATTGTCCAGGACTGTGAAACCAAAGAATGAGAACCACCAACAGGAACAACTGGACTTTATTCATAGATGTTGCACGAGTGCCACGGTATCTTTATGCAGGGCAGCCCACATTCCTACCTTCTGATCTTCCAGGATAGTGTGATTGCTTTTCATCCTACAAGCATTGCTCTTCAGGCTCTGGGAGCCCTAGCATCCTCTTTTAATATCTCCATGACTTTGTTTAATATTTCCAGAGACAGTTTTTGTTGCTTACATTCAAGAAGGATTGTTGGTACAAATATGGGAACAAACCTAGGGCATTTATCATATATGGTTATATATTCTTCCAGTAACAGAGAACACTGCAGTCCTGTCATGTTCACGGGTGGAAGACTGGCAATCATTAGCACAAAGTGGTATAGCTACTAACTAAACTAAGACTTGTGACAAACATAAATTAAGATGGTGGAGTAAGACTTCAGGAATTCTGTCAAACATAAAATCAGTGAAATGAGAAAGCTGATTAAAATGTTGTAGTCAATTTTTCCAAATTATCTGAAGATTGACCAAAGACTTGAAGTGATCAAAGACCATTTACTCAAGGAAAACAGCTGAGTCTTGATCAGAACAAACCCCTGTGGGAACATTAACTTGCCCCAGTTGCATTCATGCCTCCCCAAGCAGACAACAGTCCCCAAATCTAACAGCCAATATCCATGGTGAGAATCAGTAGCCTAGAAACCACTGAAGCAGGCATCATGGGGTTGGTGCTTTTTCAGCTTCCTTCCCAGATAATTGTCTTCATTTGACTTGGCTGGTGAAAGACCCCTGAAAGACCCTACTTAGAAAAAAGCCTTTATTTGGCCTTACTCAAAACTTGACCAGCACAAAAGAGGGTATTTTAAAAAATACTTATAGATAATTTTGTTGCCTCAAACAATAGAAAACAAGTGGAGGAAATAATGATTTCACCAGAAACTTACCAAAAAAAGAAAAGAATAAGGACACATCTATGGAGTTCTGACAGAAAAGTTCTGACAAACTGCTGAGAACCCAGGAGGCCACATTAGGAACAGGGCCATGTTCCTGGATAGAGCTGAGCACACGCTCAGGACAGATTTGAGAAGACCCTAAGCTCTCATGTCTGGATGATTTTGAGGCTGTGGGCAAGCAGGAAATGAAAGCTAGGAAAGAGTTTTCAACTGCCTGGTCAAGCATCAGTGGGTGCCTCCAAACTGCACAGAATCCCTTGGCAAAACTGGGAAGCTTCTTGGTAGCAGGCAGTTAAGATAATCTCTGTCCAATGGATAGCTGACCTCTGCATTAACTGAGCATAGAGGTCAGTGCCATACATGCAAAAGAATAGAGATTTCACAGAATTAGCTCAAAAAGTCACTAAATACACATACAATAACATAGAGCAAACAACAACAAAAACCCTTCTGAGGGGGAATATTTTTTTATTTCCAGAGTTACCACACTGTGTTATTTTTAAAATCCTAGCATTAGACCAAAAAATGTATGAGACAGGCAAAGAAACAATGTATGGCCCATGCACAAGGAAAAGCTGTCCCCAAGAAAGCTCACACATTGTACTTAAACCTTAAAACTAGCAATTTTCTATATATTTAAAGAACTAGAAGACTGCCAGGAAAATGGTGGAGCAGTAAGCAGCAATGGATCAGGCTCTTCAAAATTTGAAATTCAAAGAACTAAAGAAAAATCACATCTAAAGAATTGAGGAAGCTATGACAATGATGTCTCAGTAAATTGAGAATATGAAAACTAGATAGGAGTTATACAAAGAATCAAAGAAAAATTCTGTAGCTAAAAAGTATAATAATGGGGTTCCAGACCAAGATGGTGGAGTGGTAAGCAGCAAAGAAGAATCCTTCTGAGAGTCACCGTCCAGACATTGTAATACAGCAATGTGAAGAAGATGAGAAGCAGGTAAGGGAGTCTCCTGGATCCAGGAAGAATCTGAAGTTTGAATTGAAGCCCATGGAGAGAGTGAAGAAAGAAATCTTAATGAAGAAGGAGGCAGCCAGTGATAACTTCTGCCTGAGACAGGACTCATTGCTTGAGAGAGGTTCAAACCTGAGGATGCAGTGACAGATGGTGACCCTAGAGGCCTCCATGAAGAGATGATGCAGTGAAGGGGAGCAGTGGACATGAAGGACTGCACTGGCTGGCAGCGAGTGCAGAGGGTTTAGTTGTCCTGCAGGACACAGTAATTGGCTGGGAGCCACCTTAGAGATGGACTGGCTGAGCTCAGAACTCAGAGCTGCTGCTGGCTCCATCTAGTAGCTCCCATCTGGGCTCAGACTTTTAGAAGGTGTTTGGATGCCTTACAGGCCAGCCAAGTCTAGTCTTGGCCAGAAAGTGCAGGCTTACTGAGATTATTCACTGCACTACCAAAAAGCTACTGCTGGCTTGCTGGGCTGGATCAGCAGGGATCAGGACTCAGTCTCCACATGCTGTCTACCGTTGAGAGCAGAAACAAACGTGCAAGTGGACTTTTTCTTTTCTCTCTGTCTCAGTTTTTTGTTTTGTTTTGTTGTTGGGTATTTTTTTTTTCATTGTTTGATCTTGTTTTTGTATGAGTATGAACATGCTTTCTAGCCTCTTTGTGGTTCTGGTTCTACTCTATTCTTATTTTTATCTCTTTTTTCTCTCTTTCTCTTCAGTCTTCTGCACTAGCATGATCCCACTTTGTCCTCCAATCTTACCTCTAATCTTTTCCTCTTTTTCCACTTCTCTATTTTCTCCTTAACCCACATTAAATTTTAACCCTTAAAGGCAAAATTGACACATTAAGGACTTGTATACTGCAGATGATTTTCTAGTTTGTTTTAGATTTTATTATATAACCATAGATCTAGTTCATATGGTTAAAAGGGGCAAATTAGTGATTAGCTGAGTTTGTCATTTTCTAGGCTAAGTTTGATGCTGTTGGTACCACTATAGCCAAAAGTGAAATAATTGCTCTTTCTTTTCTTTTTTTTTTTTCTGTACCAAGGATCAACCTCATGACCTCATGCTTACCAGGCAAGTGCTTGAGCCACTGAGCTAAATCCCTGGCAAAATAATTATTCTAAATAGATATTCTTCCTGGTATTCCATGATTGAGATTGACTAAGGGTCGCAGAAAATACAGTGGCACAGTGCCAGAGAACTAGGAACTGGGCCAAACAAGCAGCAACTTCTCAACTCCAACAAATTGAAGAGGTAGGATCTTCTAGCAGACTCAAAACTCAAAAACCAGCTACAACTGGAAGATACCACAGAGGAGTCATTTACCTAAGGATCCTAAATCCTAGTAATAAAGCAACACACTATAGACAATTTACAAGGATCACCCTAGGAATTAAAGTTAAAAAAAGAAAAGAAAATGAGAAGACACTTAAACAAGATGCAGCCCCAGACATCCAGTTCAACAAAGGCAAACCCAGGGGGCAATATGGTAGAAAAATCTGAAAACTTCCAACTTGACCTCTCTGAAGTGGTAACAACAAAACAATTGAATGAGGCTCTGGGAAAAAAAATCAAATCAGGAATAATTTCTCAGATAACTATAGAGATGGTATATACAATGTAAACCATGCTTAGGGGCACTAGAGCAGATAAAGACAAAAAAATAGGTGAGCTTAAAAAAATTATGGAAGCAATGAATGCTCAACACAGGAAAGAACTGGAATCCATAGAGCCAATTCAAGTAGATATCCAGGAGAATAAGAGTTCCACTGGAAGTACTTACAGCAATTAAGTCAATGTGAGGACAGGATCTCAGATACAGAAGACAGGCTTGCAGTTAGTGATCATGGAAAGAAAGATTTCTCAAAAATAGCAAAGGATGATGAGAAATCAATCCAGTAGCTGCCAGATATGACAAAGAAGAATAACTTAAGATTGATTGGAATCAATGAAAAAGCAGGAGATAGCACAAATGATATTTTTTAAAAAACTGCTCACAAACATCAAAGAAAAAACTTCTCTGATAAAGAAAAGCAATTTTTCATGCAGACAAGTGAGGTATACTGAACTCCACTTTGCCACCATCAAAAATATTCTATAGTCAAGCATATCATAGTTAAAATTCCAGAAAATCAACACAAGAATAGAACCTTAAAATATGTAAGGGGAAAAAAAACCCCACAAATCACTTGCAAAGGAAAATCCATCAGAATCACAGCTGACTTCTCAGCACAAATCCTCAAATCAAGTAGAGCTTGGAGTGAAGTATTCCAAATTCTAAAGCGAAACAACCTTAAACCCAGACTGATGTGCCTTACAAAACTATCTTTCAAAACTGACGGAGAAAGAAGATACTTCCATGACAAAGAACAGCTGAGGAAATTTATAACCTCCAAATTAGTACTCCAAATTGTTTTGAAGAACATTCTACAAAGAGATAACAAGGCATACAACTCCACAAACCTCAACAGAAAGAATCCACCAGGCATGGCAAGCAATTAAACAGATGGAGAGAAAAATAGAGGGGAAGCCAACAATAGGAAAACAGGGATAAGTCAATATGTATCAGATATAACTATAAATATTAATGGTCTCAATTAACCAATCAAAAGACATAGACTGATAGAATGGATCAAGAAGCAAAATTCATCTGCATACAAGAAACACATTTAATTAAAAAAGAAATGCATCGACTGAAAGTCAAAGGATGGAAAACAATATTCTACATGACAGGAACCTTGAAAAAAGCAGGGATAGCTATTCTATTTGCAGACAAAGTGGATTTCAAGCCAAGACTAATTAAGAGAGACAAAGAAGCTCACTATATACTTGGAAAGGGAACAGTGCAAGAAGAGAAAATAATCAGAAATACATATGCACCAATAATCAGTGAACCCAACTATATAAAACAAATATCAACAGACATAGCAAATCTCACAGGCACTAATAGAATTGCAATGGAAGACCTCATACCCCTCTGTCACATACAGAGAGATCAATAAGACAAAAAAATCAATAATGAGATATTAGAACTGAACCTTTGAATAAATGGACTTACTGGTGTCTACAGAGGGTTCCCCCACATGACATCAGAATACACATTCTCTTCTATTGCACCTGGGATGTCCTCCAGAATAGACCACATTCCAACACATAGAACATGCTTAAGCAAATGCAAAGGAATTGAAATTATACCATACATACTATCAGATAATAGTAAAATGAAATCAGAAATTAATGGCAAAAGAAAACACAAGAACTTCACAAATACATAGAAATTAAATAGCACCCTCCTAAATAGCCAGTGAATTAAAGATGGAATTAAAAGAAATTAAACAATTTTTACAATTGAATGATAACAACAATACAACATACCAGAACTTATGGGGCTCAGTGAAAGCAGGCCTAAGAGAGAAATTTATAGCAGTAAATACCCATGTCAGGAAAACAGAGCAAGTCCAAATAAACAACTTAATGGTGAATCTCAAACTTCTAGAAAAGAAACAGGCTAAGCCAAAAGCTTGTATGAGAGAGGAAATTATAAAGATCAGAGCAGAAATTAACACTTTAGAGACTAAAAAAATGTAAAGAATCAATGAATTAAAGAGTTGGTCCTGGACCATAGCCTGGCAAGCTGCGGCCACTCCAGGGCAAGAACCCATCAGCTTCTCCTGAGATCCACGCCATGTTGGAACTTGGGGCACTGGGAAAAAAGGCAGCCAGTTCGCTGCTCCGGGAAGCAGCTGTGAGCCTACTTAGGGCACAGCCTAAGAATCAACCCCCCCCCCATTAGCAAGTGGGAACCAGAGATCTGAGTATCTCTTGTGAGTTTGACTATATGCATTATAGCAAATAAGGGGGATTTCCTTCTACCATCTCTTTGAAGGCAAATATTTTTATCACAGTTTTGCTCTGTTCTGATTAATGGTATTGCTCTATTCACTATTCTGTTTTTATAAGTTTGGTATTTCCTTCAATTTTGCTGTACCTGATTGAAAGAACAACTATTGTGAAGAAAATGAGATATACTATTGTACCTATTACTGCTATCCTGGTAATCTGCTGTGAAGTTCTGTACCAATTTAACTACATTGTCTCAATTGGCTTTGTTCCGACTTGTTCTGCTATATTTTACTACCTTCAAACTAAAAAATAAAATAAGTAAATAACAACAACAAAACAGATCAGTAAGGTACTGAGCAAGCTGAAACATGATATAACTAAACAGATAATGGACTTAAAAAGCAAAAGGAGGAAAAGAAAGTGCTCTAAAGGATATAACTGCATGTATATTTTAGTGTGTAGGATTGATAACCATGTTGCTAAGTTTTTGTTGGATCACTGAACATAACTGCTTGCAGCCTCACTGTTTGAATGTCCACTTTGTATGCTTCAATTTTGTAACTTGAACAACTATATCTAAGAAGACAATGTTTAAGTTATCAACTAGTGATTTCTCACTGTTTATTTTTTTTGAACTTCTGTATTGTTTCTACCCTTTTTTCTGTTTTGCTTTTTTTTCCTCTTTAAATAAAATTTAAAAATTGTAAAAAAAAAGAGTTGGTCCTTTCAAAGATTAAATAAAATTGACAAACCTTTAACCAATCATATAAAAAAAAAGAGGAAAGGAAAGACTCAAATCCATGCATTTAGGAATGAAAAGGGTGAAATCACAATGGGCCCACAGAAATCTGTACCTGGATCAAAAATGTATGTTCTAATAAGTTGGAAAATGCAGAAGAAATGGACAGATTTCTAAATACATATTAATTACCAACTTTGAATCAATAAGACGTAAAAATTCTAAACAGACCATTATCAATCAATGAAATTAAAGCTGTACTATCAACAAAGAAAACCCCAGGCCCTGACTGAATTCTACAAGAAATTTAGAGAAGACCTAACACCTCTACTTCTCAAACTCTTTAATGAAACTGAAAGGAAAAAAATACCCCCAAATTCATTATCCTGATACCAAAACCAGAGAAAGACCCAACTAAGAGAATTATAGGCCAATTTCCCTAATGAACATAGATACAAAAATCCTTAATAAAATACTGGCAAATGCACTGCAGCAAATTATCAAGAAGATTGTACATCACAACCAAGTGGGATTCATCCCAGGTATGCAGGAATGTTCAACATACATAAATCAATAAATGTAATATACCGTGTTAACAGAGCTAAGGACAAAAATCATATGAAATAGCTGGAGGTTTGTGATAATACTAGTAAAAGTAGGCTTTAAGAAAAAAAGTGGTTATTGGGCATAAAGAAGAGTATTTTGTAATAATAAAGCATTCAATCTATTAAGATATAACAAAGTTGAACATGGTGGTACAATTCAATTCAATGAGGAGAGAATAGCATTTTCACTAAATGATGGTGGGATACCTGGATATCTATATATGAAATAATGAATTTGGATCTCTCTCACACACAATACACAATTTATTTCAAAGTGCATTAAAAACCTAAAATAAAAGAGCTAAAAACCATAAAATTCTTTAACTGTGTTACTCTTCCTCAGATTAGGTAACTATTTTTGAGATGGCACCTAAAAGTATAAGCAACTAAAAGAAAAGATGGATAATTTGAACTTCTTCAAAATTAAAAATTTTTTTGCTTTAAACAATACTTCCCCAAAATGAAATAGAATTGGGGTAAACATATACAAATCATACATATGATAGAGTTCTAGTATCTAGAATATGTGTATAAAGAATGCTTAAAGCTTAACAGAGAGTCAATCAACTAAGAGTGGACAAAGATTGGATAGATATTTTTGCAAAGAAGTTACACAATATGTCAGTAAACACCTGAAAAGTGACCCACACCTTTAACAACTTGGGAGATGGAATTCAAAAGCACAATAAAATATCCTTTCACACCCACAAGGAATGGCTAGTTAAACAGTTATGAAATATCACATATTGATGAAGGTGTGGAGAAATTAGAATGTTCAAACATTGCTGATGGGAATGTAACACAGTCCGGCAACATTGGAAAAAGTTCCTCAAAAAGCTAAACAGTAACTGTACAACCCAACACTTCTGTACCTATGTATGTATCCAGGAGGAAGAAGAAATGTCCACCTAAAAACATGTGTATAAATGTTCTTACTGGCATTATTCATAATAGCAAAAGTTGAAACATCCCAAAAGTTCATTTACTAATAAATAAACTATGGTATATCCAAAATGACTGAAAAGTTTAATAAGAAGAAAGTCACGATTCACTGTACAATAGTGATGATTCTAAGAAACATCAAATGAAAGAAGTTAGTCACAAAAACTTACATAATGTTTAATTCCATTGATATGAAACAGACAGAATAGGCAATTCTATAGAGACAAAAAGGTGAAGGGAGAGGGAGGAATGTAAGATGTTCCTAATAGGATTCTTTGAGGATTGGTAAAAATATTCTGAAATTAAATATTGGTGCTGGTTTCATGATTTCATGAGTACACTAAAGGGTACTGGATTGTACACTTCAAAAGGCTGACTTTTATGGCATATGGGTTATCAATAAACAACAATCATCACTTACTGTTACTCGCCATGAATTGTACATTAGGATAAAACCCTTGGCAGTCTCCATAGTCACTGCCACAGAGCTATGCAAAGTTATCATGTGTTCAAGATGGAATTCGTTTGCTTTTCTTGATGGCACTGGACACTAAACAAATGGCCCCATATATCTCATCTCAAGGTTTGGATTGAAAGGGAGACATCTATGAAAAGAGAATCAAAAGGAAAGAAAGAGAAAATGAGAGAGAGATTTTAAGGAATTGGCTCATGTGATGGTGGAGGCTGGCTGAGCTGAAATCAGCAGGGCAGGCCAGCAAGATGTACACTCAGGCTAGATGTCTGCATCTGTGTCTGTTTGAAAACAGAATTCCCTCTTCTGGTGTGAAAGTAGGTAGGAAGCCCAAGATGGGTTGATTTGCTTTAAGGGCTGAGACATGGGTGAGGACACAGGCCTAAGTGGCTTGAATAAAGAGAAAACTGAGTTCCTTTGTATATATTGCTGGCACAAATGATGCCTTCTCCCCTTTCTGGACTTCCCCATTGAAACTGGATAGGAAAAGGGGACTTCCCAGTTCTCCCTGGAACAACTCAACATTTGGTTTGAGCTCTGAGATGACATTTAATTCTAGGATCTTTGCAGGTCACTGGTCCACAAAGGGACTTACATAGGTCAGATGGTAACTAATGCCAGGCCAGGTCCACCTTACAGGTTCAGGGCTGGGATCTGAAAATGTGAGGGTTGCTTCCTGAGCTCATAAACTGAAACTGAAATACTTGAGGTTCTCTCAGGATCCCCACATTGGCTCCAAGACCCACAGATAAAAGGTAGGATGAGAAGGAAATCTTAGGGCTCCTTCTCCATTTCCAAGTGGTGAATCAAACACAACCCGGTGTCCTGGGAATTCACAGCACTAGGATACTAACCCAGAGGGGAAGAGCGTGTGCCTTGTGATTTTGCCAGCGCTGTTGACTTTCTTGGCTTAGCTAG
Organism: Hydrochoerus hydrochaeris; assembly: GCA_004027455.1. Classification (NCBI taxonomy): domain Eukaryota; kingdom Metazoa; phylum Chordata; class Mammalia; order Rodentia; family Hydrochaeridae; genus Hydrochoerus; species Hydrochoerus hydrochaeris. Next base: position 65,235 of record PVLA01004085.1, on the reverse strand, counting down.
GGCAAAACTGACCCCAGGGGAACACCCACAAAATGCCGCACAGTTGCCTAGGAGATCTCCAGCTCTGGTCTCCTCAGGGTGCTACTGATGGAAGAAAGGCTTTTTCTCTGGCGAGTGATAAACACCAGCAGCAATAGTTTTCAACTGGCAGCAGTAGGACTATCTTATTATAAATAGGCTTTCCCCACGACACACTGAGCATTGTTTTTTGTTTTTGTTTTTAACTACATTTCAGCCTATAAGGAAATTTGGAAAAATAGAAAAGTTCTAATTGTTGCAGAGAGGGCGTAGCAGGTGACCATACATAGAAGTTTCCCCTATGAGCTATGAACAGTCTGGCTTACTTAGTCATGATACTATGTGTGGCCAGTAGCTCTTCCTCATTATGCTAAATGGCCACACACATATGCTGTACACTTCCCACACTGCAGCCTAAGGGATGCGGAGACTTTTCTTCTCTATCATGTGCTGGCTGAGGAGAGTAGCAATTCAAACTCAATTTACAAATATTGCCATTCTGGTAGCAGACGGGCCCTCCAGGGTATTATAACCTTACTAGGGACCTAGACAACTTATGGTAAAACTAAGAAGAAAAAAATCAACCAACTGGCAGAACTTGGGAAGTACATGGTACCGTCTACCAAGCCTAGGAGAAATTTAGCCTGGAAAATGATCTACACTAATTCCCCTAGTAGCCAATAGTTTATTTAATGACTAGAAAATAGATATACATAAATATTGAGACTCTCAGTATATATAAACATACAAAATATAAAATAGTTTAATGACCAGAGTTTTCTATACATAAGTGTATTTCTATGTAAATGTATAAAATATATGTATACACACAGAGGAAGAGAAAGGTAAGCAAGAATTCTGCAACAGGCTGCCTTCAGACTTGAATGGCAACATTGACTCTTCCCTGATTCTCCAATTTGCCAGCCCACCCTGCAAATTTTGGTCTTCCCGGTCTCCACAACTGTATGCACCAGTTCCCAGAAATTAATCTATCTGCCTATTTACCTATATTCATGCACATCATCCCACATCACACCACATCACATCACATCACATCACACCACACCACACCACATCACATCACATCACATCACACTTCATCATTAGCATTTCTTCTCTGGGGAACCCTAATACAGTTTTCCACAGACAAGAAAAACAAACTCTCAGATTTCTCAAAAACTAATATTTGAGATGCCCTTATATACAAGGGGCTTAGATCATTTTGACAAAGTGGTAGAAAGCAAAATAAACATGATGGTTGGCAGAAGTCTCAAATACCAGCTTTGTCCCCATGCTCAGCTGTAGAAATCCAGGCTGTGGGCTCTACTGACTTTTTTCCTTGCCTCATCATGTGAGTAGTGGTGAGTTAACTTCCCTTTGACTTCCTTCTTTCTCCTCCCTCACTGTTATATAGATAGTTTGTCTTGATTAACTACAACTGTCCATAGGTTTCAGAATAATAAGAATATATGCAGTGGAGCTTGAAGGTGTGTAGACACCAGGACTGAAGATAAATGCAGCAGTAATGATTGAAACTTTGGGTTGTTTCCTGATGGTGAACCAAGTACCATTTTTCCTCGAGTGAGGGAGGTTGCATTGCATTAAACTGAATGTGTTTGTTGTTATTGGTAAAAACAGACATTAGGAGGGGAAAGCATGTTTGTAAATGTACAGAAGTCAAAGGAATAGATTTCCATGGGGTTTTATCAACCTTATGGATTTTTTCAGAACTCCCGTGGTGTGTGGTATGAGTGGGTGCAGCGCTATCTGCCCTACTGAAGCTGAGATGCAAATACAGCCTACCTCTGCCTGACCCTTGGTGGTTGGTACACGGTACTAGGGCATTGAGCTTAGAGTTAATCTGCTAGACCCTCGCACACAAACGTTGCGCTCACTGACTACTTTGAAATGATGCTTTGAATCCATTCACAGAGGTTATGTTGTGCTGAAATCCTGGCCAGACTTTTCATGCAAATTGAGAGTCAGGCTCTTTTCTGTTCCTGGACCTTCTGACATTTCTAGAGTTCCTGGCTGCCTTTTGAGTCCTTAGTCTTTGGCCTTCATCTCATTTAATATCCTTTCAAGGACTCTCTTCTAATTCAGACAGTCCAAGGTGGTTGTTCTGGCTACATGAAGAAAGGTGACCAATATGACGCTATTCACCAGCCTATGAAGTCCTCGGGAAACTAGCACACCCCTCTGGAGCAGGGGTCCCGGGTCATGAGAGGAACCACCTGACTGGGGGATGCTGGTTGTCCAGGGAAGGTCTGTCTGATTGACCTCCTAAGGCACAGAAAAAAGTTTAGTATTGGTCTATTCATAGAGGAGCAAAGAAGGAGGAGAAGATGTTTTGTTAAACAAGGGACTCACTAAAGTGGCCAATGTGCTCACTAATACCGTAGAGAAGACCACCAGTGAGGACTACATGTGCTCAGACAGCAATGACTCCAGAATGAGCGTGTGTGCCAGGAGGTTCTACCTGCCTGCTTGCTGGGAATAACAAGCTGTCATTCCCAGCAAACAGCTCCCCCAGAGAGCAAGCTAGGCCCTGCATTTGATGAAGCCCTGGGAGAAGTATTTCCATACATCTGCAGAAAGAGAGAGAAAAGACAGAGAAGAATGTTCCTGAGACCTTAGCCTTGGCTCAGCAGGGCACTGAAGTAGATCCCAAGACTCAAAAGATACTGGAGGTTTGAATGAAGCCATCTTTTCAACCTGCAGGTAGCTCGGCCCATCATTGAGATAAATAAGAGCCGTGGAGCCATCCGAATTTTTGTGCTAGACAAGAACAGCAATATCCTATTCTTCTTGGAGAGCCCATACAAAACCTTTCTGATATGAAATATCATCTTTTGAGGACTTGGAGTCAGGCTTCTGGCCCCTGCCGCCCTGGCTTCCCCTGTGTATAGACTGGCTTGCAGTTCTGCTCCCTGAAGGACTATCTTAGTCACTTTCTCCATTGCTGACACCAACAAATTAAGGGAGGGGAGATTTGTTTTGGCTCACAGTTCATAAAGGTTTCAGTGCACTGTTTCCTGACTTTAAGGCATGGTGGCATGGTAGAGGGGCACGGTGGAGGAAAACTGTTCATGCCAGGGCAGAGGGAAGGAGATAGAGTAGAGGGAGGATCTGGGAAGGGAGCAGTAAACCTTTACCTTCCAGCTAGGCTGCACCTCCTAATGATGAGCCTGCTACACTGTCCCTCAAGCCAGTCACCTTTCCAAGGTCTTGTCTATGATCCCAGAGACTGTAGGGGACATGGAACTATAAACCATGACAGGTTTCTACTCAAGGCTTCCCCTTGGATAGTCAAAAGCCCTAATGTGTGAACAGAAGGACTAGGGTTTAACAGATGTCTACTTACAGGAAGAGAATTGCAGGGGCATGGTGCTAAGAAAGAGCTCCTTCAGAGAAAATCCCAGGCCAGTCCCAGCCATGGCACATTATGGCAGAATACATCAAACCTGCATGTTTGTCACTGACCCATGTTTATCTGCTCCCCAAGGCACACAGTCCCACAATGGAAGACCCTTCTATAGTCAGTGGCTTAGAAGGTAGAGTAAAGATTTGGAACTAAAATACAGATATTTTGTCTCTCAAAGCAGTGCTCTTTACACTAGAACCAATCACCAGGCTCCCTCCACATCTTTTCCAGGTTGGTTATTTTCCATGGAATGGAAAGTGTGGAAAATCTTAATCCCTTGCTTGGGAGAAAGAAGTGCTTACAATAGCACTCCACAGGCAATGGGAAAAAAATCAAGGTCTGCAGTTAGAAATCCACTAAAAGTAAACCAATGAATATGGACAGTGCTCATAAACACAAAAGAAAATGTCTGAAAAAGTGTGTATGAGACTGAGTGACACTACCAGCACCACAGGTCCACCTGTCACTTAGACCCAGAAGCTGCAATGTCTTTCAGTTTTCACATACCCTCTCTTAATGATCCCGTCTTCATCTTGGAGAATCCCAAAACAGAAGTCTTGACTTAATTTTCTTTTTAAAAACTAAGTCAAGACTTCTGTTTCCTTGCATAATTGTAAAACCTTAAATCATACATTGCTAAGTGTTGCAAAGTTTTACAGTTTCCGTAAGTAGTATCATATTGGAAACAATTATTCTTTTCTGTAAGTTAACATTTTGGATGTCATCTACACATCCTTGAATGTGTCGTTACATGTTACATGTCATATGTTGTATGTAGCCACATGTCATTCATTTTTACCGTGTTGTAAAATTCCATTGCATAAATACACCAATTAATTTGCCTTATTGTTTTTTCTCTTCTCTTCTTGCACACACTATAATAGTACCTTAATATTATTTATTCATATGAAGTCATTATTATGTATTATTATTCATAAGCTAGAGGCATTCTCAGAATATAGGCTCCAGTACATTAAAGACTGAACTGTGAATTGGTCAATTTTTTACATAGTTTCTTTGGCAATCAAGATTTAGGAGTGCAAGTTATTGCCAATCTCCTCTTTCAGCTTCATTATGCCTTTTTGTAACACTGACCTGTTCCTCGATTAAAATTTCTCCCAACTGTGACACCAACTAGAGCCCAGAGCCTCAATGATATCCTTTGATGTCAAAATGCAAATTTCTGACAAATGTAATTTAAACCCATGCCTCAGTTTCTTTTTTTCAGAATGATGGTATCATTTGTCAAATGTCTTTTCTTCCATCTTCCTTGCTTGTAGTTATTGAAACAGCTAAAGCCTCCAAGTGTTCATTTGTAAGGTGGTAATACCTCTGCTAACCTGCATGGGTCCTGAGGGGCTTCCTCTGGAGAAGGTTTCAAAGCACTGTGTGATGAACGGAATGCTCTATAAATGGGCACTGAGAATAATCAAGACATTCATGGATCCAAATGGGCTACAGAAGCACCATAGCAACAGATGAACAGTAATTGCCACATTACGGTGATTTCCCTGGCTGTGCACTTCTGTAGTCACGGCCCTCACCATGTCCCCAGGAGAAGTTCCTGGTCAGCACAGCCACCACCCATGAGTAGGGACTTGGGCCTGCCAGGTCCAGGAGGAAATGTGGGTGTGTCCCTTTGTCCACAAATCTCTGCTTGCCTCTTGCCTTGGCAGAGACCCTCACACAGCATCAGGGCTCTCATCTCACAGTGCGGTTCTAGCACTGCCAGCCCATGCTGGTTCATAGACGGCACCCAGCGGGATGTCTCTCTGAAGAGATGACCAGTTGTGTCAACACCCTTACCTCTGTGGATAGATGGCTGGGCAGCTGGTAATGCTGCAGTGGGCTAAGGTGATGCACTCCATCTTCCCACACATCCAGATTCAGGTGTAGAGCCAGACTCAGGGCCTCTCGCATGAAGCTGGTGCCAGCTAGTGCACAATGTGCTGTTTCCCAGTTGCTCTTGGAAACAGTCACAAGGTAGATGTGGCCCCAGCCTCATTTCCCTCTGACATGCAGCAGCTGGAAGGGATAACAGAACTGTTGGACAGCATCTGGAAACACGCCTCTGAGTAAGAACCCGAGAACACCTGGCAGATGTCAGTGTGAGCGGGAACAAAATGTTCCTTTTCCTTGTCTCCATCCAGCTCCACAAAGCCAGAGGGCTTAAGATTCCCATGGCGAAGGTATGGTTACCTTCACCATGTGGGGAGGACAATGGTGCGGATAGCTGTGGAGGGTGGAGCTGTTCCCTGTGGGGTCCTAAACGATGCAGTCCTTCCAGAAAGAAATAGGGAGTGTGAGAGAGGGCTGGGAGAGTAGGAGGACCCCTCGCCGCCCTGCTTCCAGAGGGGCTGGCGACTGATGTCTTTAGGCCCCTCGGTGGGTGGGGGCAAGCCCTCCCGTCTCCTGAGGGAGTCAGGACATGACTATCCTGCCGAGCACTCCGAGCGGCTTTAAGAATGCTTGGTTAAGGTCCAAGTATTTTAGAGCCAGTTCTCATGCGTGGGGTGATGTTAATCTCTATTTCCTTTGCCATCTTTGAAGGGTAATCTGGAAGCTACAGGGTTACTTTTCAATTTCTCAAACTCAGTTTGTTTCCATAGTTACAAAACACTTGTGCTCTCCCAGACCCACAATCCATCAGGAAGGATACACCGGCTGCCTGGTAACAACTGTATCTTCTCCCAAATCTGCAGACCTCCCTAACATACTCCAAATATTAGAGGGATGATGACTGCCTGTTTTGTGTACTAACTGGCAATCCCAATTTTGATTTAAATGCTTTCCAGGAAGCAAGGTAAAGGATATTTGCACTGTTTATTATAAATATCGATGAACAAGCCTCCAGTCATGGGAAAGATCAAGGGAAAAGACTGGAATGCAAGAGAGGGTTGGTCACTGCTGCAGGGCCTCAGGGGCTCCTTCTTGTCCAGGCTAACTCCATTAGTGCAGCTCACCGCTTGGAGAGAGGCAGCCTGTCAGGAGCCCATGTGCTGCCATGGTCCAGGGCCAAGCAGTGGATCAGAGAGAGGCAGGATTACGTCCTTTCCTGACAAACTGCGGCTATTTATTCTCTCTTAACCACAGTTCCCTTTCTGTGAGAGAAGTGACTCTTGTGGCTTTGTTGAAGAGATGAAATGAGATAGACAAAGCATTTAATACAACATATGTTACACACTCAGTAAGTGATGATTGCTATTCTTGGCATGATTATTTCAAAAAGCCATCAAGTCCTGTGATACAAAACAGTGTGAAGTATGTTGGTGCACAAGTCATGCTTGATGGAGAATCCCTCAGTGAATTTATGGTGGTGACAACATGACCCAGATAGCTTGCTTGCATTTGTTCCATTTAATGAAAGGTTGAAAGGCATGGGCAGCAGCTCTGTAGCCCTGACGTAGGAGTCGGAGTGCTGGCGCTGCCTCATAATGGATGTGTACTTTTGAGTAACCTGCTTAGAGTGCACCACGTGTGTCTAGGTTTTCTTCTCAGTAAAAGGACACCCAAATTTAAAGGAGGAGCATTTTATTTTGGCTCCTAGTTTTCTTTTTTAAAATTAAATTTATTGGTACATTTTATTTATTATTTTATTTTAAAGAGAATAAAACCAAGCAAAGCAAAACAGAACAAAGCTAATCAAAACAAAACAGTGCAAGTGATACAGGACTTTAAAACAAAATAACATGAAATCAACAATTGTTACCATAATGTCTCCTGTTGTCTTCAAAATAGCTGCCCATAGCTTCAGACATAATAAAATCAAACAAAACAGAACAGAATAGAAGCACCAAGAACAAAACAGTGAATGCAACACAGAACTTTAAAACAAGATAATAGTAAATCCAAAATGGCTACCATAATACATCTTCTTATCTCCAAAATAGCTGCCCATGCTATTGGATATAACAAAATCAAACAAGACAACATAGAATAAAACCCAATGCACAAAACAATGAAGATGATACAGGACTTCAAAACAAGATATTAGGGAATTTACAGTGGCCACCACCCTCAGCAGGAGATTCCCTATAGATGCCACATTGTGTATTGTTATTCCTTGAACAGATGATCAGACTCCCAGCTTTAGACCTGCAAAGTCAGTGAAACACTAAACACTACAAGCATTGAGCTGTATTTCATCTCAGTAGCCATCACCGCAGCCTGTGTTTCTCCAGATCAGCCAGTTGCTCATGGTGTAGGGGTGTTTGGCTCTTCTTGTCTCCCAGTGCACGGGCCGGAAGGGGCTGGCATCTGGGTCTCCCTGCAGTGCCCCATGCATGGCACCAACTCGCAGGGAGGGCTTGGTTCTTGTTGACTTTTTGTTTTCTTCCCCTGCAATTGACACATGGCACTGACTCACCATTAGTACATTTTAAATATACATAATGATCACTTTTTCACAGGGGCTTTGTACCTGTACATCACTTATCTCAATTGTACTTTTATTTTTTTCCCATTCTCTTATCCTCGCTTCAATCCATTTTCCCCTCCTTATTTAAAAAGCTTTGTTTTCATTTCTTCCTTTTTTCTCTTTTTTTCTTTTTCCTTCTTTCCTCTCGCTTTCACCTCTCCTTGTTTTCTCTCTCAATTGAGCATTTTCTTCCTATTTCATAATATCCAGTATACATTCTGATCTTTATTTACATTTTTGGTTTGTTGCATCAGAGAAACAATGAGATATTTACACATGTGTGTTCAATTTGTTTCACTTAAGAGTATGGTCTCAGCCAGGGAGATAGCTTAGTGGCACAATGCCTGCCTGGCAAGCACAAGATTATAAGTTTGATCCCTGGTTTTTAAAAAAAAAAAATAGTATGGTCTCAGCATTAATCCATGACCTATAGATGTCTCAAGTTTATCTTTTGTGGCTGAGTGTCACTCCATTGTATTAAAGAACTACATCTTCTTATCCATCATCAGTTGGTGGTCACTTGGGCTGTTTCCAAGACTGAACTATTAAAAACTATACTGCTATAAACATAGGTGTGCATATATGTTTATAGCACTGTGTGTGTGCACTGTGGTATAATGTTTTAATGCTTTTGGGAAGATACCAAGAAAGGAAATAGCTGGGTCAAATGGAGCCTCTTTTAATTTTTTGAGGAATCTGCGGGGTTGTACCAGCCTACATTTCCACCAACAGTGAAGAAGTGTTCCCTTTTCCCATGGCCCCATCAGTATTTGTTATTAATTTATTTCTTAATAACTGCCATTCTTTCTGGAGTGAAATGGAATCTCAGTACTGTATTAATTTGCATCTCTTGAAATGACCAGTGATGTTGAACATTTTTTCATATATTTATTTACCACTTCTACTTTTGGATTGGGCTTTTAAAGTTATTTATATATTCTAGATATTAGTCCCTTGTTGAGGAACAGCTAGAAAAAAAATTTTCCCACTCCGTGGTTTGTTTCTTCTGTTAATGATTTCTCTTGCAGTACAAAAGTTTTTTAACAAGATGAAATCTGAGTTTTATTCATAGTCTTTACCTGCACCTAGGTCTTTATGAATTTTACTTATTTTCTCTTCTAGCTAATTTCTAGTTTGATATTTAGATCTTTGATCCATCTCAATTTTAGTTTAGTGCATGGTGAGAGACGCAGGTCTAATGTTGTCCTTGGCATGTGGACAACCAGTTTTTTCAGCACCATTTATTAAATAGGCTATCTTTCTTCTAATGAGTATGATTGGCCCCTGTATCAAAGATAAGGTGGTTGAGTATGTTTGGAGTTGTTTCTGCATCTTCTAATCTGTTCCATTGATCTTCAGGTCTGTTTTCTGCCAGTCAGGAACTGCAATGCCCCTTGCCTTGCCTTTGTTGCCCAGAATTGTTTTTTGTTTTTTTTATTATTCTAGGTCTCTTCTGATTCCAACTGAATTTTAGGAATGTTTTCTCTAATTCTGTGAGGTATGCTATTGGTATTTTGATGGTATGGTATACAGATTAATTAACAATTTTGGCAGTATGGCTACTTTTACTATGTCGATTCTTCTTACCCAAGAACAAGGGATATTTTTCATTTTCCCATATTCTCTTTGATCTCCTTTTTCAGAGTACTGTAATTTTCAGTGTAAAGTTCTTTAATTCCTTTGTTAGATTGATTCCTAAGTATTCATTTTTATGATGGTAGTATGAAAAGTATGGTTTCTCTAATTTCTGCCCCAGTGAGTTTGTTGTTTGTGTATTGACTTTTGAGTATTAATATCCAGCTATGCAATAAATTTGGTTATTAAATCTAGAATTCCTTTTGGTGTAGTTTTCTGTGTAGAATATTCTATCAAGTGTAGTTCCTGGTTTTAGAGGATTCAGTCCGTAAGTAGCTGGGTCCGAGGCAAGAAGGGCAGAGTGGAGATGAAAGAGTCTGATGGAGACAAGTTGCTCACATTATAGTGATCAGGGAGCAGAGGCTGGAGGAAGAAGTCGGGAAAGGAGAGACAGCTTTCCAGGTCCTGCCCCCAGCGACCTGACCCTTCTGAGAAGACTCTACCTCCTAACAGCACATTCAGCTCTGACCTCTTCAGTGCATTAACTCACTGATAAGCATAATGTTCCTACAGTCCTATCACCTTCGAAAGACCTAGCCTCTGGGCCATAAGTCTCTGAGGGACATTCTAGATCTAAATAAAAATAGGTTGTTAGGGAGATTGGATGCACTGATATTTATTAAGGCCTTGTACCAGTGTCTGCTGTCTAGGGATCAATCCTCCCCCCTTGATGTGTGGGACACCCTCTGACACACACAGGCAGCGATTATATGCTTTTCATCCCTCTCTTAGCTCTGGGCCTGTTCTGTGAGCTGTTTCTATCCTGCTACAGTAGGTAAAAGCTCACACCATTCCTCATATTTTTCCAATCACTCTTCAATTTACAAAGTCCTCTTGTCACTTCTTGCAGTACCAACTTTCAGAAATTATAGCCCAGTACATAGATGACCCGTGCCTAAGCAATCCATAGCAAGGGGAGTGGAATTTCCAGGAATGACTTAAAATAATCGACACTATCATACTGAGTGCCCAGTGCCTTGTCAAAAGCAAGATTCCTCTTAGCAGAGAAGGGCAGAAGGTGAGCAACAGCACATCACTTTACTAGCATGATCTCGACGGTCGTCCCCAAGGCCAACCTTGAGAATTATTACAACGCCAAGTTGCAGTAAGAGTGGATCCGTTATTTACAAGCAGCATTCCCAGCAGAGGGGAGTGCATATAGGTTATGTTAGCAGGGCTGCCAGAAAAAACACTGATCTGAAATCTCAGACATGTGCTGTGCCTTGTGATCTGTATTTGGCAGATATTGAGGGGTGCAAGTGACAGTTCAAGTTGTTTAGCAAAGAGACGGAATTTATTAGCTGCTTTTGCTGGGTTGTGGCAGGAGGCTAAAGGCACAGGATAAGGATCTGCCTTCTGAAATATCTACAGCTTATAAATTAGAGCAAAGGAGCTTGTTTTCCTATATCCCCGAGGAGATCCCATCAGGGTAGCATGGCTTAGGTCACTGCTTATACTATGGCCCAGCAGATGTCCAGCCTGGACTATGTGTCCCTCCTGGGGATGAGGTGGAAAGGAGAACTAGAGTCACTGGAACCATGAGGCCATGTAGAACCAACTCTGCTGAGAATGAACGAGGAAGCTAATTGATAAGCACCTTCTGTAAATTACAGTGTACCTAGGAGGAACATACTATTAACTCCTATTGCTTGGTCCACATAGATGCACCAAACACACATCCTGCACTAGATATCTAGTCACTTGTAGGAGCAATTTCCACAAAGGCAGGTACTTTGTTTTGCAATTATTTTACCTCTTGTGCTTGGAAAAGGGCTGACATATGAAGCAGCCTTTGTTGAATGACTACAGAGTGACTGCATTTCCCACCGAGTCCTGTCGCTCTTTTACTCCATGTCTGACTTGTCCGTGTGGCCTTTGAGGAGGAGCAGTGTCTCCAGAACCTGGCTCACAGTGGGTACTCAGGACAGGTCTGCTGATGAGCAAGCCAGCCCACAGGAGAGGGATTTCTTCCTGCACTCAGAGGAAAGAACTTGGGCCCAGAAGCGAGGAACTGAGTTTGTGCTTAGTAATACGACCCTTTGGATTCTGCTGTATCAGTGTTGTGTGTCTGGTGCTCCAGTGTCCCTAAAGGTGTGCCTGTGTCTGGCAAGATCCCTGGGCTTGCAGCTTCCTGGGAAAATTGAAGGAGTATAGAGACAGAAGCTAAGGCCTCGTCAGCACAGTGGAGGCAGGAGCCAGACAGTGAGGAAGAGGGAGAGGGTGGCCAAGCCCAGGGTTGTGGCCTCTCATGGTGCACTTGCCATGTGCCTGAGTCCACTGAAGCAGCTGTGACAAAACACCACAGCCTGCATGGCTCATAAGAAGCACAGCTTTATTTCTTGCAATGCTGGAGGCAAAGCGTAAGATCAAATTAAATGTGTGGTTGGTTGAGGACCTGTTTCCTGGTTCACAAACGTCTTCTCCCTATATCCTCACATGGTGAATTAGGTGATAGATTTCTTCAAGGCACTTCCATAAAGGCACTAATCTCATCTGTGAGGGCTCCATCCTTATGACCTGCTCATTTTTCAAAGGATTCCTTTGTGATACCATTGCCTCTTGAGTGCGAGGATTTCCACATATGAATTTTTGGGTAGCACAAACACTGGATCACATATTGGGCAAGTGCCTTGCCTCTTAGTACTGCCTATTCATTGTCCTCAATTCAGGAGATAACAGTCACCAATGGTAAAAGTAAAACAGAGGAGACACAGTAAGAGAAGTAGTCCTCAGTAAGCATTGCTCTAGTATGTCCCTGAAGGCTCTAGTTCTCTTGATTGCTCATAATTTGCTAGTAGTGCATCATCTAATTGACAAGGTGAAACTAAGCTAAAGCGAAGAAAAGATTGTTCCTGTCAGGCTGGACACTGTTTTCAAGGACTCCTCCGATGAGTGAATATTGCAGTTGTTGCCTAGAGTTGTTGCCTGTAGCTCTTAGCTATTTGAAGCTACCCAATTAATAGAGAATGCTGGAATGTACTCACCATTAAATCCACTTTATAACTTTTTAATGTCTCTCATTTGGTGTCTCAAACTTCTGTAAAAGGAAAAGAATTTCAGCCCCAAAGAAATCGCATTCAGCTGTTGATGGTCCAATGACTTTTCCTGAAAAATTCCAGTCACTCCCATTCATAAATGCACCTTTCTAAAATCCCTGCCCACAAACCCAATATAAGATCACTTAAGAGCAAATGCTTTTATCCACATCTGACAATAGAAGAGAATTTCTGAAACCACTGCACTTGCTTATGACCTGTATCCATAGGAGGGATATCTACCTTGCAAGAAGAAGGGAGCTTTAGTCATCTGTCCATATCCAACAGAAAAGCATCGATTATTACTATCACCTGTGTAAGTTAATATTTCCCTGTTATGATTTGTGTCCAGATGTCCCCCCAAAGTCTCATGCAGACATGAGGGGTAAGCTTTTCAGAGGCACCTGAATCTAAAGTTTGCAATTGACTCATGGTCTAATGCTGGGATTAGGATGTGAGAGCTACATCCACCCTAGGGTGAGTATCTTGCATACAGTATAATGGTGGGAAAGAAGCTTGCTTTCCCCTTCTTTCTTGTTGCTTTTGGTATCTTTCATCACCATGAACTGTTGCCCCTCTGACATGAGCCACCCTGCTTCAGAGCCAGCTGATTATGAACTGAAAGCTCCATAAACTGTGAGCTAAATAAACCTTTCCTCCCTTAATTTTTGGGATCAGGTATTTTGTCTCAGTAACAAGAGAAAAGTAAGACATTCCCATTAAATAATAATACTAATTGATAATAATAATACTAATTGATAATACCTTTCAAAATGATTTCTCCCATGTTGACTAACTAAGCCTAATATGAATCTTATGAGATTAGGATTGTACTCGTTTCTTCTTTCTGGAAAACTATTAGACAAGGAGGTAGGTACTGGCCTGGCATCTCCACCCAAGAGTTGCTGGGGTTGGTGGGCTAGGGCTTGTCCTGAGATTCGTCTTTTACCATCTGCATCACCCAGACACATCACTGGCTGCAGGGGAATGGTGGTGGCTGGGCTTCTGCCAACCTGTCTGGAAAGTCCCACCATAAAACAAACAGGCAATTGAGAGCAACTTTGCATAAGTTAAACATCAGTAGTCCCTTATCAATGAAATACGCATATCTGTTTTTAAAAAGAAAACAAATTTTGGATGTTGAAAAGATGTTGCTTTTATTTCAGTAATGACTTTTACCCACATATACAGAGAAGAAATTTCAGGTTCTGACAATACTTACAGCTCCACTTTCGGTTTTCTTTCTCTTACCTACAATGGTACATTTTTTACATTCCACTGGGAAAAACAAGCTCTTCTCCTTCCTCAGTGACTTGCTTATAATCTATTTCTCAGAAGCAACTGGTCATACATTGGACACAGAAATGAGATATTTATTTAGAAATGTGAACATGTATTGTTACTGACACATTTGTGTTACAGAGAACTCCTTGGTGATTGAAACACTTTTAGGGCTGCTTTTTTTCAAAATGCCCTTATAAGTGTGTTTGACTGATACTGGGTTTCTGATAGTGTTGAACATATACCCAGTGTTAGGAAGGCAGAAACCAGCTTCCTTCATGGATTAGTTCAAGTCCATCCCTGGTTCTAGAAGGGCAAAGCCACTCCACGTGCCTGACAGTGGGAGGACCAGGACATCACTGTATTCTTGACATAGTTCCTTCCCACCCCTCCCTACTTGCATGAAAAATATTTAGTTCTCCAGTTTTCAATTATGTAAATTGTATTCTAACAACATTATGACCAAATAGAGCAATGAGTAAGTATAATAGGAATACACAAATCCACAGATTTGTATAAGAACAGCTAAGCATTCTCTCAAATAAGTTTCAAACAGGTTCCAAATAAACTAGTGGAAGTAGCATTTAATTTTGGATTCTGAGAGATCAGAAGCCTCAGTCTCTTATTTATACTTTTCTGTCAATGTATACTTTTGTTTCTGGAGAACATTTCACCTAGAAGTGACTGCCATTTATTGTCACAGTGATTAGACTGGGACACATTGTTCTAACCACACAGTGTCTGGGTCTAAGTTGTTCCCTCACTGTAGCCTTTATTGGCACTTAAAGTACAAGGCTTCAGATTTCTGCTCACAGAAAACATGACCAGTGCAATATGTTCCTGCAGGTTAGAAGCCCAGTTAAGCAGGAAAGGGTCATTATGTCTTTGTGGGCTGTGGACAGTGTAAAGCACTTATACCTCAGGAAGCTTTGAACACAGGCATGGTCTATAATTAACTTTCCCTGAGGAGGATGGAAAGGCAGGTTCCTGTGGATGGACAGACAGGGAGGACAGACAAAATGTCTGGGGATTTATTAGCACTGTTCCTGCTTTCTGGCAAAAATTTAAATTTTGCACAAAAAAATGCCATTTATTATACAGAAGTAATCCATCTGTCCCCATCACCCACTTGTCTCCTCTCTTTAGTAGCTTTCTGAAAAGATCAAACTTGAATAATTCAATGATCATAAAGTTTTCTTTACATTAATGAGAAAGTCAGTTCTTCCTTGCAGGACCTAAGATTTTGCACATTCTCACATCGTATTACCAGGGCACGAACACCCTGCGGTGGAGTGGACAAACACTGTGATCCGAGATAAAATCTCTCAAGAAAAGTGAAGCCAGCAAGCAGAGAGTGCACAGGCAAGAGAGTAAGACTGAGGACAGCATCCTGGAGGAGTCTATTCATAGACATCCACATGAAGGAGAGGTTGAGGAAACCTTTTTTGGTCAACACACTAAAGTGTCGGGTTAGGGTGGAGTGTTTCACTGCGACCATGTTCTGGAAAACAGTCCACTGACCACCAACAACCAAATAACCTTTTGTACTACACTGGAGAGCATTTCCTTTTTCAGAATATTGGCAAAATGAAGCTGAGCAGGGACTATAACTAATCTGATCCTTAGCAGGGAAGAAATAGTGGGGGATTTAAAAATAAATTTCTTGGAGGTAGATGGCTTACAGGAATCAGTCAAGACATGAGCAGACGCAAGATTTAAAGGGGAGAAAAATTAACTCAGAAAAAGAACTTCAGGAAAGCAAGCATATGTCCTATTTAATGTGGTAGATTGACCAGATGGGTTCATCTCTTCTCTTTTACCCGACACTCTTGAAAAATTTAAAGGTATTATTCACAATAGCAGGGAGAGTAGGAGAACACAGTAGCTAGTGAGATATTTCAACAAGTGTATGAACCAGAGCAGAGCACGTTGACAGATGGGGTGCTAATGGGAAGAGAATATGGGGATAAGGGGCCTTTCTTGCATCCTAAGCAGCAAGGGCTGGAGCACCACCCTTTCCCTTTCTGCCTTTCAGGGACTGAAGGTTTAATCAGAAGAGAAAATGACGGCTGACAAGGTGTGGGCTCTGTGTGGACGACGCTGACAAGACTTCATGTCTATCTTATTTAAGGACAGTCAGAAACTTGAAAAGGTGATCTACCCTAGCAGGAGCACATGGGACATGCACAGTCCATGCCACCACCTGTGTACACAGCCAGTCTGATTTTCTGTGCCTCAGTTATCAACAAGAAACCATGGTCAAGCATGACCAGAAATTGCATGGAAAAATACAACAAAAATAAAGATAAAAATTAACTTAGAGGAAACAAGGAACCAGAAATACACTTTCAAAAACACCGGTATTAATATCCTTAAAAAGATGAACAAATGTTGCACGTGTAAAACAAGAACAGGATGAACACACTCAGAGAATAAATAAAAGCTCTTGGAATCTGGAGAGATGATAACTAAAATAAAACAAAATTTCAATAAAGTCTTTGAAGGCTGAAGTCAAGAAAAATTTCCCAGAACTAAAAAGATAGAAATGTTCAAATAGAAAAGACCTGCCAGGTACCAAGGGAAGGGTAACGAAACCCAGTGAGGTGTTTCGGGCGCTGTTACTAGGTAGCTGTCTGTCAGGGCTCCAAAACAGGCACAAATTC
This sequence comes from Hydrochoerus hydrochaeris, assembly GCA_004027455.1. NCBI lineage: Eukaryota > Metazoa > Chordata > Mammalia > Rodentia > Hydrochaeridae > Hydrochoerus > Hydrochoerus hydrochaeris. The sequence goes on along the minus strand of PVLA01004085.1, from coordinate 48,762 downwards.
AGACAGCATTGGACAGGTACTGGGTTTCCTGGTACTTGGAAAGTCAGAAGACAACATGAAGTACCCTCCAGAGTGCTAAGTGAAGTAGTCTGTGACTTGTCATCATTGAAGCCAGCAGTGGGCATTCACAGGGGCCCCTTGACTACTCTGTCTTGTATACATGTCTAGAATTTAAAAAATGGGAACTGTAGAATCTTCCATGAAAACAGACCAAATGAAACAACAAGCAAATGCTGACAGACAGAGGGCTGCCAATGTGAACACCTGATTTAAAACAACAGCCAACTGCAGAGCCCTGAGAAATGGCTGAAGGAGGAAAGCAGGGCATTTGGTTGAGCTGGGGTCCTGAAACTGGAGAAATCCAGAAAACAGAATCATGTTCAACTTATAATTTTACACCCATCCAAACTGTAACAATGACAGAGAATGCAGACATCACTAGAGTCCCCAGGACTCAGGGACATCTCTCTTCTCACATTCTTAGGATGTGACTGAGGGACATCTGTCTTGGAGAACATGCCATCTGAGGCAGGGACAGGCCTGGGACCTAAGGCATGGGGTGAAGGTGGGCCAGCAGAGGTTAGGGATTCCCGCCTCACTGTTCCTCAGACTCTCAACCAGCCCAGGTTGCTCCCCGCTTCCAGCAGCACTCACAAGGCCTTCCTCCCACCATCTACACAAGCACGAGAGAGGCAGAAGGTGGAGAAGCCATCAGGCTGCACACCATTGGCTGGAAAGTGCAGATGGCCCATGCCTCCCAACCAGGCATCTTTTCCGAAACTAAGATGAAGAGACTCCCAGGAAACAGGGAAATCCAGGGCCTGGAGGTGTTTTCAGGAAAGGGGCAGAGGACTTTTCTGCCCCAGGTGGAAGCTGACTCAGCCACTTGGAAGGACCAGAATTGAGAGGCGAACAGGCAGGGGGAGCCTAGGCCGCTGGCCTGCCTTGGTCTTCTGGGGGAGGATGCTTCACTCCCCACTCCACTGACACCTGTCCACAAAGGTCTCTGCTGGTAAGGAAAGCCCAGTGGGCAGAGGCTCTGGCCAAGATTTTACACCCATCCAAACTGTAACAATGACAGAGAATGCATTCTGGGGGAAAGGGATAGACTACAATTAGCTCACCTCTTCAGGAAACAAAGAGGGACACCCTCACCCTGTGCATACACAGAAGAATTCACACTGTGCCCACAAGGGTTCCGCTTTCAGACCCTGTTGACCTGTAACCTGGGTGGGTCAGAGGAGCAACACTCAAGTGAATATTAAAACTGCTTCTTCAAAGTGTTGTCATCAAGTCACAGTCCCTACACAGCGTCTGAGTGACACAGAGATGGCAAGCTGAAGGGGGCCTTGCCACACAGGAGAAATGGGAAATATCAACTCTTACTCAACCACATTAAGTGAGGGGATAGAGGAAGACTGTTCGCTAGAGAGGAAAGCAAGACAACAGAGTCAATGCATTAATATCTGACTGTGTCATTGGAGACTGCGTCTGTGGTCACCGCACCTGCATGACTTCCAAGCAGAAGGTGAGTGGAAAGGCCAGTTGCAGGGGACACTGACTGAAGCCTTCACAGGACAAAGGCTGTGCCTGCTCCCAGGAAGCCCGGCCTTTGGGAGTGTAGGCTGTGCAGGCTCTGAGAGCATAGTGATGGGACATAGGCATCATGTGGGTTGTCCCAGCATCTAAAGCACATCGCTCAAAGGTTCTCAGAGGAAACACTGGCCACTTTTTAAAAGAGATGAACTACAACCCAATCACAGACCTCTAACCTCAGAGTCAATACTTGGGGCAATCCTAGAACAGATCATCAAGTGGTCAACTGACCACCAACAGAGTGAGTGGAGGACCCACGAAGGAACCAGCAGATGGTGGTGGAAGGGAGATGGAGCTGCACAGCACAAGATCCCTTGAGTCTTAAGAATGCAGAGTACAGAGGGACCCCAGAAAATGAGACAGAAACAAAAGTCCTGCACTCACCAAAGGACCTGCCAACATAGAATTATCGTAGATCACTCTTAAGCACCAGTGGGTTTAGACGAAATATCGATTTTAGCAAATCATTCCAGAAATGAAGACAGACTGGAACATTTGCATAATACAATACGAAATTTAAAGGCCCAAATCCTCACCAGACTGCTCCTGAGTAGCAGGAGCATAGAGGAGTTAGGACCACACAGGTCTTGCTGATTTGTTTCCAGAAGTGAAATTATTTGCTGCCCAAATCCAGAAAGGCCTACAAGTCCAAATTCAACTACAGCATTCAAGAGGAAGGAAAGTAAACTGCAAAGTGAGTGTTGGAGGAGAATTACCCACACAACTTTTCTGTGAGTCTGGCTAATATTACATGAACTTTTTATCTACCTAAAGATGTTCTAAACACTTTAATGTTATAACTCATATAATAAATGTAAGTCTTACAAAGGTGATATTCTTATTATCTCCACTCTACAGATGGGAAAACTGAGGCCCTGTGAAGCAAAACAACTTGTCTAAGACCACACAGAGAATAAGCCAGCAAACAGAAGAACACAGAATTTTCTAGCCTTTATTATTGTTTAAATTGGTTCACATGGTATAATAAGCTGGTAATATATTTAACTAAATATAATTGTGCATAGCATTTTGTGCTAGATCAAATAGTACATTTTCTTTTAATCTTTCCTAGCATAAAAAGCAATAGGTGCCAGAGAAATTTTATAGGAGAAAGATGCAAAAAATTATCGACAATAAAGCTATTACCTTCATTTTTTTCCCCAAGCATGTGAACATCCAGCCCATTCCAGTCCCAGCAGAGGACAGGCTGCCCCAGAACGAGGGCTTTGTGCCATTAGAGCAACGCCTGGGCCTGCAGGACCTAAACTTGGGGACAGAGACCACCGCTCCTATAACTCTTAGTCTCTCATAGTAAGGGAATGGGTGAGTCTGATGTAGGTCATCGGTCTAGAGAAAACCCAGAGGTGGATTTGCCAGTGAAGTTCCGGAGCGGGAGGCAAAGCCAATTATGGCCTAGTTCCATGACTTTCCTTTCTTTCTCTGCACAGGGAGTTCCCAGCTCTTTGCTCAGCTGGACAGGCTACAATTACGAAGCCCACTGGGTAGACAGAAAGTGTCCACTTAAAGTGTTGAGACCATGCCCGGAACCTTGGCTGGGAGGGGAACAGTGGGTGAACACCACACCAGCAGCGTGTGGGGCTGGGGGAGCCCGCCTCTGATAAGAACGCATCCTTCATTTGTGACAACTTGAAGTAAGACAAATGTTCTCACCTTGGTCACTGTTGTGTGGGCCCTGGAACACACAGATTAGTGACGAGTTAGACAAAGGCAGGTGGCCTGTCACTGCTTGCTGTCAGTGCTCACCAGTATCAGCACTGCTGCCATAGCCTCCTTTCCTGGGTGCAGAGGGCTGGTGGGACCATGGCACAGGAGGGGTCACACGTGAAAACTTTATTAAGTAATAAACAATGCTCTTTTGAATATAACACTTGTGCTTTCATTCCTAGGAATAATATTAAACTGAGAAATTTAAAACAATATGAGGACAAGTGTTGCTGATACTAAGCACAATTCCTGAGAGTCTCAGATTCTGGCATTGTACATTGTTGTGTGTGCTGGCTAACTCTGTAAAACAGGAAACACTGCTCTGATTTCACAAGACAGACAGCTGGGATGCAACAAACTCCCCTCAGTTCATGAATTTCCCAGCACATAAGCACAGGGCAGGATTACAAGCAGTGTGCAGAAGATACTAAATACCGAAAAATGGCAACAAATAGAAACAATTTTTGCTGAAACTTGACATTGTCTGTATGGCTCGCAATGCATGTGGAAAGGGTATTTAAGACAACTAAGGGAGCATAAGAGATTAAAGGAGTTATAATTTTTCCACTCATTGGCACTCATAAACTGTTCACACTAGTGGAATGTGATAAGTTACACATGAACCACATAATACCTAGAGCAACCACCAAGCAATCTAAAAAAAAAAGACATACACTTAGACATGAAATAAATCAAAATGGAAATATGTACAGTAGTCAAATTACCCACAGAAATCCAGAGAAGAGAAAAAAGAGGGAAGTAGAATACAAGAAATGAACAGGAAACAAAAAATAAAATAGCAGACTTAAAGCCTAACATATCCGTTTAGCCCTGTTAAATTTAAATGCTCTAGATACACCAAAAACAACAAAAAAAGGACAAATATTGTCAGAATAGGTTTTTTTAAATGGTCCAGCCACATGCAGAGATATTTTGTAACTGAAAAAAAAACCCTCAAAAATTACATATGATTTTATTTATATAACAACCTTTAAGTAAAACAAGGATAAGGGATTCGTGGTAGCAAGAGTTGAGGATGGAAAGCCTGGAAAGTCCAAGTCTGACTACAGCCGCAGACAGCAGAGCACGTGGGGATGGAGCCATCCTGTGTCCTGACTGTAGTGAGGCTTTGCACATCCACAGAAGCCCGACATTGGATACAACTGTACACACGCTGCACCAGTGTCAGCTGCTGACTCAGTATTGCGCTATGGTTCCATTAGGATGTGTCCATGGGGTACTGGGTGAAGGTACACAGGCCTCACTTCATTGTATTTGCAACTTCCTGTGAATCTACTTTCAAAATAAAGAAGTTAAAAAATAAATACCAATAGAATGCTTCCTAGGAAAAAACACAGAATAGTTAATTAAAAGAAAAGAAGCAAAACAAATATATCGACAAGGTTAAGCTCTCCTGGTTGAGAAGAAAAGAGATACTGACTTTTCATGCCGGGTAGCCAGGCAAACTGAAGCCAAGCCAGCACTGTAGTTCTGCTATGAAAAAAAAAGCCACCCTGGGCCAGTGAAGTTCACAAAGAGGCTGACTCTTAGACTGTGGGGAGTAATGCTTGTGTCTTTCTTCTGTGTCACTCAGACTTTTATTAAAATATTGTGTAGTTTTTGATATTATAGTCTGAAAAAGATGTTGCTAAAGTAGCAAGACACAGAAAATAATAAGGGGCATTAGGAGGCTAAGTAAGGGAACGTTCAACAGTGGGGCGACAAAGAATGCTTGAATATTATTTTCAAGTTAAGGATGAATTTGTAAACAGGAGCACTGATTAATTTCCATGCAGCTAAGAATTAAAGAAAGAGCAGAAGAGGTATCCGCATCCAACCACAGGTTAGCACTGGAGTCTTGCACAATCTTGTGTAGCTGGGTGATGTGTTCCTACTCACTTTCCAAACCCTTCCTTGCACTCTAACCACATGTATCCCCTCACCCTCACCATGTCCTGAAGCAGTTCTGGAAATCTGTCTGTGCCTTTAGTTGCGTGGTAGTGGCTGCATGCTGCATGACATAGCTGTACTAATTCGATTCAAAACATTGACCTTTCATGGTCATTTTACTGGGGAGGAGTCATAGCACGCAGGGTGCCAGATCTGATGAGTGTAGTGGATGAAGACACACTGTACTGAGTTTGATCAAAAACATTGCCATGAATATTTGAGCAATAAGGGGTGCTCCAAAATATGGTTAATGGGTAAATTAAAAATTCATTGCGGTGATACATTGCTATTTATTCATTTCAAAGACTTACTTCAGTCTCACTTATCCTGTCATTCTTGGTAGTGTGTCTTTTTTTCATGATTTTTATTTTTTATTTTTTTTATTTTGAAGGTAGTGAAATACAACAGAACAAGACAGAATAACGCTAATTGAGACAGTACAGTGAAATTGGTACAGAACATCACAGCAGGTTACCGGGATAACAGTAATAAGTACCATAGTATATCTCGTCATCTTCACAATAGTTGTCCTTTCAATCAGGTATAGTAAAATCAAACCAAATACAGAACGTTATAGAACTTATCAAAACAGAATATTGAATAGAGCAAAACAATCAGAACAAAGCAAAACAGAGATAGCAATATTTGCCTTCAAAGAGATGGTAGAAGGAAATTCCTCCTATTTGCTATATTGCATATGGTCAACTTCCCAAGAGATGCTCAGACCTCTGGCTCCCATTTGCTAACAGGGGGTGGGGAGAGGGAGGGTGGGATTTTTGATTCTTAGCCCGTGTGCTGGTAGGCTCACGGCTGCTTACCAGGGAGGCAAGTAGGTTGCTTGATTTCCCAGCACCCTAAGTTCCAACATGGTGTGGGTCTCGGGAGATGCTGGCTGGTTCTCCTCCTGGGGTGGCCGCCGCTTGCTGGAGCCATTGCTACTTACCAAGGAGGCGGGCCGGTAGTGTGTCTTTATTGTAATAAATTTTAAAATATTTAACTCTTCAGTGTTCCATCACCCTTGTATGTGATCCTTAATGGTCATATAAAACTATAAGAAATCAGTTGGTTTTTAAAGAATGAAGAGCAAAACTTCCAAATAGACTGACAGTGTGCTTTTTGTCTCACATGTTATGTCATGAAGTAAAATGCCAACCTCACTTTAAAATGTATGTGTCAACAAATCATGATTTTATCACAAAATTACTTTAAAATTAATTAAGTGGAAAATATAGTCTTTCAGTAGAAACAGTTGAAATGTTCCTTTATATTATAAAAATGATCAACATATGCATTAAAATAAATGTAATAGTACAATCTGTAGTGACATATTGATCCAAACACTTAAGATTGTTTCTTCATTATTTACCACCCAAAAGTGAAAGTGTGATTTTAAAATTTCCCTAAAGTCCTGAGATTAGCTACTTCTGTGTAAAAGTGTATAAGGCCAAAAATGCCTGGGAAACCATGATCTTAACTATTCTTCCTCTTTAAGAAATGGCACCCACACTTTGCTCAGCCACAAATGTGCTTTCAGTTCCTCCTCTCCTTTCTGGGAGGTGGACAGATGCTGTGCTGTGCACAAGGCTTGCTGATGGTATCAGGACGGTTGCTTAGCTGCTGGGCCAGAGTCCTTCACAGCCAGGTCTGCAGAGCAACCCAGGGGAATGGGCTCCCAACTTTGTGTAAAGAAAGGAGCTCTGCTGTGGGTTAGAGGAGCAAGGGCCTCATGGGGAGTCCTGCTGTGGGCCCTGAGTGTGCCTGTGCTGGATTAAAAACTGGTGGTCAACTTAACACCAGCTGAACTGAATCAGCGTGGTGCTGAGTGGGAGCCCACCTGAGGAATGCTGCCAGCATAGAAAGGAGAGGAAGTAGTGTTGCTGGCTCTCTGTGGTATTACTGGTTCTGCTGTTGCAATGGGTTCTCCTGGAGGAGTTTGTCAAGCTTCTTCCCTGATATGAACTTGACTGTTCTCATCTTCAGAGGAGTTCAGGACTTTGTTGTTTTTGAGAATGGCTGTGGTTCACTTTGGGGAAGCTCTGGTCCTTACTTTGAGTTTGGCTTCCTGGCTCCAGAGGGGAAAATGGTATGCTGTTTAATCTCCAGGAGAAGCTTGTCATGCTGGTTTCCTGATATGAACTTAGCTGTTCTCATCTTTGGAGGAGCTTGGGACACCATTGTCACTCATGATGGCTGTGGTATTTTTCAGAGGAGTCCTGGTCCTTACTTTAAGTGTTGCTTCCTGGCTCCAGTGCAGAACCCTCAGTCTACTGGCATAGATCCTTCATCCTGCTGGCGCAGACTTTCTAGTTTCCACCACTGACCTTTGGCCTTCCAAGCACAGATCTGTGAAATAGACTTGCATGAGTCATTGTCATGGGCTCTAGGTCTTCATCTGAACTCATGCAGAATACTGCCATGGGATCCAGGCCCTGGCTGGATTCTCTAAGTCTTTAGTGTATGGACAGATTTCCTGTACTTTCTTTGCATTTGACTCCTTGGGTGACCATTTAAATAATACTATAAATTATGTGTCTTGTCCTCCTTACAAACCCTGACTACAACAATGCCCAACAGGAATGTGAGTCCTTGGATTCAGCTGGGTTCAGGCAATGCCACACCCAAGCTGTGCAGGCACACACAGTGATGTGGCAGTCATCTGACTTGTCCCCCAAGTGTACACTTAGCTAATTTTGCTCTTAGCTTGAGAAGAATCAGAGCAGAAGATTTTCCATCCCTCCCCTTCCTGCCTGGCAAGGTGATTCTTAGAGCTGTTTCCCCTCTTTGCATCTATTTTCTCTTCTAAAGTAAGGTTGGTGGTAGCACTTATCTGTTACCTCAGAGCACTGAGAAGAGCCTTTCATGATAGGCACCACACAGTATCTCCATAAAGAAATAAAAACAAGTGCTAAGGAGGGTGAGACTTCTGGTTGGTTGGAGGCTGACTGCCTCCTCCCTCACTCAAGGAAGATGTACTCAGGTGTTTTGGCATTACTAGGATGTTGTGAGATATGTATCTTTTAAAAATCTACATAGAGGAAGAAGACAAGATGGCTGATCAGTGAGCAACAAAATACAGAGCCTCCTGGGAGAAACAACTCATACGCCAGAATAAAACACCCTGGAGAGACCCAGACAGAGGGAAATGGATCCTCTTGACACAGGAAGAAATTAAAACATAAAAAAGCTCATCAAATACATCAGGACTACAACTGAAACAGCTAGAAATTACAGGACACAGCGTCTTCGTTCATGGCGACCTGCCAAGTTTGCAAAGGCCTGAATCCACGGCAGCCAGCAGAGCTGCCCAAACTTGTTCCCACCACCACTCATGGGAAGCACAGCAGTGCTGAGGTCGGGGGCTGGTGAGCCCAATGGAGAGCAGAGCCGGCAAAGGGAACTTCATTGATCCATGGTCGGTGCTGGGATTGGGATCCCCCTCCATGGGAAGGGAGCAATCAGGTGGGCGACATGTTGGAGTCTGGCAGGAGGAGCCTGAACTGAGAGCAACAGTGACTTCAGTTGGTTCCTCCCTACCCAAAGCAGATTCATGGGATTTGCTTGGACTGGGCTGCACCCCTGGCCAGGACCCAATGAGCCATCCCAAATTGATTCCCTGCACCTAGCAAGCACTAACTGGGGGAAGGCCTCTGCAGTTTGGTTGGCCTGGTGGGGAGGGGCAGGCATATGCAGCCGCTGCTTGCACCTCAGTGATAAGAGCAGTCAGGAGAGGGCAGAGGTCCCTCGCCAGTGCATGTTGGAGGAAATGTGGCCAATAGGGAAGGGGGCTGGGACCTACACTGTACACCTGTGTGGAGGAAGCCAGGATCATGACAGGAGAGAGAGGCAGGAGGAGGCCCCCAGCCCAGAACCCTGAGAGCCCTGATCCAGGAAAGGAAAAAACAAGGGAGACTGAAGGCAGCAAACACACAACATCAGACATGGCTTCAATGGACATTAAGAGATATCTTTGGGACCTTGTAGATGAGCCCAAAACTGAAATATTAAATCAGGTAAAGCAAGATATGCGTAGAGTAATAAAAGAAATGCTCTCAGGAAGCATCTCTCAGGAAGATATGGAAAAAGGGAGGAACACAAAAAAAGAAGAGAAACATTCAATGAAGAATATAAAAAATATATAGAATACCTGAAGCAGATTCAAAGAGACTACCAGGAAATTAAAAACTCCATTGAAAGCTGGCAAAACACCTTAAAAGAAACTAAGGATAGACTATCAAAACTTGAAGACAAGTTTGCAATGTGTGATCATGAAAGGAAAGATCTCTAAAAAATAACAAGGAAACAGGCAGTAACAATACAAAGGCTAGAAGATGATAAGAGGATCTACAATTTAAGAATAAGAAATGTGAACAAAGAAGCAGGAATACAAACAGGTGAATTACAAAGGCTATTCACAGAAATAATTAAGGAAAACTTCCCAAGCATGGGAAAAGAAAATGACATTCAGTTATGTGAGGCATACAGAACTCCAGCCACCTACAACCAAAACAGAGCTACACCCAGACATATAATAATCAAGATACCAGAAATTCAATATAAAAACAGAATATTAAAAGCTGTCAGAGAAAAGAAACAGATTACCTATAAAGGTAAGCCCATCAGGATCATGGCTGACTTCTCGACACAAACCATCAGATCAAGAAGAGCTCGGAGTGAAATATTCCAAGCCCTGAAAGAAAATAACCTCCAGCCCAGATTGATGTACCCTGCAAAACTGTCACTAGAAATTAATGGAGAAACAAGATGCTTCCATGACAAAGAGGAACTGGGCAAGTTTGTGACCACCAATCCAACCCTACAGAGAATACTGAAGGACATTCTAGAGAGAGAAAAAAAATACCAGGATTTTAGGAACAGTGGCAGAAAGGCCTCAATGAGTGGGGCAGGCAGTAGAATGAAGGAGAAAAGTAGACAAACAGGCAGAAAAATAGCATAGCAGAAATGAGGCAGAGGATAACAAGAAACTCTAACATAGATGGCCTTGATACACTATATTGTTAATAGTGCACCAGGATTTAAAACCCACATTACTCTCACTACTCTGCTTAGATGTATTATATTCTGTTCCAGTCATTCTACCTGTACTAGATTTGAGGGTACAAACAGTAATCCCGAAATTAACAGGATATAGTACAGTAATCATCCTTAATTTCCTATTAACTTAATCTGAAGCTCTGTAAAACCTACACTGTTTTACCATGACTGATTGTAATCGAATCTGGTTTGTTCGATTGCTGTTTTGTATTGATAGATTTTATTCAAAGCTGTTATGATTGATAGTAACATGTCAGAGAGTATAGGCAACTGCACTTAAAATGACAACATTCACTAGAATATCTACTCTGGTTTGATTATTACCTGCCTTTGAAGTTTTATATTGTCTACAATGTTTTATTTTTACTAATATTGTTATGTACTGCTATATTCAATTATACTGCTATATTCATTTATGCCTGATGATATAGGCAATTCTAGTGAAGATAATAAGAAACAACACAGCAATCATTGTAGATCACCTTGTACTGTGATTTTATATGACTTTTTGGTTTCATGTTTTTATAGGAATTTTTTTTTGTTTTGTCTTCCTAAGTTTTATTTTTCCCTCTAATACAGAAAGAATAGAAATACATGTAGAGACTCATGTATGCGTAGCTCTTTACACTCTCACTGTTTGACTATCTACTTTGTATGCTTTAATTTTGTAACTTGAACAACTATTTCTAAGAGGACAATATGTAATTTATCAACTAGTGATTTCTTATTGTTTATCTTTTTTCTGAAATTCTGTATTATCCCTACCCTTTACATGCTTTTCTTTCTCTTTAAATAAAAAAAAACCAAAAAACTAGTGCTAAGATCATCTCCTCCCCTGAGACATCCCATATGAGCCTGTTCAGGGCTCTCCTTGATGAGATGATGCTCTCTAGTTTCCTCCCTGCCCTCTACTTTTGCTATCTTCTACCTGTGAGCAACAGGGACATGTCCAGCAGGGCACCTGGACCCGGCATGCTGAGGAGGCGATGGACTGAGCATGTCCTAAAACAGGGCTTAACCCTGTATGAGACCTGGTCTCTTCTGGTGCCCTTCTCTACTCCAGACAAAACTACCTCCTTCCCATGTTTTCTCTGAGACTTTCTTTTTAAAAATACAGAAAAGCATTGATATTTATCTGCCAATAGGTTTGTTTTAAATTGCAAACTTTTCTAGCCTTTGAATGTCATTATGAATTTTGTTCATCATCAGAGTTTCTGATTACTGGCAGATTAATGCTTAAACCAGAGCAGGATAGGAATAGAAAGGAAACTACTCTCTTTGGAAATCTTGCCTTCAAAGGAACTGTTCCCACAGGCTTTGCCAAAGTTTCCCTGAATTTCTCATACTCTCCCACATGTGTTAGGGAGCTGCTCTGGGATTGACTCCAAGGCACTCATCCCACCCACCTGGGAAGGAGAGAACCGCCACCCTGAGCCTCCAAAGAGCTTGACCAGCAGTGCTGGGTTATGCCTTTGCACTAAAATGTAAAACTATCGATTTGTCACATATGCTACTCAACGTTTTGAAAACTATCCACATTGAAGAAAATCGTCCTCCTATCGATGGCTAAAATTAACCATAGGTGGTAGTGCAATGATCAGTCTGAAAATGAACCTTGATCTCTGAGTTCTTGGTTTCTATTCAATAAATTTTTACAACTCACAGCCAGCACAGTAGAAACATGACATGTGTAGGACGTACCCAGGCTGGTAGCGTCTGTAGCTTTTAACTCTGTCAGCACTTCAGAATCCATTCAAACATATGTTGGGAGTCAGATAATAAAGATATTTCTTCTCCTATACAGAGAACACAAGTCTTAAAAACACTTCACTGTTGTTCCTATTTTAGGGTACAAGTGTTCTGTGGCTCTTCTCAATGTTAATGTTACAAGTGTCATATGATTTTATGTTCTCTTTCCCGGTCTACAAAAAAACTGCATATCATTTTCTCACCAAAACAATCCTGAGAGGCTGGCAAACTGTAATAAAGAGCTTTACAGATGAGAGGAAGAACCTGGAGCTCTGAGGAAGTGAAGTACCCCAGGTCGAAGCTTGTTCAAGGTCACATGGGTGATGTGTGCAAGGCCAGGTCTCCAGCAGTCTATTGCTTTGCGCTGCTCCTGTGTGCTTCATATCATCATAGGGAAGTTTGTTTCCCTGGTATTAAGCAATTACTCAGATTCTGTTCCACTTGAAATAAGCTGTGTCCTCCACATAGTCCCCTTATCTGGAAGACCGTACCAGGAGGTCATATAACACTGGTGCTTTCGTATATAGGGATTTCTCCTGAACATGGCTGTGCCTGCTGAGGACCAGCTGATTTTCTTTTTAAATATTATTTATGATAAGGTATAAACACTTCATTTTAAAGAAGTATTTTAAAAGCCTTTATAATTCTACAAATCTAGGAGGAGTATTTAAATCATTTTTCGTTTTATCTTCCAGTCTGTGCAGATGCCTCTGTATTTTACATTCTCCCTACAATGAGCTGGCAAAACAGCTGTTGTCTTAGTTGCTTTTCTCATTGCTGAGACAAAATATCCTACACGGAAAGCTAAAGGGGAAAAAGTATTTGGTTCATGTTTGTAGAGATTTCAGTTCATACTTGACTGGCTCCAAAGCAGGGTGCTGTGACAGACAGGTCTCACAGAGAGAAACATTCATGGTGGGCAGAAGATAGCAAGAAACAAGGGGCCTGCTGTAGTCAGGGGTTGTGAGAACAATTAGAATCAGGACATGGAGTTTATAATATTGTTTTATGTTGGTCACCCAGAGTTAACACAAGAAAATGCAGGAAATCTATCCACATCACTAAAGACATAGAATATTTAGCCAAGCCTGAATCCCACAGCAATGTCCTGCATGAGTCCAGATGAAGACCCAGAGCTCATGATAATGCCTCTCATGAGTCCAACTGGAAGTCTAGAGCCCACAAGAAGGACTCACGCCAGTCTCTATTACAGATCTGTGCTGGGAAGGCCCAAAGGTCAGTGGTGGAAGCTAGAAAGTCTATGCCAGCAGGGTGAAGGAGCTGTGCTGGTAGGTTGAGGGTTCTACGCTCGAGCTGAGAAGTCACACTTACAACAAAGACCAGGGCTGCCCTGAAAAGCACCACAGCCATCCTCAGTGACACGGAGGCCCCGAGCTCCTCCAACGACAACCATAGTTGAGTACATGCCAGGAAGCCAGTATGACGAGTTCATCTGGGAAACCAAACGTCCCTTCCAGAGCCAAAAAGCAATGCTGGATGTGAGGTCCAGAGCTTCTCCAGGAGAACCAACCGCTCAAACAGCAACACATAGGAGAACCCACAACACCTCAATGCCTCAACGCATTAATGCCCTCCTTCTCCTTCTCTACATCTCTCTTTATGCTGGCAACTTTCCTCAGGTGGAACATTTATGCTCAGCACCATGATGATGTAATCTAGCAGGTTTTAAGTTGACTACCAGTTTTTAATCTATGACAGGGCCTTAACAGTGTCTTTTTGCCCCTTTTATACTCTAGGCTAGTGAGATTAGAGTAGCACCAAACCAATCAGTGGACCGATTTAGTAATTCCAGCACCCTTAATCCCAGCATTGCACCATGAATGAATCCCACACTCCAGATCCAGCCACCTCTGAAATGGCCCCACCTATAACTGCATGAGGCTTTGGGGGTACATCTTAGCACAAGTCATAACAATTGCCAAAGCTGTTTGGACTTGTTTCCTAGGGCTGCCATAGCAATCACCCCAAATTGAGTGCAGAGATTAACAGAATTGTCCTCTTTCCCAGTTTGGGAGACTTCAATCCTGAAGCCAAAGTGTGGGAAGTATGTGCATCTCTGAAGAATGGAGGGCTGGATCCTGCCTGTCTACTTGGTCTTCTTGTTCACATTATCTTCTGCCTTTCTGGGCTGTGGCTTCAGCTCTCAAGACTCTATACTTCTGTCCTTATAAAGTGTTCCGTATTTATGTGTATCCAAATGTCCTTTTTAGCCAAGCATGGTGGTGCACACTTATAATACCAGCACTCAAGAGGCTGAGACAGGAGAATTTCTGTGACTTTGAGGTCAGCAAGACCAGCTTACAGTGCAGAATGAGACCATGTTTCGAAAAATAAAAGACAAAAACAAATGTCTGTCTTATATACCTCATTTTAACTTGGTGATACTTGTTTGCAAATAAGGTCACGTTCAGATGCATAAAGAGCAGGACTTGTGTGTTTCTTTCTGAGAGACATATTCACCCCACAATACTGTTTTGTTAGCTCCTTAACTATAGAAGTGGTGAGCAACTGGGAAGACACCCCCAAAGATCCCCTTGACTTACCTAAAGTAAAAAGCAAATCAGAAGAGATCTAAATTGCTGACTCACAAATCATCACATGACTTGACTTTCTTTATGAAAAGAAAGGCTGAAAGTTCCCAACTTGTTTGTAATATGAAATGGGATAAAGCAAAGTGAATTTACCAAGAGTCAAAAGGCACAGAACCTAAACACACACACACACACACACACACACACACAAGCTTTAATCTATTGAAATGTAATTGGGTGACAGATTTGTAACTTTATTTCCCATAAGGGCTGTGTTTGGGTTCATCTGAGAGGCACTTGCCAATGCTCTCTTCAGAGTGCTCCTGGACAGCTACCTAAAAAGAGGCACTGAGAGGCCTCAGCTACCAACTTCTGCCTGCTTACAAGACCAGGTGTGTTGGGAGTCGCAGAGCTAGTATAGTTCACACCTGTGGAGCCAAAAGCATGCGTGCCTGAACAGCAGTGTCCCAGGGGCACAGGGCAACTGAGAAACGCCCTGAGGGCATGGAGTGCTGGCGGTGAACAGATGTTCCTGCCCTGAGAACTTGAGGGATCAGAAACGAGCTAGTCAAGCAAAGGGGCGTGGTATGACAAGTGTATAAATAAATGCATTGCGGTGGTTGAGCAGACTCTTCCTCCCACCCAGAGAAGGGCTCCACCTGACCCCAGCTTTCTGTCTCTATATTTTCTTCCTCCGCTCATTGTTTTTCCTCCCCCGTGAACTTATGAGAGCCGCCAACACAGGTGCAAATGTACTCAGGCGGAGAGGCACGATGTACGGCAGGAGGATGGAGGGGACAGCTCCAGAGGGAGGGGATGCAGTTCACTTTGGCCACATCCACATCCCTGTTGCAGGTATCCATGGGCCAGAAGACAAACTGGGCTGAGGACCCACTTTGATAGACACTGACCCATCAAAGGGCTCCTGCTGGAGCTCAAGGCAGAAGCAGATGCAGGTCATCTGTGTTAGATGGATTTTTGTCACACCTGACATAAACAATTTAAAGGAGAAAAGGTTTATTCTGGTTCATGATTTCTGAGGCTCAATCCATAGTCAACTGGATCTGTTTACTTTTTAAAAAAAAATTATCAAGTTTTTTGGGTACAATTTAGATATATATATAATGATTATACTCACCTTAGGAAATTTGTACCTGTCACATGTTATATCCACATTCCTTTTTTCCCCCACAATCTCCTCCCTTCAACCCTTCTGCTCCTTATTTACAAAGCTTCATTTCCATTTCATCTCTCTTTTCACTGTTTTTCTTTTCCTTTCCTTTCCTCCTCTTCCCTCTCTAGTTTCTCTTTCTTTTGAACAGTTTCTTCCTACTTCACATCTCCTAATATACAGTTTGGTTCTTATTTACCTTTGTTTCTCACATCAAAGAAATGATGTGATATTTACACATGATGTGTCCAATTCATTTCACTTAAAAGTATGGTCTCAAGGTGCATCAATTTACCTAGAAATGTCTAGAGTTTATCCTTCTTTATGGCTGAGTAGTGCCCAATTGTATTAAAAAAAACTGTACCTTTTTTATATCTAGTTCTCAGTTGATGTACATTTGTATTCTTTCCAAGACTGACCACAAACTGTGATACTATAAACAAGGGTACACGTGTATCACTGTGATATAATCTTTTTAATTCTTCTAAGAATATACCCAGAAACAGAATAGCTAGATTGAATGAGACCTCTAATCCTAGTTTCTTGAGGAATCTCCATACTGATTTCCACAGTGGTTCCACCAGTGTGTATTCCCACTGACAGTGGAGAAGTGCTCCTTTTCTCCCACAGCATTTCCACCATTTGTTACTGGTTGATTTCTGATAATAGCCACTCTCTCTGGGGTGAGATGGTATCTCAGCATTGTGTTAATTTACATCTCATGAATGACCAGAGATCCTGCACATTTTTTCATATAATTATTTGCCATTTGTATTTTTTCCTGAGACATGTGTATTCATCCCAGATGCCCATTTTTTGACTGAGTCTTTAAATTGAGGGGGCTACTTTTTAAAAATTCTTTTTATGTTCTAGATATTTGTCCTTTGTCTAAGGAACAACTGGCTAAAATTTTTCCCATTCTGTGGATTGTCTTTTCACTCAATTGGTAACTTCTTTTGCTGGGTAAAAGCTTTTTAATAAGATGGGATCTAAGTTGTTGATTCTTTCTAATATTTCCTGTGCAATTAAGGTTTTGTTTACAAAATCTTTGCCTACATCTATGACTTCAAGGGTTCTACTCATTCTATCTTCCAACAGATTTATTGTTTCTATTTTGATATTTAGATCTTTGATCCATTTTGATTTCAGTTTAGTGCATGGTAAAAGGCATGGGTGTAATACTTGTCTTTGGTATGTGGAAAGTCACTTTTTCTGGCACCCTTTATTAAAGATGCTGTCTTTTTTCCAGTGAGGGTGTTTGGCCTTTTATTGAAGATAAGGTGGTTGAGTGTGTTTGGAGTTGCTTATGCGTCTTCCAATCTGTTCCATTGACTCTCAGGTCTGTTTTTTTACAGTACCATACTTTTATCACAGTAGCTTTGTAGCATGATTTTAAGTCAAGAATTGTGATGTTCCTTGTCTTGTCTTTGTTGCTTAAGATTGTTTTTGTGAGAGGATTCTGGGAAGATGGCAGAACAGTAAGCAGCAGAGTAAACAGCCTCTCTGAGAGAAACAGCCCAGATGCTGGAATAGAGCATTCTGGAGAAGACCAGAAGGAATGATATGGGTCCTCTTGACCCAGGAAGAAACTAAAGTAAGAATCAAAGCCCACAGAGAGAATTAAAAAAAAAAGGAAAGAAAGAAAAGAAAAACTTAAACATAAGGCAGAGCCAGAGGCACCCTCACCAGAGCCAGTTCCACTGTGCGAGAAGCATCACTGGAATCCAGAGACGCATGCTCACAGTGAAGCAGGTGGCTGGCAAGCCTGAAGGCCTCAATGGGGAGACTCAATGGCAAAGGGGAGCAGCAGACCTGAGAACTGCATTGACCAGTGGTGAGTGTGGGGGACTTAGTCCCCCTGTGGGAGTGGAAAATTTGCCAGGCCCCATTTTAGAGTTGGGCAGCAGGATAAGCCTGGAACCAGAACTGCAGCCGGCTTCATTCAGCCACTCCTAGCACAGAGAAGATTGGTGAAAATCGCTTGGACTGAGTCCCACCCCTGTGCTTGGTCCAGTACCTAAGGCCGAGATTTCCCTAAAGCTATCCCTAACCAAACCCACCTGCATAGCACACACTAACTTGGTGAGTCTCCCTATGGTTAACCAGCTTGGAAGTGAGGGGCCAGCCTGCCCTGCCCCTGCTTATACTCCAGAAGTCACCAGCAGATTGAGGAAAGCAGCAAACAACACAAATCCCTAACCAGCACACATCAGAGCAATTATAACCAGTACAGGAAGTGCCGGGGACCCCATTACTCACTTGTCTGGAAGAAACCAGGAACATGACAAGAGGAAGAAATAAAAGGCAATCACTGGCCTCCAAACCAAGCAGTACTGGTCCAGGAGATGTAAACACAGAAGAGATCCAGAGTCGCACACCTGCAGTTTCTGAAGTAACAGCAACTGACATAAAGAAACAACTTCGTGAAACTATAAAATAACTTAAAACAGAAATACTATGACAAGTAAAAGAAAATATTAGAAAAATAATAAAAGAAATGCTAAGCACCTCAAAAGAAGACACAGATGGAAGAATAGAGGAGCATAGGAAAGGAGGGAAACTGTCAATGAAGAATATAAAAGAAATTTAGAATACATGAAACAAATTCAAAAAGATTACCAGGAAATTAAAATCTCCATTGAAAGCTGGCAAAACTGCTTGAAAGAAACTAAAAACAGACTATCAAACCTTAAAGACAGGTTTGCAACATGTGATCATTAAATGAAAGATCTCTTAAAAATAACAGGGAACCAGGAAGTAACAATATAAAGGCTAGAAGATGATAAGAGGATCTATAACTTAAGAATAAAAACTGTGAGTGAAGGAGGAGCTAAAGATGCCTGACCAGTGAGCAACAAAATATAGAGCCTCCCAGGAGAAACAACTCATATGCCAGAATAAAACATCCTGGAGAGACCCAGACAGAGGGAGATGGATCGTCTTGACACAGGAAGAAATTAAAACATAAAAAAGCTAATCAAACATGCAGTGTTGGGGCTACAATTGGAACAGCTAAAATTACCCAACAAGGCATTTTCACTGCCACCCACCAAGTTTGCACCAGCCTGAATTCGCAAATTCATGCCAGTCAGGAGAGCCGTGCAAACTCATTCTCGCCACTACTCATGGGAGCCACAGACATTCTAAAGTCTTCATTGGTAAGCCCAATGAAGAGTGCAGCCTGCGAAGGGATCTTCATTCATTCATGGTCAGTGCTGGGAATGAGACCCCCTCCAC
The DNA here is from genome assembly GCA_004027455.1 of Hydrochoerus hydrochaeris. Lineage (NCBI taxonomy): Eukaryota > Metazoa > Chordata > Mammalia > Rodentia > Hydrochaeridae > Hydrochoerus > Hydrochoerus hydrochaeris. The sequence goes on along the minus strand of PVLA01004085.1, from coordinate 29,730 downwards.
GGGAAGGGCGCGACCAAATGGGTGACATGTTGGAATCTGGCAGGAGGAGCCTGAACTGGGAGCAACAGTGACTTCAGTTGGTTGCTCCCTCCCCAGAGCAGATTCATGGGATTTGCTTGGACAGGGCCACACCCTGGCCAGGACCCAATAAGCCATCCCAAATTGATTCCCTACACCTAGCACACACTAACCTGGGGAAGGCCCCTGAAGTTGGCTGGCCCAGTGGGTAAGGGTTGGCATAAGCAGCCCCTGCTTACACCTCAGTGACAAGAGCAGGCAGAAGAAGGCAGAGGTCCCTTGCCAGCATGCTTCAGAGTAACCGTGACCAACAGGGAAGGGGGATGGGACCTACACTGTACACCTGTGTAGAGAAAGCTAGGACCATGACAGGAGAGAAGGGCAAGAGGAAGCTCTCAACCCAGAACCCTGAAAGCACTGATCCAGGAGAGGGAAAAACAAGGGAGACTGAGGGTGGCAAACAGACAACATCAGACATGGCTTCAATGGACATTAAGAGATATCTTTGAGACCTTGTAGATAAGCTCAAAACTAAAATATTAAATCAGGTAAAGCAAGATATGAGTAGAGTAATAAAAGAAATGCTCTCAGGAAGCATCTCTCAGGATGATACAGATGGAAGAAGGGAGGAACACAAAAAAAGGAGAGAAACATTCAATAAAGAATATAAAGAAAATATAGAATACATAAAGCAGTTTCAAAGAGATTATCAGGAAATTAAAAACTCCACTGAAAGCTGGCAAAACTCCTTAAAAGAAACTAAGGATAGACTATCAAAACTTGAAGACAAGTTTGCAATGTGTGATTGTGAAAGGAAAGATCTCTTAAAAATAACAAGAAAACAGGCAGTAACAATACAAAGGCTACAAGATGACAAGAGGATCTACAATTTAAGAATAAGAAATGTGAACAAAGAAGCAGGAATACAAACAGGTGAATTACAAAGGCTATTCACGGAAATAATTAAGGAGAACTTCCCAAGCATGGGAAAAGAAAATGATATTCAGTTATGTGAGGCATACAGAACTCCAGCCACATACAACCAAAACAGAGCTACACCCAGACATATAATAATCAAGATACCAGAAATTCAATATAAAAACAGAATATTAAAAGCTGTCAAAGAAAAGAAACAGATTACCTATAAAGGTAAGCCCATCAGGATCATGGCTGACTTCTCGACACAGACCATCAGATCAAGAAGAGCTTGGAATGATGTATTCCAAGTCCTGAAAGAAACTAACCTCCAGCCCAGATTGATGTACCCTGCAAAGCTGTCACTAGAAATTAATGGAGAAACAAGATGCTTCCATGACAAAGAGGAATTGGGGGAATTTGTGACCATCAATCCAACCCTACAGAGAATACTGAAGAACATTCGTGAGAGAGAGAGAGAGAGAGAGAGAGAGAGAGAGATACCAGGATTTTAGGAACAGTGTCAGAAAGGCCTCAATGAGTGGGGCAGGCAGTAAAATGAAGGAGAAAAGTAGACAAACAAAGGCAGAAAAATAGCATAGCAGAAATGAGGCATAGAAGGATAACTAGAAACTCTAACATACATGGCCTTGATACACTATATTGTTAATAGTGTACCAGGATTTAAAACCCACATTACTCTCACTACTCTGCTTAGATGTATTATATTCTGTTCCAGTCATTCTACCTGTACTAGATTTGAGGGCACATTTATCCTGAAAATAACAGGATATAGTATGGTAATCATCTTTAATTTCCTGTTAACTTAATCTAAAGCCCTGTTAAAACCTACACTGTTTTACCATGACTGATCGTAATTGAATCTGGTTTGTTAGATCACTGTTTTGTATTGATAGATTTTATTCAAAACTGTTATGATTGATAGTATCAAGTCAGAGAGTATAGGCAACTGCACTTAAGGTGACAAGATTCACTAGAATATCTACTCTGGTTTGATTATTACCTGCCTTTGAAGTTTTATACTGCCTACAATGTTTTATTTTTACTAATATTGTTATGTTCTGCTATATTCAGTTATATTCTATATTCAATTATGCCTGATGATATAGACAGTTCTATTGAATATAATAAGAAACAACACAGTAATCATTGTAAATCACCTTGTACTGTGGTTTTATACGACTTTTTGGTTTCATATTTTTATAGGAATTTGTTTTGTTTTGTCTTGCTATGTTTTGTTTTTCCCTCTAATACAGAAAGGATAGAAATACATGTAGAAGCTCATGCATCTGTAGCTGTTTACACTCTCACTGTTTGACGATCTACTTTGTATGCTTTAATTTTGTAACTTGAACAACTATTTCTAAGAGGACAATGTGTAATTTATCAACTAGTGATTTCTTATTGTTTATATTTTTTTGAAATTCTGTATTATCTCTACCTTTTACATGTTTTTTTTCTCTTTAAATAAAAAAAGCAAAAAATGTGAGTGAAGAAGCAGGGATAAACACAAATGAAATGCAAAAGCTATTTGTAGAAATAATTAAAGAAAACTTCCTAAGCATAGGAAAAGGAAATGATGTTCAGATAAATGAGGCATACAGAACTCCAGTCAACTATAACCAAAATAGATATACACCCAGACATGTAATAATCAAGATCTCAGAAAATCAACACAAGAACATAATATTAAAAGCTGTCTGAGAAAAGAAATAGATCACTTATAAAGGAATAACCATCAAAATCACAGCAGACTTCTTGACACAAACCATCAAATCAAGAAGAGCTTGGAGGAAGTATTTCAAGCCTGGAAAGAAAATAACCTCCAACCCAGATTGATGTACCCTGCAAAACTATTTATCAAAATTAATGGAGAAACAAGATGCTTCCACAACAGAGAGGAACTGGGAAGTTCATGACTACCAAACCAACCTACAAAAAATACTGAAGGACATGAGACAGAGAGAGAGAGAAGACCACGATTTCAGAAACAGTGGCAGAAGGGGCTCACTGAACAGGGCAGACAATGGAATGAATGGGAAAAGTAGACAACCAATGGCAGAAAAATAGCATGGCAGAGATGAGGGAGAGAAGGTTGGCTATAATCTCTAACACAGATGGCCTCAATACACTAATAAAAAGAAACACAGGCAGAGTAGATCAAGAGATAGGGTCCATCAAGATGCTCTATATAAGAAATAAAATTAACCAGAAAGAAGGTTTTGGACTGAAAGTCAAAGATGAGAAAACAATGCTCTATGTGACAGGGATCCAGAAAAAAGTAGGGGTAGCTTGCCCATCAGCTGCAGATTGGTTGGAAAGGCATGACACTTTTATACTCAGCTATAAGGAAGGAAAACCTTGAGGCTCTTGTAGGTAAAAGAATACAACTCGAGATCATGCTCAGGGGTAAAAGGGTTCAGAATCACTTAGGTAAATAGCAGGTTGCCGCCCTAACCTAAAAACTAAAGGAGCTAGTGGGATACAAAATGTATAATGCACCCTGGGAAAGTGAAAGTGGAGACCAAATTTAAAGACCTTCTTCAAAAATGGGCATCGGAGATGAACACACAGTTCTCAGATGAAGATATAGAAATGCAAATAAACATATGAAGAAATGTTCACCAACATTGGTCATTTAAGAAATGCAAATTTAAACAGCATTGAGATTTCATCTCACCCTGGAAAGAATAGCTGCCATCAAGAAATCAGCTGATAGCAAATGTTAGCATGGCTTTGGGGGAAAAGGAACACTGCTCCATTGTTGGTGGGAGTGCAGACTGTTGCAACCACTGTGGAAATCAATATGGAGATTCCTCAAAAAACTAGAATTGGAAATTCTATTCAATCCAGCTATTCCCCTCCTGGCTGTTTTCCCAGAAAAATTGAAAAGGTCATGTCACAGTGATATATGTGCACCCATGTTCATAGCAGCACAATTTGTGATACCTATATCTTGAAAACAACCAAAATGCCCATCAACCACAGAGTGAATAAAAAAGTGTGGTATTTTATACAATGGAATACTGCTCAGCTATAAAAAAGGATGATCTTGAGTCTTTTATCAGTAAATAGAGGCAACTTGAGAATATCCTCATTAGTGAAATAAACAAGACTCACATTAGTAAATATCACATTGTCTGTCTAGTGTAAAAAATAATAAGAACTGACAGAATAATGTTATCCAAAAAGTATAATAGATATAAAAGTATAATAGATATAATAGATACTGTAAAAGTAAAAAGGGAAGGAAAGTGCTCGAAAGGATATAAAGGTATGTATAGTGTGTAAGATAGATGACCATATTACTGAGTTTTTGTTAGATCATTGAACAGAAAAGTTTGTACTGTCAATGTTTGAGTGTCTAGCCACTTTTTATGCTTTGATTTTGTAACTTTAACAACTAGTTAAGTTGACAATATGTAATGTATCAACTAGAGATTTTAGGATGTTAATTTTTTTGAACTCTGTATCCTACTTTTCTTCTTGTTTGTTCTATTTTGTATTTTTTAAATTTTCTTTTTCTCTCTTAAAATAAAAGAAAAAAAAAAGAAAAAAGTAAAAGGTGAGGAATGGTCTAAATAGGGAGGGCAGTGGCCATTGTTAATCTTGTATCGTGATTTGAAACCCATATTGTTTTCATTGCTCTGTTTAGTTTGGTTATATTCTGTTTCAGTTTGTCTACTTGTACTACATTTGAGGCATAGACAGCTATTCCAAAGATAGCAGGATACACTATGGTAACCATTTTAAATTTCCTATTAACTTAATTTGAAGCCCTGTATTGCTTTCACTGTCTTGACTGATTTTATTTGAATCTGTTATGTTTGATAGTATCAAGTCTGAGGGTATAGGCAACTACTCTGAAGACAGTAAGCTTCACTAGGATACCCATTCTGTTTTGACTATTATCTTCTTTTGAAGTCCTATAATGTCTCCAATGTTTTGTTTTTATTGATTTTGTTCTGCACTGTTTTGTTTAATTTTTCTATTCATGATATGGGCAATTCTCTTGAAGATAATAAGAGGCATTACAATAACCATTGTTGATCACCATGTATTTTGGTTTTAAGTCATGTACCATGTCCATCCTTTTGTTTTGACTGACCCCGTTTTGTTTTGCTTCATTCGGTTTTATTCTCTTCAAATTAAAAAAAAAAGATTGTTTTTGCCATTCTAGGTCTCTTCTGATTCCAAATAAATTTTAGGAATGTTTTCTCTCATTCTTTGAGGTATGCTATTGGTGCTATGTTGTAAAGATTAAATATAACAACTTTGGAAGTTGGTCATTTTCACCATGTTGATTCTTCTTATCCAACAACAAAGGATATCTTCCCATTTTCTGGTGTCCTCTTGGATCTCCTTTTCCAAAGAAATGTAATTTTCAATGTATATATCTTTTACTTTCTTCATTAGGTTGACTTATAAGTATTCCAGTTTTTTGTTACTATTGGGAGAGGTGTTGTTTCCCTAATTTCTCCCTCAGTGTGTGTGTTGTTTGTGTACAGGAACACTTGATTTTTCAGTGTCGACTTTGTTTCTAGCTATGTGACTGAATTTGGTTATTAACCCTGCAAGTCTTTTGTTGAAGTTTTCGGGATTTTCTGTATAGAGTATCATGTTATCTGCATATAATGATAATTTGACTTCTTATTTGCCTATCTTTTTTCCTTTTATTTCTTTGTCTTGTTTAATTTCTCTGGTTAATGTTTGCAAAACTATATGAAATAGGAATAGTGGTAGTGGGCATCCTTGTCTTGTTCCTGATTTTACAGGTATGTTTTCAGTGTTTGGCCATTTAGTATGATGTTGGTTGTTGCTTTGTCATAGATGGATTTTATTAGATTAAGATAAAGACCCTCTATTCAAATTTTTGCAGGATATTTATCAATCATGAATGGGTGTTGTTTTTTCTGCATCTATTGAGATGATCATGTAATTTTTGCCTTTGACTCTGTTCACATGATTACTACATTTAATGATTTGCATGTATTGACCATCCTTGCATCCCTAGGATGAATCATAGTGTATAATCTTTTTGATGACTTTCTGAATTCTGTTTGCCGGTATCTTATTGAGGATTTTTGCATCTATATTTATTAGGGAGATGGCCTATAGGATGTTGTTTTTCGAGTGTTTTGGGGTTTTTTGTTTTGTTTTGGTTTGGTTTGGTTGGGTCACTCTCTGGTTTTGGTATCAGGGTAATACTTGCTTACAGTAATGACTTCAAGAGTATTGCTTCCCTTGCAATTTCATTAAAAATTTTGACACATAATGTCATTAAATTTTTTCTAAATTTCTTGTATAATTTAGCAATCAATCCACCAAGGCCTGGGCTTTTCATTACTGATAGGTTTTTAAATTACATTTTGAATTTCATTGACTGATATTGGATTATTCAGAATTTTTATATTTTCTTAATTCAGTTTCAGTGATTCATATTTCTCTAAAAATCTGTCCATTGCTTCTATGTTTTCCATCTTATTAGAGTACAGGTTCTAGAAGTAAGAATTGATGATCTTCTGGATTTCCACAGGATTTTTGTGATTTCACACTTTTCATTCCTAATTACATGAATTTGAGTCTTTTGTTTCCTCTTTTGGATAAGGTTAACTAAGAGTTTATCAATTTTATGTAATCTTTCAAAGAACCAACCCTTCAATTCACTGATTTTTTGTATCATTTTCTTAGTCTTGATTGCATTATTTTTTGATCTTATTGTTGTGATTTTTCTCCATGTATGACCTTTGATTTGTTATTTTTTTCTAGAAGTTTGACATTTAACATTAGGTTTCTTATTTGAACTCATTCTGTTTCCCTGATGAGAAAATTCACCTCTCAATAAAATTGTCCTCTTAGGACTGCTTTTATTGCATCCCATATATTCCAGTATATTGTGTTGGCATTATTATTAATTGTAGATACTGTTTAATTTCTACTTTAATTTTATCTGTGGCCCACTGGTTGTTCAGGAGGGTGTTATTTAATTTCCAGATGTTTGTGTAGTTTTTGTGGGCTTCTTTTGCAATTGATTTCCAATTTCATTGTGTTATTGTCTGATAACATGCATGGGGTGATTTCAACTATTTTGCATTTACTTAAGCATGTTCTATGAGCTGGTACGTGGTCTCTTCTGGAGAATGTCGCATGTACAGCTGAGAAGAATGTGTATTCTGATCTTGCAGGGTAGAACACTCTGTAGACATCCACTAAGTCCATTTGTTCAAAGATTTGGTTTAGTTCTATTTCTTTATTTTTTGTCTAGTTGAACTATTTGTGAGAGTGGAATATTAAGGTTCCCCATTAAAATTGTGTTAGTGTTTATTTCATTTTCCATGTCCATTAATATTTGTTTTATGTAGTTGGGTACTCTGATACTTGGTGTGTGTATATATTTATGTTTGTTTTTTCTTTTTCTTGGAATTTTCCTTCAAAGTAACCCTCTTTGTCTCTTTTGATCAGTCTTGGCTTGAAATTCATATTGTCTGCAAATAGAATAGCTACCCCTGCTTTTTTCTGAGTTCTTGTCACATGAAGTATTGTTTTCCATCCTTTTTCAGTCTATGAATTTCTTTTTGAGTTAAATGTATTTCCTTGTACAGCATACTGTTGAATCTTGCTTCTTGATCCATTCTCTCAGTCTGCTTCTTTTGATTGGTGAATTGAGGCCATTTACATTGATGTTTATAACTCATATGCATTGACTTATCTTTTTCATGTTATTTTCCCGCTGTTGGTTCCCCATTTTTCTCTTCTGTTTAATTGCTTGTCCTGCCTGGTGGTTTCTTTCTGTTATTGTTGTTGGAATTATGATCATTTTTATCTCTCTCTAGAATATCCTTCAGTACTCTTTGCATGGTTGGTTTGGTAGATATGAATTCCTTCAGTTGTTCTTTGTTATGGAAGATTCTTATTTCTCCATTAATTTTGAAAGATAGTTTTGCAGGCTACATCAATCTGGGTTAAAAGTTGTTTTTTTCCAGGACTTGGAATACTTCACTCCAAGCTCTTCTTGAATTGAGAGCTTATGTTGAGCAGTCTGTCATTACTCTAATGGACTTTCACTTTCTTGTGGTGGATAGCTTTATCATTACTATTGAGGCTTCCCTAAGAAATGTCTATTCCTGGAGATGTCTTCCTGGTGTGGGTGTTTCTTGATCTTTGTGTCAATTCCAAGAACCTACCTTCTCAATTTATTAAGGATGGGAGTTGCTATCTAGTTGGCTCTATAACCCATCCTTTGGTACTGGAATATGGTGATGGTGATCACCTCAGACAAGCACAATATTGTCATATGAGAGAAGAAAGTGACTAGAACATGTAAGGCATCCTGGCTAAATACTACAGTTAGCAATAACAATAGCATGAAGCACAGCCCAGTAACTAACCAACTGTGGTAGCTGTGAGTTTGATACCCTTAACCATAGTAGCAAGCTGTACTGACACATAATGGAATCCACCAAATAATGGGAACTTGTGTGCAATGAGTTTCCTCTTAGGAGACTGATTTTACCCTGCTTGGGTGGTATTTAAGGAGGATAGGGACAAAACAGAGTGACAAATGAGGCAAAATACAGTAGAAACAGTGCTGTAAGCCTAAGGATGATTATCCAAGTTTTGGGAAACTGGACAAGAGCACAGAAGAAAAAGAATGAAAAAGAAAGCAAAAGAATATTGAAGTGAACTAGAGAGAGATCAGAAAATGTTCATTCACATGAAAGTGTCCTAAAATCAAGAGAAAGAGAGTTGAAAGAAGAAAGAAGGAAGATGAATAGAGCAAAACAAAAATAAAAGTAAAAAACCAACTGCTGGCTCTGGGGGGCCCTTGGGAAACTGTCCCAATGCTGCTGGGCTGCTCCTGCCAGTGCCACTAACTCTGTTGCTTTTAGCTGTGATGGGGAAAAAATGTCACTGTGGAAAGACATGGATGTCATGGTTTATGTCAGTGGCCCCAAGCCTCATGCATTTGCACTGTGCATTTGTGACTGGTTCATGGTCTAGCATTTGGATTGATGATGTCAGTGCTACACACACCTAGGGGTGGAGCCAGCATACAATGTAATGGCTGGAAGAAGGTGTGTTTCTCTCTCTCTCTTGCTGGTTTCCACTTTGCTATTTGCAGCCACCATAAACTGTGGCCCTGCCATGCCACCCTGCCTTGGGGACAACTGAGTATGGACTGAAACCTCCAAGAACTGTAAGAAATAAACTTTTCCTTTCCCAACTTTATGCATCAGATATTTTGTCTCAGCGACCAGTAAAAAGTAACTCAGACAATAGGGGTGGGAAAACTGATCACCTCACAGCAGTGAGGAACAGAGAGAGAAGGAGAGCAAGAGAGGCAGGGGCTAGAGATGACGTGTTCCATGAAGTCTCCCCTCCATCACTGACTTCCTTTAATCACTTCAGGCATCACTTGGACAGCACCTTTGCTTTTTTAAAAAATTTTTTAAAATTTTATTTAAAGAGGGGGGAAAAGGCTAAACAGAAAAGGGTAGAAACAATACAGAATTTCAGAAAAAATAAACAGTAAGAAATCACTAGTTGATAATTTACATATTGTCTTCTTGGATATATTTGTTCAAGTTACAAAATTAAAGCATACAAAGTGGACATTCAAACAATGAGGCTGCAAACAGTTCTGTTCACTGATCCAACAAAAACTTAGCAATATGGTCATCAATTCTACACACTTAAAGATACATGCAGTTATATCCTTTAGAGCACTTTCTTTTCCTCCTTTTGCTTTTTAAGTCCATTATCTGTTTAGTTATATCCTGTTTCAGGTTGCTCAGTACCTTACTGATCTTTTTTGTTGTTGTTACTTACTTTTTAAAATTTTTTTTTATTTCTTATTTTATTTTTTAATTTATTTTATTTTATTTATTTTGAAGGTAGTAAAATACAGCAAAACAAGACAGGACAAAGCCAATTGAGGCAGTGTAGTGAAACTGGTACAGAACCTCACAGCAGGTTACTGGGATAACAGCAATAGGTACAATAGTATATATAGTTTTCTTCACAATAGTTGTTCCTTCAATCAGGTAAAGCAATATCAAAGGAAATACCAAAATTATAAAAACAGAATATTGAATAGAGCAATACCATTGATCAGAACAGAGCAAAACAGAGATAAAAATATTTGCCTTCAAAGAGATGCCTCTTTGCTTTTGTACTGACTGCCCCATGCGTCACTCAGGCAGGTGTCATTTCAACCAGTTGGTTCTTGTATTGAATGAATTTGATAAAATTGTCAGTTTTATATTCCTTTTTATCTTATAAAATTGATGAAAAATGCTATTTTTGGTCATCCTTTATTTAGATAATTGGACTGTTAGTTAACAAGTCTCTGCTTCCTGAGTTTCTATCACCTCCCAATAATGACATGAAATTAGGGTTGCACCAGTAGATTAATCCACTGTGGAAGTTAGAGCCCTTGTGATCCAGTTGCCTCCTGAAAGCCCCACCTCTGAGTCCATGACACTTTGGGGAGACAGTTTAGGTTTAAATCATAACATTCCATGTCACATGATAGTCAAGAAATCTGTCTCTCTAGAACCCTCAGTGGCATCATGTTTGCTCTTGCCTCGGGCACTGGACCGTAGGTCACACCATTTGCACTCTCCTGCTCCTCTCTGCCTGGGACTGGTTTCCACTCACCCTTCCCAAAGCTCCTGTCCTCAGGAAGCCTGTTTCCCTGGTCTGTCTGAGGGATCCCTCCCTCCCTCACATCCAATACTGTCCACTCCACCTCTTCCATGAGTTTTACATAGAAAATCCGCAAAGGATCTGCTTGTTTCTCACCAAGGCCACCTCTAACTCCACACTGCACCCCACACCTAGAGAGGGCCGAGAGCGTGGAGAGCTCCCACAGCAGGAACCACCCTTGCATCCTCTCCCACACTTGGGCTTTGCTCAACTCCCCATGTGCCGTCTCAGGCTGGCTCCAGGGTTAAATGTGCCTGGCACTTGCTCCCCACTCCATGACTCCCCCCCCAGGCATTCCTGTGACAGCATGTGCAGGAGGCTGCCTTGTGTTGGGCCATCCAGTGTCCTCTGCCTAGAACTGACTCCATTTGGGGAACTTTCCTCCCCAGGCTCCTCCTAGTGCTGGAAGAACTGACCCTCCCCTGGCCTTAGCCCCAGGGAAGTTCTGGGACACAAGCCAGCAACCAAGGCAATGTCTCTCCTACTTGGGACAGGAAACCCAAGCCAGTTACAGCTCTGAAGCTCCATGCCAGGACTCTTGTCAGAGCTACCAGATGGGCAGGTGGTGGCAGGGATAGCAAAGGTGTACTAATGGTTACTATGCAAAGCAGTTTATGCCACTAGCTCAGCTGACTCTCAAGCCAGCCCTGGGAAGTAGACTGACCTTCTGGGTATGCTGATGGAGATTAAAGGAGTCGGCTGGGTTAAAGACAGTTACCTTGAAGCCAGCCTTTCATTCCCATGCCCTGGAGCTCAATGTTTGGAACCAAAATCAATGTGCCTCACATCTCGGGCAGCTCGTCTCTGAGTTGGATAAACGTAAGTGGAGTTCTCCACAAAGAATTTAAAGATGCAACTGTCCTGATATGGTAAAGTGATGTTAACATAATGTTGATGATTTTCTCCCTTATTTTTAGTGATTGGTGTCCACATAGTTCAAAGTCAAGGCAAACTTTGTATTAATGAAGTTTAAAAGCAGGAGTCTCCAGCACTTGACAAATACACTGCTCACATCACCATTAATAGGCTACATCACATGCCCTCAGTGTCACACATCATGTTTCTTAATTTAGGACAATTTTCTAAAAGTTGTCAGCATAGCAGTGTCATTTTTGAGGCTGTGGGTAAGGGTGAGAAGTCAGGAGAAAAGGAAATAAAGCTGTCATTTAAGATTTCTTATCTTGGGAATGTTTTAAGAAAGAAATTAGAAATCCTAAGAAGTCATAGACTGATTCGGTTAGTTTGATTTTAACATAGAAATAGCTTCCAGGGAAATACTTGAATAAAGTAAGCATGAGCTCCGATGGTAGGAATATTGAGATACAACCCAGATACTTGTGAATTACTACTGTTGCAAAGGAAACACACTACTCACTTCTAAGGTGCCCCAACCCCATCTCCATTCCCTAACCTGTTTCTGTCTCACTGTGGTTGAATGCCTGCTCCCTCCAAAAATCCATGTAGAATTTGATCACTATTGAGGAAGTGTTGAGAAATGAGACCTTTGGTAGGTGACTTGGCCATGAAGACCCTACTTTCCGGGTGGCATTAGTGCCTTCATAAAGGAAGTCACCTTCTCCTGTCTCTGCTGTTCTGTCTTCTGTCAAGTTAAGGACACAGCAAGAGGGCCTTTGACAAATGCTAGATTGTTACTGAATTTCTAAAAATGTGAATTAATGAATTGCCATATATTATAAATTACTCAAGCTGTGCTATCCAGTTAGAATAGCACAGAATAAACTGGGGGATGCATTTATGGGTTTGATTACTCTAAGGTATATAACAAATGTTCACATAGACTCTTATAACATGTGGTCTTTCATGAGTTGTGTCTCTCCAGAACACAATGATTTCAAAGTTCACCTGTGTTATAGAACCCATCGGAACTTCATCCCTTTTCAGCACCAGGTAATATTCCATTATGTGGCTGTACCACAACTTGCTTATCCATTCATCTGTGGACAAATATTGAGATTGTTTCTACATTTTGGCTGTTATGTCTAATACTGTTATGGACGTTTATGTACAAGGCTTTGTGAGGCCAAATGCTTTCATTGCTAAATATATATTTATTGAGAAAAAATTTATCTAATTATTCATTCAAACTTGTATGAACAATCACCAACGTTATAATCCTATTATAAGTCTTGTTTCTTTGAAGTAGGAAAATAAATAGACATTAAGTATTGAGTAAAGATCCTAGTTAAATATGCTATCTATTTGAAATAGTACAAGTGGGCTCCTTCTTGCTCTCAAATAAATGCATACATTTATAGAGGTGTCATACAATAGCTTTCATTTTAATAGTGTCAAAATGTTCTAAGAATACAACTTTCAGATGATTATAAAGGCATACTATTTTTTATGAAAATAATAAATCTGCATTTATTATTTCAGAAGTACATTTCCTCTAATGATCAATAATAATTTATCATTTTGGGTTTTTTTTTTTTTTTGGTACCAGGGTTTGAACTCACAACTTCATGTTTGGCAAGCAGGCACTTACACCGCTGAGCTAAACCCCAGCCCCTAATTTATCATTTTGATTACTACATGTATTGCCAGAGTGTCCCAACACATCAGTGTCACAGGCACAACTGATGAGTTTTGGGATTTCCCCAAAGTCGGAATGTCCCTTCTGCTCACATCGGATGTGTTCAGGTCTTCTCCTTCTGGGTTCTGTCCCAAGACTTCCATGTCCTAGCAAAATTCATTCATTGCCAACACTGCTCTAGCTCTCTGGGCAGAGGCAGGAGCTGCCAATCATCTGAGTTGTCCTAGGTTCTGGTACTAGCCCTGTGCCATTTGGAAGAAGTGGGCAAATGACACGTTTTGGGCATACAACCAAGTTCTTTAAGATTCCTTTTTCCCGGTGCAAGAAAGTTCCCTTTAACCCATAAGAAATCCTGGCTTGAGTCAGCGGGATTGTGGGCTCTGTCGAGTACAGCAGTACCTGTGCTGGTGTGTCCTGAAGGCTGCTGGGGTGGGGTTTCTGGCTGAATATCTGCTGCTGGTGGACTTCCATGGCGTTTGGAAGTTGGCTGCGCCCCGCCGTGCCTCGCTCTTCCTTCTTCCTCATCCCCACCTAAGGACAGGAAATGTTCTTCCTTGCAGTGGCTGTGCTCTGCTAGACTGACCACTAACAAATCTCAGAAACCAGGAGAATGTCAGAGTGGGTGGTTTTCCCCCAAAAACCGAGTGCTGGTAGGGAGGGAAAAGAAGGGGATAAAGTCTGAGTGTGTGTTCATGACCTCAGGATGTGACCTTACTGGGAAAGCCTTTGCAAGTTAAAATGTGGCAGTAGTGGACTAGCAGGACTCTAATCCAATGACTGATGTCCCTGTGAGAAGGAAGTCTTGACACAAAGAGAGAAGGCCTTGTAGGGAAAGAAACAAGCCAAGGAAAACCAGGCATGTTGCGTGACCATCAGCAAGAGCTGAGAGGCAGGCATGGATGGTCTCAGGGCCTTTAGAAGGAGCTGGCCCTGCCAAACCCTTGATTTTGATCTGTTGGCACTCAGAACCAGGAGTGAATAAATCCCTGTTGTTTTCAGCCCATCTGCGTGATTGTTTCTGGAAGCCCTAGAAATCATAAGTGGGGAAGTGGCCTTGTAGGCTCCACAGACACAGTGGCCCACTATTGCTCAGCACTGCTCTGCCCTGAGCTCACCTTCCAGAGGAAGGCATGGCTGTGTAGAAGCATTTGCCACAGGCCCGGAAGTCCTTAATCTGCTCTTTAACAAGGTTCTAATGAGGAGGAAGATTGACGCTGTTATGATGTTCAGGCCACAGTTCTGACCTTCTCTCAGGTTGTCATAACAGATGTGAGACCTGTTTCCCCAGTAGGAGACCAGGCTCACTGACATTGGGCTTGGTGCTAAAGTCAAGGAGATCAGCGGTTCCTGAGCTCTGCGTCATGTTGGAACTTGGGGCACTGGGAGAACAGGCAGCCAGCTCACCTCCCTGGTAAGTGGCTGGGGGCCTGCTGGTGTGCAGGCTAAGAATCAGACATTGATCCATTCCCCCCACCCCCCGTTAGCAAGTGGGAGCCAGAGGTGTGGGTATCTCTTGGGAGGATGAACGTATGCAGTGTGGCAAGTAAGGGGGATTTCCTTCTACCATCTCTTTGAAGGCAAATATTTTTATCACTGTTTTGCTCAGTTCTGATTAATGGTGCTGCTCTATTCAATATTCTGTTTTTATAAGTTCGGTATTTCCTTCCATTTTTCTCTACCTGATTGAAAGAACAGCTAATGTGAACAGAACGGGATGTGCTATTGTGACTATTACTGGTGTCCTGGTGACCTGCTGTGAGGTTCGGTGCCAATTTCATGGCACTGCCTCACATGGATTTGTTCTTTCTTGTTCTGCTGTATTTTGCTACCTTCAAAAACAAAAGTAGATAACCAAGTAACAAATGCCTCCAAAAAACTCCCAACTCCACCAAAGCTGATCCATGGGACATGGATGAGGAGAAACTCAAAAACAAAGCAACAGAATAACATAAGGTGATTAAAAGTAAATAACAACAACAAAACAAGTCAGTAAGGTATTGAGCAACCTGAAACAGGATATAACTAAACAGATAATGGACTTAAAAAGCAAAAGGAGGAAAAGAAAGTGCTCTAAAGGATATAAGCGCATTTATGTTTAAGTGTATAGGATTGATAACCATGTTGCTAAGTTTTTATTGGATCATTGAACAGAACTGTTAACAGCCTCATTGTTTGAATGTCCACTTTGTATGCTTTGATTTTGTAACTTGAACAACTATGTCTAAGAAGACAATATGTAATTTATCAACTAGTGATTTCTTACTGTTTATTTTTTTCTGAAATTCTGTATTGTTTCTACCGCTTTTTCTGTTTTGCTTTTTTTCTCTTTAAATAAAAAATAAATAAAAGAAAAAATATGCTATGTACAGGCATCTAATAACCTCAATTAATATAAACACTATGTACCATAATATCAACTAAGATCAATAATATCAGCAAGGATGAAAAATGGGACAGGGTATTGGAGGAGGAGGGAGTGAGGAGGAGGAAGTGTGATGGGAATTAAAAAAAGAAAAAGAAATAAATTGTGGTATGCAGATGTAACCACTCCCCAGAATGATTGTAAGCTGCATAAACTGCAAATGTGCACTAATAAAATAAAAATAAATTTTAAAAATTAAAAAAAAATAAAGTCAAGGAGAGACTTAGCATCCTCTCTCCTACTCTTACCTTCCTTTTCTTGGGCATGAGCCCTCGATTCCTCCTCCAGGCTTGCTATTTCTTATATCCAGTGAGCTGGAAAATCAAGTCACCAAGCTTGCACTCCATGTCTAAGAGTAGTCATGAGAGATGGCCACAAGGCTCTCTGATCAACAGGAGGTGCAGGATATAATGCACAAACTTTGTCATGCTTAACCCAGCTGCTCGGTGGCCTTTAAACAACTACTTCTTGATCCCGGGTTTTGTTCCTGCTAACTGCAGTTGCCCAGGTAGACACCGTGGTAAAGACAGCTGTCACTGCCCCTTCCCAGGTAGATCATGCTTCAGGGAGGGGGCTGTGAAGGGTGAATCAGGGGAGTGAAGCAGAGAGCAGCACGGCCTGGGCTGTGCAGTTCTCCCTGGGCTGCGTGATGGTGAGAAACAATCCTGGTGTCTCCATTCCACAACAGAAGGACACGCCTAGAAAAGTCCACTGACTCCAGGATGAATCACGTAGTCAGTGGCCATGTGAGCAGCTTGCTGGAGAGGACACCTGGGAGGAGAAGCCCAGGACTCTGTCCTCCCTGACTCTGGGCTCCCAAGGCCTGTTCAGAGTGGGCCTACTAGTCAGATTTCCATCACTGTGACCATAAACCTGACATGAGCAACCTCATGGAGGGAGGGTTTATTTTGGTTCATGGTTTCAGAGGTCTCAGTCCAAGGTCAGCTGCATCCATTTCTTGTGGCAAGACAGGAACATAATGACAGATGGGCATGGTAGAGGAAAGTGGGAAGCAGAGAGTGGATACAGCCAGAAAGCTGAAGTGAGAGAATGGGGCTGGGGACAAGATGCACCCTCAAAGGCATTCCCTCAGTGACCTGTTCCAATGATGCCACCTCCTAACAGCCACTTAGGCAGAAATTCATCAGCATGAGCTCAGTTCACTGATGGGCCTAACGCCTGCTCTGGGCCCCATATCTGAGCGTGTCTGGGCTCCCAGCACATGAGACTTTGGAGAACACTCTACAGTGAGACAACAGTAGGGCAAAGAGCAAAGAAACTAGCACAACTCCCACACAAGTCCAGGAGCAGGTCCCCTGCCCTGGCACCAGGCCCAGGAAACCTAGCTTTTACCATGCCTGGGTTTCCTTCTTGCTAATACTGATACAATAATACTATCTGCTCTGTAGGGTTGGGTAGAGGCTTTGCATGTGGTGCTAGCAGCAGTGTCTACAAACAGCTGGAGCTGAATTAGTAGCAGCCAGTATTAATATCATTAAAGTCATAACAAGAGGGAAAATATCTAAAGTGTATCTTATCTATATATTTTACCTTTATGCAACCATTAGAAATTGTGTATATATTTTGTTTACAAAATTGTTTAATGAAGGAAATTTTCATGTTATATTTATTTTTAAGTCTCCAAAATTATACATACTGCATGATTTCAATTATGCTATAAAAACAGTGATATAAGCGGAAATATGACAAAATGTTAATACCAGGTAAATTTGGTAATGAAACTGTGTGTAACTGTTTTTCTACTTCCATAATCTTCCAGGAATCAGATAATATGTCTATAATTATAAATACAATAAGTCAAAAATGTAAGTGAAGGAAGCACACACTAATTCAGCTTTGTCTTTCTTCCCTGCAGTGGTCTCAACAGTGGCTCTCGGTGACAGTCACCTGGGAGCTGGCTTTCACCCAGCATCCAGCCCTGCACTGGCCAGTCCTGCCACCAGGGGCACCATGGGACATTCCAGCATTGGTTCTGACCAGATACACAGTGGACCTGTTTATTAGTGTTTCAAAGAGCTCACTAATGTTACCTCTAGACAAACAGCATCATTCTTGCTTTAACGTTACAAATGGAGATTAAGCACAGCTCCAAGATAAAAACTGATT
Organism: Hydrochoerus hydrochaeris; assembly: GCA_004027455.1. Taxonomy (NCBI): domain Eukaryota; kingdom Metazoa; phylum Chordata; class Mammalia; order Rodentia; family Hydrochaeridae; genus Hydrochoerus; species Hydrochoerus hydrochaeris. The sequence goes on along the minus strand of PVLA01004085.1, from coordinate 11,965 downwards.
GACCAAGTGCTTTATTAATATGAATTATCTGGCCCCGACTAGCCAGAAGGGTTCCCTCATTGTTCATCTTAGCCGTGAAAACTCTTGATCCTCATTTTAACCTGTTTCATCATTTCTCCCCACTGCCATCTGCCTCTTCCCAAGAAGCTGAGGACAGCAAGAGCCTGACAGGAAATAGAAGAAACTTCAAGTAAAATTGTGCCACCCTAGGTGCTGACTGCCCCCTGAGGTGCTAGGGTTCTTCTCCCCAGCACACTGGGGACAGGACTCAGGAGATGGCAAGTCTGCATTTTCCCGGGTCCCACAGTGTCTCCCTCAGGTGCAGAGTGCTGCTATTGCTGCCTGGTGACCTCTTACAGAGTGACTGGTTGACTGGAGGGTTGACCTCCACTCCTTCTGAGTTCCATGATGCTGAGAACCTCTGTCTCCCTCTCATGCACATGGCAGCTCTCCAACGTATCTCGGTCTGTTTGCTGTTCCTATAACTGAATACCTCAGGCTAAATCATTTTTAAAGTACAGGAGTTCATTTAGCTCACAGTTCTTGAGGCTGGAAAGTCCAAAAGGCAGGGTGCCTGCCTCTACCTGGCCTTCTTGCTCTACAATAGGATGGCAGAGGGTGCCGCATGATGAGATAGAGCACATACACCAGCTCAGGTCTCTCTACCCTTTCTCGTAAAGCTACTAATGTCATCCTAGGGGCCCCACACTCAGGAATGCATCTAATTCTAATTACCTCTCAGGGTCCCACCTCCAAACGCCATTACCATCTGAGTTTGGGGATTACATTTCCAGCACAGGAACTATGGGGGACACTTTCAAAGTTTAACATCAATCTAGTTAACACTCATGAGGCAAGTGAGATGCACTTGAAAAGACCCCACTCCCAGCAGTCCCCTGAACGTGTGGGTCCTCCGTGCTTTCCACACTTGGCTCTTTGCAGAGTGTGGGAAAGGAAAAGAGAAGAACATGCATCTTCTCGGTAATTGAAGGAAGTCTTGATCCCTAAATGCCGAATCCCAGTGTTTGCTGAACTGCTCACATCAAGAGGAAGCATTTACTCTGTGTCAACTCAACAGTGACGGGCAGAGCATCTGCAATTCCTTCTGATGCTGTACTCTTCAAACTAATTTATACACGAGTAAATCAGGGCAGTGCGCCCGGCTGGCGGCTTTGCTTTTTCTGCCAGGGCTTTGGGATAAATGAATACACTCACATTTACAGACTCCTTCCTCCATTTCCCAGAGACTCGTCCACATGCTGCACCCACAAAATGCATCATTTCTATAACCAGCATCCACAGAAGAGCTGCAAAGGCAGGTAGCTTTCCGAGGTTCACAGCAGGTATAAGGAGTGAAGGGCTCTCCTACTTTCCAACTATGCACTTTGAAATTCAGCATCAGATTTTCTCTATTTGAATTAAAACTGGGAAAAGTGAGATATTAAACTCCAGATGATTTTGCTAAGGTTCCAGAAAGTTCAGGGTCAGAAAGTTGGGCAGCAGAAAGGAGACCGTGGTGGGCTGCACAATGGTACTGGCTTTGCTACAAGCAGGGACAGACACACAACAATTGTGCCCTCTGGAGTCCACAAGGACCCTTCAAGGGTCTGTGCTGGAGAGCGAGGGAGGCCACTGGGCAGCTCTCGAGTGGGTGGTGGTGACTTAGTCTCCGCAACTATGAGGTGGAGACACACCATGCACACAGGGCTCTTGTCCAGACTGTTGCCTGACCCTGGGCTCCCTCTGTCCTCCTCTGTCCCTGCCAGCACACAAGGATCTTGGGCACTGGCCTTTTTCTTTTTGCTTTCATCTTGACCTATAGTGCTTTGGATGGTTAGATTTTGTTTTACTTTTGAAGCTTTAAGAGTTGAATGGGGTTTTGAGAGTTCAGAGGACTCCCACCCCAGCTGATATAATCCCCCAAAACAATGTGATGACCCTGCACACACTTTTTTTTTGTACTGGGGATTGAAGTCACAACCCTGTGCTTTCCAGACAGGCACTTATGCCACTGAGCTAAATCTCCAGCTTCCCCTTGCACACCTTTGAAACACTTTTAGAACCCCACACATTGTTCTTTGGTCAGACTTGTACTGGTGCCCTTGACTTATGCGCACTCTGCCTGTCAGGTGCTATGATGACTATCATCGACAGGTGACAAATGGGGTTACCCTTCACACTCTTTCAGAAAGAGGCAAGGTTCCATCACAGTGCTCAGGACTTCCCACTTTTTGATGACTGGCCCCAGCCCAGCCGCTGCTCAGAGTCCCTCTGGGAGGGACAGAAGGGTGCGAGGAGGAAACTTGGAGATCTTTTCCAAAGCACAGAGGCCCTCGACAGGGAGCTCAAGACACTGCATGGTGCCTGGATCCCACAGTCCCTTAGCAACCAGCTGTGCCCCTTTCTCTTCACAATGTGCAGGAAACACCAGTTTGCAGTATCAGTTTGTGGGTCAGACTGACCCAGATCCAGTACTGACCACTACCAGGGCAGTGACATGGTTCTGTCCCTCCTTTGGCCAGCATATAAAAATTGAAAAGGGATTGACGTCAACAGGTCTTTGTCAGGGTAAGTTATTGTGTTACAGGGATGCGAATTTCACCAGTTTCAGATTGAGTCAAAGTTGCCTCTAAGCCCAATGCCTTGGGTATTGCAACTATGGTTTCATTGTCCTAAACAAAAACCCCCAGAAATTCAGAAAATGATACTTTTACAAACCTGTTTTAGGTCATGTCCTTTAAAATAAGACTTTTCTTTCAGTTCCCAAAGAGCCCCCCACTGGGGGGGACTCTCCCTAGCACCCACACCCAGAGAGGGTTGTCCGGAGGAAAGATCCCTCCATTGCTGGAATTAGACCACTTGGGTAGGCATGAGTAATTCTTTTTTTTTTTTTTGAGGAAAAGTCCTTGACATGAAATTGAAAGCTGCTGCTTTTCTAGACACCTCCCAGTTAAAGGAGGCAGCGACTATAGGTGTTTAAGAGGCTCCCAGCAGCAGCCCAGGGCGAGGCACAGAGAGTCGCTGGGGAGTTGCAGGAATTTAAAGGACAGCTCACCAGAGCCTGAACACTCCTGCCTGTGCTGTGAACCCTGGAGAAACAGGCATGTGCTCACTGTACCTGGGGTGCCACCATGGGAAACAGACACTCACTTAATCTAGCGCCAGACCTGATCCTGCAGCAGAGAGCCTAGGGCAGTCACAGGAGGCCTTATCTCATCGGCTGTGGACACGGCGTCCACTCAAGGGCATTCTCAGAGAAGGTGATGCAAAGAAACTCGGGCAGCATCACAGGAACGGCCTGGCAGGGTGACAATGGGCAGGCAGGCTGAGCTCACAGAGCTTTATGAGGGCACAGTGCACCATAACCCAAACGACCCGGCCCCAAGGACCCTGGTCCCTAGCTGTTCAGGAAGTAGGAAGATACCAGGGTTGGGGAAGGTTCCGACCCCCAGGAAGAGAGATGTGACTGGCCATCCTGTGAGTCAGTGGGCGAGCAGACACAGAGCAGGAGAGTGACGCACTTCCCCTGGGCGCGTGACCCTGAACATCACCTTAGTTCTCAGGTCAAATGCTGGTGTGTCTGTCTGTGGAAGAACAGGTGTGTTAGCAGGCAGGGTCGTCTACTGAAGTCCTAGAAATATATATGTAATTTTTTGAGGCAGGGTCTCGCTAAGTCGTCCAGGCTGGCCTCAAATTTGCAGGGCCCCTGCTTCAGTCTCTCAAGTGCTGGGATTACAAGTGAGTGCCACCTCTCCCTGCGCCCGAAGCATCTGTCTCAGGAGCCTGTTGCAGAGGTGGACTCTGCCTGCCTAAGCCTACGGTTTGGTGCTAACACTGTAGGAGAATGTCTGGGGCTTTCACGGAGGGCGTGACGTGGAAAATGCCTGTTGCTGGGCATGGTCACACATGCCTGTAATCCCAGCACTGTGGGAGACTGCGGCAGGAACACTGCGAAATCCAGAGCCTAGGCAGTTTAGTGATTTAGTGGGAACCCATCTCAAAGAAAAGAAAAATCCCAGCTCAATCCCCAATGCTGCAAGGTAGAAGAGGGGAGGGAAGGGGAGGGAAGAGAGACAGGGAGGGGAGGAGAGGTCTGGCTTCCCCACTCAGGAGCCAGCTGCCCTCCTCCTAACTCGCCTTGGGACTCTTGGTGTCATCCTGGCGGTGCAAACATCACCTGGGAAAGCCGAGCTCAGCTCCTTCTCCCTTGACCCAGGGATCAGGACCAGCACATCCTGTTGAAACAACAGGAACGTAGAGCTGGACACAGGTGTATCGGAGCACAGCTGGCTGGCAGTTACAGAGAAAAATACCTGATTTTCACGGAGAGTGGCGTGTTCTGCCCAAAGCCCAAGGGATGTGTATTTAGAGGTCTAGAGATTGAGATAGCGCCTCTGAGAGAACCAAGGGGTCCACATGCTCTGTGGGGAAGGCTGTGGGTGGAAGGTGAGTGGAGGGGCTGGAGGGCCCAATCTCTGCCTTCTTTCTCTCCTCCCCACCTGCAAACCCTGGGGTGAAGATGGCTGGGACCCCCAGAGCCCCTTCCCAGGTGGTGTGTGAGCCTTCTCTCTGACCCTCTCTAGCCCAAAGCCCTGGCTCAGATGTTCCCAGCACAGGTGGTTCAAGGCACCAGTCCCAGGTGAGGCGGCTCCTCCCGCCCCTGTCAGGAGTGGGCCCTGAAAGACTTCTCCAGTGCAAAGCATTCACATAGAGACTCCCGCTGTTGCAGAGACCTAGTGGAGAAGTGAAAGCTGCGTTGTGTGTGTGCTGTGTGTTTCTAATGACTTTAACATGTACTATTTTTTTTGTTTTTTTACACTGCTATGTGTTTTATACCATTGGAATGAACTGCATTCCAAAATCATCTTGCTAAGAGTACACCCTGTGTACTAGCAGACACGAAGGCGAGTGTGTGCAGCCAGGAGTCCCTTTGTGTCTCGCGGATAAGCACATTGTCACAGGCAAGGGCAGGGTCCAGGAGCCTGCTGCGATGAACCTGGGCTACACAAGGAACCTCAGCAGCACTGGGAGAAGGCCAGGGAGCTGGTGTTCGCGAGGTCCTTTAGTTTTAGAAAGCTAAATCTGAAGGTCAAACCTCTGTCTTCCTGCCAGAGATCATGCTTTCATGCTATAATTATGCAAAAGTGCTGATTCATTTTCAGTTCCACTTTTAATGTGGAATGTTTTGGAAGGGTGGGTTAAAATTAGTCTCAAATCTTTTTTAAACACTAGCTGACGAGCAGTTTTTGCGGTGGAAGCTGGAATTACCCAGCCACCACCCTAAAGTGAAACTCAAAGAAAGCTCAGAAAAACGATCGCTCCAAGCTCCAGACTCCCGGCTTCCGCATCCGCAGGAACCGGAGTGAAGTCGCTCGCTCCTTACAGCGCCACCTGCTGCCACTTTCTGGAATATACTTGTTCGCCAAAAGCTTGGTTGCAACACAGGTCAGATAAAGCTTGGGATTCTGTTCCTGGGAGAGCAACATAGCACCTTCCGAAAGCCGCGATGACGTCTTTCGAGCCCATTACCACTGGTGGGGACTCCTGGCCTGGAAGGGACATTCACACCCATTTCCTCCCGTGATTGAGTTTAAGCAAGAGTCAGGAAGCCGTCTGTGATGCCTTGTGTCCTAAATGTCACCGGTGCTCTCCAGAGCACCGCCTTCGCAGCACTGCGCTGGGTGTGGTGATCCATGAAAAACGCAAATGCAAATGGAGTATCGTTTTTTGAAAAATGTTGCTGGTGGAACTGAGGATTTGAACCCAGATGTGCTCTTTCCCTGAGCGATAGCCCTAGCTCTTTTTATCTTTCATTTTAAGACAAGCTGTACAAAATGCCAAGGCTGGCCTCAAACTTGAGATTCTCCTACCTCAGCCTCCTGAATAGCTGGAATTACAGCTGTGGGCCGCTATGCCTGGCTCAATGGAATACCTTGTCCCTCATTTTTATCTTTAGTCACTATTTGCCTAAGCTCAAGTTACACCTGGGCAAGTGCTCTGACCCATAGGTATAACTCCCTGGGAAACTTTGCTTGTTTGATGACAGCTGACAGTGTGCCATATGTCACCTGGAATAAGAAAGACAGTCAGATACAGCACAGTGTGTGCATGTCAGGGGCAGGACAGCAGCCTCCCCGCTGGCCTGTCCTTAACACTAGTGGGACTCGAGTTCACTTCTCATTGTCCCCCCTAGCATCCTTTCCTCACCCCTCCTGGCACCCACACCGATCCCCAGGAGATATGGGCTGCAGGCCATTTGCCTGGTTTAAGGTTCACCTTTGATACCCGTTGCCAAAATCTAGGAGCTCAGGCTTTTGACTGTTGTTTGTTCACGAGGTGCACTTGGTACACAAACACCTGCTACAACCCAAGGGACCACCCCAAAGAAACAGCCCATGGGTATTAATGGACAAATCACAACACTCTGAGGATAGCACAGCTTCTTCATGTCTTCTGAGCCCCGAATGACTGGATCAGACTCTTCAAATATAAGCATTTGATCAGCAAATTCCCTTCAGCAGTTTTCCCTCAAAGAGTTTACCTTGCATTTACTGCTAAGCTGCTTTTGGGCTCAGGGCACGTGGCAAATAAGGAAGGTCCAGCCCAGCCTGTGAGCACAGCCCTGGGCACACTAGTGTCAGGGAACAATGGTAACATCTGTACCAGACTGGTGAGAGTCTGGTTATAGTGGTAAAGTCAGCACATGGTGACTTCCCTAGCCAGTGCACTGCAGAAAAACTGCAAGCAATACAAAAGGCCTAGAAACTGCCACCACTCACCCTTCTGAAAGAAACCAGAAATATGACAAGACAGAGAAACAGCAAAAGGCCTCCAACCACCAAACCAGGGAAAGAGAGTCCAGGAGAGGTAAATGTGGAGCAGATTGAGGGCAGAAAACATGCACTATCAGTCACAGCCTCATTGGAAATGAGAAATACTTCTGTGACCTCATCGACGAATTTAAATCTGAAATTCTAACTCAGGTGAAGCAAGATATAAGACGATTAATAAAAGAAATGCTGGGGAATCCTCAAGAAGACACAAATGGAAGAATAGAGGAACCCAAAGAAAGGAGAGAAGCCTTTGATGAAGAATATAAACCAAATCTAGAATACATGAAACAGATCCAAAGAGAATATCACGAAATTAAAAACTCCACTGAAAGCTGGCAAAACTTCTTAGCAGAAGTTAAAGACAGACTTTCAAAACTTGAAGATAGATTTGCAATGTATGATTGTGAAAGGAAGGACCTCTTAAAAATAGCAAGGAACCAGGAAGTAATGATACAAAGGCTAGAAGATGTCAAGAGGAGTTATAACCTAAGAATAAAAAATGTGAACAAAGATGCAAGAACAAATACAAATGAAATAAAAAGGCTATTCACAGAAATAGTTAAGGAAAACTTCCCAAACATAGGAAACAGAAGTGAAGTCCAGATATATGAGGCATACAGAATTCCAGCCAGCTACAACCAAAACAGATCTACACTCAGACATATAATAATCAGGATCCCAGAAATCCATCACAAGAACAGAATATTAAAAGCAGTCAGAGAAAAGAAACCTATAAAGGAAAACTCATCAAAATCACAGCAGACTTCTCAATGCAAACTATCAAATCAAGAAGAGCTTGTAGCGAAATATTCCAAGCCCTGAAAGAAAATAACCTCCAACCCAGATTGATGTACCCTGCAAAACTGCCTCTCAAAATTAATGGAGAGACAAGATATTTCCACGACCAAGAGGAACTGGGGGAGTTCGTGACCACCAATCCAACCCTGCAAAGAATACTGAAGGACATTCTAGAAAGAGAGAATAAAATCACCAGGATTCCAGGAACAAGGGCAGAAAGGCCTCAATGAAAGGGGCAGGCAGTGGAATGAAGGAGAAAAGTAAACAACAATGACAGAAAAATAGCATAGCAGAGATAAGGCAGAGAAGATGGCTATATTGCTGTTTTGTCTTGACTGATTTTATTTGAATCTGGTATGCTTAAGAGTATGAAGTCTGATAGTAGAGGCAACTACTCTGAAGATGCAAGATTCAATAGGATACCCATTCTGGTTGATTATTAACTGCCTTTGAAGTCCTAGAATGTCTCCAATATTTGGTTTTTATTAATAGTGCTATGTACTTCTAAGTTTAATTATACTATGCCTGATGATACAGACAATTTTATTGAAAATAACAAGAGACATCATAGTAAGTACCGTAGATCACCTAGTATTGTGGTTTTATATGTCCTTTTCATGTTTCTCTAGGAATTTGTATTTTTGACTTGTTTTGATTTGTTTCTCCCTCTAATACAGAAAGGCTAGGTATGCATGTAGAGACTTATACATGTGTAGAACTTCTAAACAGTTTACGAGAATGGATTATAATTATTTTGAAAAAAAGAGAGGCAAATAAAATATTCTAAAGGATATAACTGCATGTATGTTTAAGTGTGTAGGATTGATAACCATATTACTAAGTTTTCATTGGATATATGAACAGAACCAGTTGCAGTCTCACTGTTTAAATGTCCACTTTGTAGGCTTTACTTTTGTAGCTTGAACAACTACTTCTAAGAGGAAAATATGTAATTATCAACTAGTGATTTCTTACTGGTTATTATTTTTGTTTTGTTTTAAAATTTTGTATTATTTCTACCATCTTTCTGTTTCATTTTTTTTTAAATATAAAAAATTTTAAAAATTTTTTAAAAATTGAGCACATGGCATTACACAAAGCTTATTTCCTGAGTGGTTCTTTTTATTTATCTGATCACTTTTTCACAGACCATAACAGGAGCAGCTGTAAGTTCTCAGTTCTCAGTTCTCAGTCTGAGAGGAAACCTTTCTCACAGCATCTGTCCTCCTGAGGACATGCAGAATCAGCCCAGATACCTGACCAGCAGAAACATGTGGTGTGAGCACTTGAAACTATCAGGACAACAATCCCTAATGCTGGGGATGGTTTCCACTCTTTTGGGAGGAAATTTCTGGGAAAATATTTTAATCCTGACCACAAACCATCCCACCCACAACAACAATTGATTTTGAGGACAGTTTTGAAGAGTGTCTTGTTTACCTTTTTTATGGCTGGGACAAAATATCTGACACCCAAAGTTAAAGGGGAAAAGGTTTATTTAGCTCACAGTTTGTGGAGGTTTTGGTCCATAATTGGCTGACTCGAAGGAAAGGTGGCTTGTGGCACAGGGCAACAGTTCATCGTGGAGGAAGATGGCAAAGCAACAAGAGTAGAAAGGGCGGAGAGCCAGTCTGTCTTCCACCCCAGGGCAGATGTCACACTTACACCCTAACCCTAGCGCTGGACAACAAACCAGTCACAAACTCTAGATTCAGCCCCTCAGAAAAGCTCCCCCCACAAACCATAGCAAAGAGTCATGGAGGGGCTCTTATAACAAGTACTCACTCCTGCGTGTGTATGGACCTTGTGCTGCATCTCCCATGGGTAAAATATGGGTGTGAAGTGGCACAACAAGAGAGCCAGGGCCAGCAGCTGAAGAAGCGAGGTTACTGTGGAGGGGCAAGGGGCAGCATCAGGAAAAGGTAAGGCACCCGATACATCTGCTTTTTTTCAGTATTGGGGTTGAAACCCACGGCCTTCACAGTGAGCTACATTCCCAACCCTCTTGTATTTTTTATTTTGAAACAGTCTCAATTCCAAAGTGGGACTCAAACTTGGAATCCTCCTGCCTCGGCCCCCTAGAGTGCTGGCATTCAGATGTGCTTCACCTTGCCTGGATTACACCTGCTTTCGACTGTGAGGAAATGCCATAGTGCTGGTTCTCATCAAAGGAAGGGACCAAGGAGAGGTTCCCGAGAAACCTACAAAGCCAGTCCCCTTCCATTGTCCAGAAAACAGGAAATGGGTTGTCAAACTTTGATCTGATGGCTCTGTCCTGACAGGACAATGTGTTTAGCTGAAATGCTCTCAGATGTGATGAGTCTACACAGAAAGAGTAGTGATTTGTCCTTTCCCAGGTGAAAGGAAGGCAGGGAGAAGGAGGGTTCTAAGGGGTCTGTGATAGCAGTTTTCACCGGCTGACACTCAGCCTCTGCCAGAGTCCCACAGCCAGGCACAGTGGGCTCCCAGAGGAAGGCCGGGAGCTGAAGCACAGGGCTGACGTTCTCGAAATGGTTTGTTTCACCGTGACTCCTCTGGCAGCCCTCGACCCAGCTGGGCATCAGGGGATCCACGCCCAGGTCCAGCGCAGCTCTCGGGCTCTGGAGAGAGGGTAGACAGGGCCACGTGGCAGACAGCGCTGTGTCCCCCATCCCATCCTGCACCCCTGAGGGAAGTCGACTCCCACTGCACGCCAGGCCGAGTCTTTAACCTTGATGGTAAATTCCTACTGCACTGGGGTTATTAAAACCTGCTGAGAAACAGTTTCTTCAAGGCTGACGTATTGAAGAAATTATCTACCGGAGTACGAAGTAAGTTTTAGAAAGAAATGAGATAGTTTCTTTTTCGATTTCCAAAATTCAAAGTAAAACTGGAGTGTAATGTCTTTCTCCAACGCAGGGTTCCTCGTTTAGGGGACAGGGCCACACTTCCTCACCGTGAGCGCAGCAGCTGCTTCCGGGGCAGCTGGCCCGGTGTGAGAGCAGGCACGCACGCCCAGCATCTTACACCAGGGCTCTTCCTGCAGGATACTAAAGTGCTTTATAAATATTAATTATCGCATTTATCCTCGTAGCTTTGTACATGCTGAAGGCATTATGGATGGCCTGGCACCCGGCTCAGCGGCTGAGTCTCTCAGACTGCCTTTCCTCTCTCCATCCCACCCTGAAGCCTGCCGGAGTGGGGCGCAAGCACAGATGACCCCCTTACTCCCACGGCACACTGCTGGCCACACTCCGCACCCAGAGGGCCGGGCCAGCCAGAGTCACAGGGGACAAGATGGCCGTGTCCCTCAGCGGGCAGAATCGGAAGGGTGGACGCAGTAAGAAGCAGAGCGCTGGACCCATGCTTGCCTTAGTATGCTGAGTTCACACGAATTAATTTTTTTCCTAGTTTCTGAATAGTTGTGGTTTTTTTTTTTGGTGTTTTTTTTGTTGTTGCTGTTCATGTTGCTGTTTGGAAAATCATAGCCCCATAAGGGCACAAAGAAAGCGATATTTGTATGGAAATCTGAAAATGCCCCCCCACGTGGGGTACCAGAGCCACACAGAGGACACAGAGGACACTGTCATACCGGGTCAGGCTTCTCTCCGTTTTCACGAATGGATTTTTCAGGTAAAAGTTAATCACAATGGCCATTTCTTCCCATGATTTTTAACACATCATACACAGAATTGCTGATTTATCTCTGCTTCTGTGTTTCAGAGCCCTGCAGCTCTCTAGGGTGCTCCTGGGGAGTTTGTTTCTCTTTTTTCTTTTAGAAGCGCTATACTTTTCCCTCTCACACAATGAGCAAGCTGAGAGGAGGACTGTGCAGGTCACAAAAATGGCAGGAAAAAATAAAGCTGACATGATGCGCTTCTTTCTAATATTTCCACGAAAGCCTGGCCTCAGAGGTGAGGGCGAATGCAGGAGCAGGCGAGGGGCCTTGGTGGCTGGTGTCCTGAGATCTGGCACAGTGTGCTCAGGGCACAGACTGCCCTCAGGGTCCTTGTCTGGCTGGGGACAGAGCAACTTTTCTCTCCGGAAGCCTCTGGCATCAGCTAAAAATAAATGCATCTGAGACGTTGATTGGGGACAAGGAAGGGAGCACATTCATGTGAATGTTTTGTTTGTTCTTTCCTCAATCTTCAGCTTGGTGTAGAAAATGACCTTGGGGATGTGCCATTGTCTACTGCAGGTGGGCCTGGGAGGAAAAGAGAGGAAAACCAGGGGAAGGAAAGGAGGGAAGGGAAGGAGGAAAAGGAGGGGAAGGAAAGGAAAGGAAAGGAAAGGAAAGGAAAGGAAAGGAAGGGAAGGGAAGGGAAGGGAAGGGAAGGGAAGGGAAGGGAAGGGAA
>PVLA01004084.1:0-188226 GCA_004027455.1 Hydrochoerus hydrochaeris | reverse complement strand
AAGACAGGCACAGGACCAATTGCTGTCCTGCAGGCCCATGACGGGTAAGGCCTGGTTGGGTTCATATGAAGAGTCCTTGACCTAAGACAGGTGCTGTCCTCACAGGGCCTGCCATACTCTTATAAAGTGATAAGGGAGGAGATGTAGGGAGCAGCATGATAGCTTCATGGCTGCCGCTCCATCTCTCCCTCCTGTGGGCGTCCAGTGCATCGACCTACATTTCCCAGGATCCTCTCGCCCCACCCAGGAAATGACAGTGACCCATCCATAACTTCCCGCCCCCACTTCTTTATAAGCCAGGAGCATTGTTCAATAAAACGAGGTTTGATTGGGAAACTTCAACTTTCCTCCGTGTCTCTCTCTCTTCACCCTGCCCCCGCCCCGTTTTCCTTCCTCTAGGGGAAAACCCACGCATTGGTCCACAGGCCGGATCAGTCTTACTTCTGTTTCTTTTGAAGAGCTGAGAACTCAGTCTTTATCTTTATTTTGGACATCGTCTGTCTCCTCTCTTCCAATTGCAGACCCTTCAGCCTCCTGATGTGGACTCATGCAGGACTGTACCTTAGACTGGACCCTTCTGATCTCCAGTATGCAGGCAGCCCTTTTATACTCTGCAAACCATTCTTTGGGTGGCCACTGTAAGCCAATCTTGTAAAAATTTAGAGTTTCACATATCTAAATGTATTCCTCTAGTGAACACTGCTTGATACAAATATATCTTATAGTTTTATTCCACTAAGTCCAGATTTCATGAGTCAAGCTCAGCCCTGCTAAGCAACGTCACCAAGACCAGATAGACTTCTGCACAGTAACAAAGTATGAGTGTTTTTCAAGCAAATGAGCAATATTAACCAGAGGAACAGTACTAATAGGTAAACTATCCATGTAAAATATATTCTTATTCACCTATCTGATAACATAGAAAAGAGACTGAGAAGTGTCAACCAACATGACCAAGGTTAACAAGTAGAATAACTGTGATAACAATCTATATAGTTTTCCACTACAAATCAATGCAGCTACAGTTTTATACAGCTCAAAATTATATAAACAAAACAAATCATTATAAGGCACAAATATTTTTAGACTTTTAGAAATAAATTAATTTATTTTAGAAATAAATTAATACTGGTGTCTAATCTCATTAAATATATTGCACATATGTACATATAAATATGTATTTATGTATGTGTATATCTGTATGAGAGAAAAAGAGTTTTTAGAAGCTGAAAAGCATTGTCAGATATATTACTAATTTGGTTTTTTATTTAAAGAGAAAAAAGAAACGAAACAGTAAAAAGGGTAGCAACAATACAGAATTCCAAAGGAAAAAAGGAAAAATAAGGGAAAAAAAGCCCTAATAAATCACCACTTGTGGATATAGTTGTTCACAAAATTAAAGGATACATAGTAGGAATTCAAACAGTGAGACTGGCAACAGTTCTGCTCAACCATCCAAAAATATTCAGCAATATGGTCACCTATTCTGTACATTCAAACATATATGCAGTTATATCAATTAAAGCACTTTCATTTCCTCTTTGTTACAATAGCAATTACACATTTGGGGTTTTGTTACTCTTATAGTTCTTATAATGTTTTACACTAGAGACACCGTGTGATATTTATAAATATGATTTTTATTTATTTCACTAGTGAGGATAGCCTCAAGTTGTCTCTATTTACTATGAAGGCCTCAAGATCATCCTTTTTTATGCTGAGTATATTCCAATGCATAAAAATACCACATCTTTTTCATCCACTCTGCAGTTGATGGGCATATTGCTTGTTTCCAAGATTCAGCTATCACAAATTGTGCTGCTATGAACATGGGTGCACATATGTCACTGTGATATGATCTTTTCAGTTCTTCTGGGAAAATACCCAGGAGGGGAATAGCTGGGTTCAATAGAACTTCCAACCCCAGTCTTTTGAGAATTCTCCATAAGTCTTTCCATAGTGGTTGCACCAGTACACACTCCCACCAACAGTGGAACAGTGTTTCCTTTTATCTGCAGCCTTGCCAACATTTGTTATCAGTTGATTTCTTGATGGCAGCTATTCTTTCTGGAGTGAGGAGAAATCTCAATGTTGTTTTAATTTTCATTTCTCAAATGACCAGTGATGGTGAACATTTCTTCATGTATTTATTTGCTTTTTGTATATCTTCCTCTGAGAACTGTGTGTTCATCTCAGATGCCCATTTTTGAAGAGGGTCTTTGAATTTGGGGGGCTTGATGTTTTTCAATTCTTTATATATTCTGGATATAAGTCCTTTGTCTAAGGGGTTGCTGGCTTAAATTCTTTCCCACTCTGTGAGTTTTGTTCTCCCTCTATTGTTGATTTCCTTTGAGGTGCACAAACTTTTCAATAATAGGAGATCCCAATTGGTGATTCTATGAAGTGTTTACCATGCAGTTTGCATTTTGTTCATGAATTCTCTGCCTACCACTATGTCTCCAAGACTTCTACCTACCTTATCTTCCAGTAGATTTAGAGTTTCTGTTTTGATATTTAGGTACCTGATCCATTTAGACTTTAGTTTTGTGCATGGTGATAGGCATGGATCTAGTTTCAGTCTTCGGCATGTGGAGAGCCAATTTTTCCAATGCTATTTATTAAAGAGGCTATCCTTCCAGTGGACATATTTAGCCCCTTTGTCAAATATCAGGTGGCTGAGTGTCTTTGTAGTTGTGCTTGCATCTTCTAATCTGTTCCATTGATCCTCAGGTCTATTTCTTGGCCAATACCATGCTGATTTTATCACTGTGGCTTTATAATACTTTTTCAAGTCAGGAATTGAGATGCCTCGTGCCTTGCCTTTGTTGCCCAGAATTGCCTTTGCTATTCTAGGTTTCTTCTATTTCCAAATGAACTTTAGGAGTGTTTTCTCTACATCCATGAGGTTGTCAATGGTATTTTGATTGGGATTGCATTAAATCTGTATAACAGTTTGGGGAGTACAGCCATTTTCACAATGTTGGTTCTTCCTAGCCAAGAGCAAGGAACAGCCTTCCATTTCCTAATATCTTCTTTAATCTCCTTTTTTAGCATAGTATAATTTGCAGCATATAGGTCTTTTACATTTTTAGGTTGATTCCTAAATATTTCATTTTTTTACATGTTATTGTAAAGGGTGGTATGTCCATAATTTCTCTCTTGGTGAGTTTTTGTTTGAATACATGAATGCTATTGATTTTTGAGCATTGACTTCATATCCAGCTACACTGCTGAACTTGTTTATTACCT
The DNA here is from genome assembly GCA_004027455.1 of Hydrochoerus hydrochaeris. NCBI lineage: Eukaryota > Metazoa > Chordata > Mammalia > Rodentia > Hydrochaeridae > Hydrochoerus > Hydrochoerus hydrochaeris. The sequence goes on along the minus strand of PVLA01004084.1, from coordinate 184,977 downwards.
ATAATAGTCTTTAAATGGAGTTTTTTGGGTCTTCTACATAAAGTATCATGTCATCTGAAAATAGTGATATTTTAACTTCTTCCTTTCTTATCTCTATTCCTTTTATTTCTCCCTCTTGTGTAATTGCACTGGCTAGTGTTGCCAGAACTATATTGAAAAGAAGTGGTGATAGTGGACATCCCTGTCATATTCCTGATTTTAAAGTGAAAGCTTTCAGTTTTAGTTCATTTAGTATAATGTTGGCTGATGGTTTGTCATAGATGGCCTTTATAAGGTTGAGGTAGACACTGTATATTTGAGTTTCTGAAGGAGTTTTTATCATGAAATGTGTTGAACTTTATTAAAATTTTTTTCTACATTTATTGAGATGACCATATGTTTTTTGTTTTTGGCTCTGTCGATGTGGTGTGTCACATTTGTTGATTTGCATATGTTAAACCATCCTTGCATTCCTGGAATGAACCCTACTTGGTCATGATGTATAATCTTCTGGATGATTTGTTGCATTCTATTTGCCAATATTTCATTGAGAATCTTTGCATCAATGTTCATTAGTGAGACTGACCTAAAGTTGTCTTTTTTGGTTAGATCTTTCTCTGGTTTTAGTATCAAAGTAATAGTTGCCTCCAGGCATGATTAAGGGAGGTTTGCTTCCCTTTCAATTTCATGGAAGAGTTTAAAGAGTAATGGTGTCACATCTTCTCTAAGTGTCTTGTAGAATTCAGCTGTGAATCCATTAGGACCTGAGATTTTCTTTGTTGGTAAGTTTTTAATCACAATTTAATTTCAATAACTCATATCAGATTGTTCAAAATTGCTATATCTTCTTTACTGAGTTTTGGTAGTTCATATGTTTCTAGAAATCTGTCCATTTCCTCTGTGTTTTCCACTCTATTGGAGTAGAGATTTTCAAAGTAGGTATTCATGATCTTTTGAATTTCCATGGGATCTGTCGTAATTGTCCCCTTTTCAGTCCTTATTGTGTGAATTTGGGTTTTTTCTTTCTTTTTCTTGATAAGGTTAGCTAGGGGTTTGTGGATTTTGTTTATTCTCTAAAAAAACCCCAGCTTTTTGATCCATTAATTCTTTGTATTGTTTTTTTAGTTTCAATTGCATTGATTTCTGCTCTAACATTTACCATTTCCTTTCTTCTATGAGCTTTGAGTTTAACTTGCTCTTCTTTTTCTAGAAGCTTGAGATGGAGCATTAGATTGCTTATTTGTGCTCATTCTGTTGTCTTGATATGACAATTTAGTGCTACATATTTCCCTCTTAAGACCGCTTTCATTGCATCCCACAGATTACAGTATGTCATTTCCGTATTTTCATTGAATTGTAGGTATTGCATTATTTCTTGTTTAATTTCATTTGTAGCCCACTGGCAGTTCAAAAGGTTGTTATTTAATTTGCATGTATTTATGCAGGTTTTGCAATTTCTTTTGCCATTGATTTCCAATTTCAGTGCATTCTGGTCAGATATTACACATGGGATAATTTCAATACCTTTGCATTTACTTAAGAATATTTTATGGGATAATATGTGATCTATTTTGGAGAATGTCCCATGCACAGCTGAGAAGAATGTGTATTCTGATTTGGTTGGGTGGAACACTATGTAAACATTTACTAAGTCCAATTTCTTGCAAGTATGATTCAGTTCTATTATTTCTTTGCTGACTTTTTGTCTAATTGATCTATCTTTTTGTGACAATGAAGTGTTAAGGTCCCCTGTTATAACTGTGTTCTTGTTTATTTGGTTTTTCATGTCCATTAGTATCTGTCTTATAAAGTTAGGTGCTCCTGTGTTTGGTGCATATATATTTATTATTGTTATTTCTTCCTTTTGAATTTTTTCAGTAATGAGTATGTTGTGACCTTCTTTCTCTCTTCTTTTAGGTTTAAAGTTCACATTGTCTGAAAATAGAATAGTTACCCCTGTTGTTTTCTGGGTTCCTGTTGTATGGAATACTGCTTTCCATCCTTTGACTTTTAATCTTTGAGTTTCCTTTTGCATCAGATGTGTTTCTTGTATACAGCATACTGTGGGATTGTGTTTCTTGATCCATTCTGTCAATCTATTTCTTTTGATAGGTGAATTGAGGCCATTTACATTTATGGATATCACTGATATGTACTGGCTCAACCTTGCTATGGTATGTTCCATTGTTTGATTCTTGCTTTTCTCCTTATTTATTTGCTTGTCCTACCTGGTGGTTTCTTTCTGTTGTTGTTCTGGGGATTGTGGTCATTTTTATCTCTGTCTAGTATGTCTTTCAATACTCTTTCTAGGGTTGATTTGGTGGACATGAAATTCATCAATTTTCTTTGTCATGGAAGTTTCTCATTTCTCCATTAAATTTTAATGAAAGTTTTTCTGGGTACATCAGTCTGGGCTGAAAGTTATTTTCATGCAGGGCTTGAAATACCTCACTCCAAGCTCATCTTGCCTTCAGGGTTTGTGCTGAAAAGTCTGCTGTGATTCTAATAGGCTTTCCTTGATAGGTGAGTTGTGTCTTTTCTCTAATAGCTTTTAGTATTCTGTTTTTATGCTGTATATCTGAGATCTTAATTATTATGTGTCTGGGTGTGGATTTATGTTTATTGTGACTGTTTGGCATTCTATATGCTTCACTTATCTGCATATCAGATTTTTCCCCATGTTTGGGAAATTTTCTGCCATTCTGTGAATATTTTATGTATGTCATTTGCATTGACTCCTGCATCTTCACTAATGCCTATTAATCTTATATTGTTGCTCTTGGCATCATCTTGAAGCTTCTGGATTGTCATTTCATGCTGCTTTGTTATTTTTAAAATTTCTGTCCTTTCCTGATCACTAATAGCGATCCTGTCCTCAAGGTCTGAAATCCTACCCTCAGCTTCCTTTAAGTGGTTTTGCTCACTTTCAATATAACTTTTTTTCTTGGATGTCTCTTTGAGTTTGTTTCATGAGTTCTGCTTGTTTTCTATATGGTTCATTCAAAGTTTCAATCATTTTCCCATGCCCTTGTACTTTTTTCTCTATTTCTTCTTTAGCTGCATTCAACAACTCCTTTAATAAAGTTGTTATTTCTATCTTTACAGGAGAGATTACTTCTAAGTTGATTTCCTCTATAGCCTCATGAATTTTTTTTTCACTTGCTATCTTTTCAGAAATGTCTGTTGTGTTACTGTTGGAGTCCTTGATTTGAATGTCTGCTATATCTGCTCCTGATGGACTAGATGTTTGAGATTGCATTTTACTTTTTCATTTTGCCATTTTTCCCTTTCGAGTTAGTGTTTGGTCTTTCAATCCCACTAGACTAACTCCAGACACAGGGCATGGTCTTACTACCTGGGAGCAGAGTTCCAAGTCCACCCTATGTGCTGGAATCATACTGCAGCATGCAGTCAAGGCCCTGGGTTGGATTCTGGACCCTGCTCACTGCCCAGTGTTCACTAGGCATGGTCCAACTAGGGCTGCTTATTCCTCTCCCCCATCGTAAGCTGGCCCCAGATGTAGGGTGTGGTCTTACCACCTGGGAGCAGAGTTCTGAGTCCACCCCGTGCATTGGGATGCCACTGCAGCACCTGGTAATGGTCCTTGGTTGGATTCTGGGCCTTGTTTGCCACCAGGAAATTGCTGGGCATGGCTCAGCTAGGGCCACCAGTCACTCTCCCTCATCTCCTGATTTACTTTTAAGCAAAGTGCATGTGAACTTGTGTATATACATGTTTAGTTTCTTACTCCTTGAATTATCTATTTGTGTATGGGTCATAAAATGTGTCAGTATCAGGAAAGGGGAAATATACATATAACTCATGTAGGATGTAAGGCTGTGACCATTAACTTCAGCAATGTCAATTTGATTGAAATAAGAGATGTCCATGTGATTGTTAAAGCACACATCTGGGTGTGTGTTGGTAGAGTATGCATGAGAGAAGAAGCACGTTGTATGATCCCTGGTCCAGCTTTTCCCACACCGGTCCTTTCTCTGATTCCTGGCTGTCATGATTTTAGTAGCTTTGCTCCACCACAACATTTTCCCATGAGATTTCTGCCTTGTAACCAGTCAGAGATGGACTGAATCCCATGAAACTATGAGCCAAATTAAGCTTCTCTTTCTTTAAATTTTAGGGGTTGGGTATTGTGTCCCAGCACTGAGAAATATGGTCAATACTGTGTTGTATAGTAAAATTATTAAGACTCTATTCTATGTGTAACTTTTTATTTTAAAGTAAGACTACTTATAATTTCAAGGAGCAATTGATCATAAATGCAAAATCACACATACTCTTATAAATCTTTTTTACATTATATATTTATTTTTCATACAAATCTTATATCTGTGCAGATATTTTAATAATAATAAAACAATGCATTTGAGCACATAAACCTTTTTTGGTGACTTGCTTAAATGCTATCATTCTCATTTAATGATGAGAACATGGTTTTAGTAGCTAATTCACAATTAAAATTGTTGTATTCTTAAAATATTATAGAATCCCTCTAATAAGCACATATTATGGAATAAGAAAAGAGAACTAATGTGTTCTGGAATAAGTCATTTATCAATCATTTTCTTCTCAAATTTCCATTGTGTTAGTTTTAACAAGAAATGTATTGCATTTTACCAGACATGCCATTCTTACAGAATGTGGGCATGCATTTATCAGCACATTAGAACCTACATAATGTATATATCTATACACAATAATTAAATTGCCTCCTTTCTATTCATTATTAGCTCAAATAGAAACTTTTGGGAGAGTTTGAGGAAAATGAAGACATTCTGAAAAAGAACCTCAAATTGATTTAAGAAGAGAAAATAAATGTTTGAATAGTATTTAGCTCAATCAAATGTTGTCAAATTTTAATAAGTATCATTATATTTTTCCAATTGTATTGACCTCCAAATAGTACCTGTAACATTTTTAAGGGTGTGCATGCACATGTATGTGTATGTGCACATATGTAAAATTGAGTATCGTTTTAAGTAAACTAAGGATAGAAATCATGGTCATTTCTCTATTTTATCTCCCTATCTGCAAATATTTTATGTAGAGATCAATGTATCACCAAGTTGTAGGGTGAAAGGAACAGGGCATATATCACAATAGCTCTGGAATCTCAGGGCTATGATATAAAAACCAGGCATGGTACCTCATATAGTTTCATTATTCTTACCCTCAAGTTTCACTCTCAAGTCAAATTCACCAAATATTTTTTTGCTTTTTGTGGTAGCAGGGATTAAACACAGGCTGTCACACTAAACTACATTTTCAAAATTTTTTCTTTCTTTTCCATAATATTTGATTTCGGTCAGGTCTTCCTAAGTCACCAAATTGCCCAGGCTGAACTTGTACTTGAGACCTTGTTGCCTCAGATTCCCAGAATGATATTATATGCTCAGTCATTGCTCCTGCAAGGTTCTTTCAGTCAGAAGCACTAGTTCCTCTACACAAGAAATAATGTATAATCTGCCAATATTTTGTTGTCCTTTTTTTATCGATTACAGTTGTTCACTTCCTACATAATTTTTATATACAATCATCTGTGATTCTTGTGTATCATACATGGAGTATTAATACAGTTTTTGGAGGCAGGAGTAAAGAGTTCATGTATATATCTCTGATCTTTTATCTCATACATGATAATTATGTATTTACTTGGTTATCTATATTTTCTATAACTTCGTTTCCATGATAACAGTAACCACGTTGTTTGGACCATTGTTTTTATTTTTTCATGCAGTATCCTCTTTACAGAAGGAACTCAATTAACACAGTATTTGATGAATTTATTATCTTTGTACTAAGATGATGCTATCTTGTAAAGACAGAAAGAATAATAATTCCTTACAGACTAAAATTTTAAAGTTATTAAGAAGCATATTTGTATGTATCCATTTCTCACTACATTCATCTGCTTTCCCAATAGTTAATCCATTTCATGTCCTTTGCAATTTTTTGAATAGCTGGAAAATCAAAGGCTGAAAATCAAGAACTCCTAAAAGTTTATAAAAGTAAGTACAAAGAATGAATAGAGAAAAGTGGAGGAAAAAGAAATAAGGTGATTTCTGGAGTAGGAAGAATAATGATAACCATTTTTCCTGACTAGAGATGGGGTTTGTGACTGTGTAGCTGACTCCCTGATGCCAACATTTCAGAAATCAAAAGTCATTTGGACCCCCAAGGAGACTAGATAGGCCCTAGGAACTAGTCCTTTTATCTTCTTTGGGGATACCCATTCTGGAGGTAAGAGCTCACAGTAAGCCCTCAAATCCAAGGAATCATGTGACTTGAACCAAGAGGATATAAGAAGCCCACCATGATATTCTATCTGTGACAATTTACAGTAATTCTTCCACATACACAAATACTGTGATTGCTTTCTAGGTCAGGCAAGTAAAACTATATTGCTTGTTCAGCGCCACAAATATTCAGTAGTTAAGACACATTGCGTTGCATATTTTTAGGAATTGCTTTGTCATAATGAGTTATCATTTCAGTCAATGTAAAAGATCTTTTATCTTGCAAGCCACTTTGTTTCTCATGAAAAATTTTATATTGAAACATTTATTTTGAATATTATTTATATTAACATCTGCTATATTAATAGCAGCTGTAGTAAAGTTTATATTTAACACTGTGGTCTTTCTTTAGGCATTGATTTCTATTCTAGTTATTTTACTGAACCTCTAAGGAAAATTACAAACATATTTTGTTTGCTCTGGATATATTGTTCTCTGAGTATATATGTTTAAGAAAGATCTTACTTGAACTGTGCCACTTGAAATATCAATATTAAAATAAACACTCCAGTAGAAAAATAATTTCTACACAGATTTTCTCATCTGTGGATGTTTTATTTGAGTTTGTAAATTCTCATATGCTTATTCTATTTAATGAAATTATATATAATATATTTACATACACACAAAGAACTTCAATATTGAGGAGTCTTATTTTGCCCTTCAAAATTCTCTCTTCAATTTCTGTGACCCTGAGTTTCCCACTCTATATGGTTTTTTTATGAATCATCTGGGAAAATTTCCAAAAGTATTGAAGTACAGCCAGGAAGCTGAGGAAATGTTGAAGAGAACTGGAGAAAGACTGCTGAGTGGGTCAGAAGAATGTCAACTAAGGTCGGGGAATATAAATCCCAGAAAGACTCCAAATACATACCTGGAGGTCAATGTCATTGCACAGCCAAAACTTTATAAATACCAAGGTTACACAAGCTACATTGCATCAGTTTTTCTACTCTTCATTAATCCAGTTTTCTTAACATTTGTTATTAATAAAAAAATAATACAGTAATGGAGATATGCCTGAAATAATACTATGGTCAGATAATAGCTGCCTATTAATTAACACAGCAGTTACCAATTATAAATAAATTCAATAAACAATGATGAAATATTTCTCTATATTTAGTATTATATTAATCATTCCATATTCACAATTTCACTTTATCATACAATCCTGTAATACTATTCCTTTTTGCTGATACAGAATTCGAGATTGAAAGAACATGTGTTAGTTTAGCTAACTCCAGTCAGTAAGTCAAATTCAAAACCTGTTGTAACTAATCCTAAAATTCCTTTAGTTATACTAATGCCACCTAATATTGTGACACTATCTGGTTGTTAAATTATCTGTGTTATTTTATTTTCCTTTCCATTTCTGGGCTAAAATTTGGAACAAAAAGAAAGTATTCAATTTTTATCCTGGCTTTCTGAAAGGTTAAGTACCTCTAATATTCTTTATCCAGTGTAAATCTTCATCTAAATAGAGAACTTATATTATCTAATGTCACATTATCTAATATTTATCAGATTTACTAGTAGAAAATATTCTCATCTCTGAGATTAATCTTAATTTGGAGATTAATCTTAATTTGCTCAAAATAATGTTAAATTTGGAAGTATTAATGTTGTTATAATTTTTGTAGAAATATTTCAATCAGTATCATGATTTAACAAGCTACTCAGTCTAGCCATAGATTGATGATGGGTATGGTTCATAAAACTGACATAAGAGGATGTAGGTTGTGCCTTTGAGCTAAGAGATTTCTGAACATTTTGTAAAGGTTGTGTACTGATCCTGGTCATAATTTTTATGCTTGAAATATTTTAGGATCACTAAAGTTAGTTTATTTGGTTTTTACCAAAGCAGAATTTTGATACTGTAAACCATTATATACTAACTTTAATTGATTACCATACCATCTCTTCAACTTCTAGATACTGAATTAGAAGAGCATAAGGTTATGATAAGACATTGGCTTGATCATCTAAGTGATATTTTATTTCTGTTTAATTTGGTTAAAGAAATTTAATGTGCTCTCTATTTCATGCCCAGTGACATATCTAGGAGAAAGGGGCAAATAACTCATGGTACTTATTTTAAAAAGCATTTAATTTAAGTGACAGTCAAGTGATAAAAAGTTTTAATGCAACAAATTTTCTTCTCAGAGTATGTAAGGAAATCTGCAGCATACTAGAGACTAGGAACTTGGTTCTAGGGATTTGGGTCCTGTATCAGCTGTCTTTCACAGGAAACTGATAACATGTATCTACTGTGATTTTTCACATTAGATGCACAGCTGGATGTTTAGACACTGCTATTTGTGTTCCATAATATTTTTTTCATCAGTTCAGACTGATATAACTATTTAATCTGTTCAATAAAGAAGCAGACAAGAAATAAATTTGTGCACATGGTATGGGAAACTATTTCCATTATACCTACTACTAAAACCCCAGTATATATCCCAATCCCTAGATTATGTAGGCGATCAAGAGATAGTTCCTGAATTTATAAAGGAAGCTATGAATTGAGACTGTCAAAATAGTAACTTTGTCAACTTTGGAAAATGTTTTTATCATGAAATTCTTCTACCATGTGGAATTTCCTTTTATTTCTATAGGTTTGAAATAAAAATATTGATATGAGCAGAATCATCATACCATCATATATATGAAATTCAAACTAGAATATGTATATACACAAAGGAACAAATGGTCACAAACACTCTTCAATTCTACAAAGCTATGAAATATTTTACTTTCAGAGTATGCTTAAAATATTCTAAATATTTCAGAGTCAGATAAAAACAGTATTCTCTGTGAACACTTAGCCTAATGGTTTTACAACATGAATAGCCAAATGTACAATTTAAGCAGGTCATGAGCCATTCCTAAAGGTTCAGGAATCAGAGAAACCTCCATGTTCTTTCTGATTTTATTCTTAGCATCTCAATTAGTTGAGTATTCTAGATCATTTTTGATGGTTTTTAAGAAATAATTAGGTCATGAAATTGAAGCACTTGTGAATGAGATTACTGAACTTATCAAAGGGACCCTAGAGAAACATCTTGCTATGCTAATAATATAAGTGAAGGCAGACTGCAGTTTAGAAAAAGTCCTTACCTGAACCCAGCCACCCTGACATGATTTTAGATTTTTAGAAATATGGGAAATCAACTTCTCTTGTTTATAAGCGAACCAATGTATGTGACACTGTTAGAGGAGTCCTAAGAGACTAAGACAGCTGCCCCATGATAAAACTGTCCCTCATCCTATCCTTTATTTAGCTGTATCCTTTCTTTTATGTCATAACAACTACCATCAGATAAACAAAAGTCACAAATCTAGGCATGCTTTCTATGATTTAAGCACTCATAAGACAATAAAATATTCATATTATATACTATAGTTTCTGAATATATATTTATTTACTTAGTCATTTAGTCAGTATGTTTATTCCAAAAGCTTTAAGCAATATGTGAATAGAAATAAACAGAATAATAGTTCCCAGCAATGTTTATCTTGTAATTCTTAGAGGATAGTATGCCATGTTACTAGGCAAAAAAGGAATTAAATTTGCAGATACAATCGTATGTCCTAACCATTTGACCCTCACCTTTGGGAGAGTGTGGCTTATTTGAGATATACAAACACTTTTTACAGTTTATTACTGGGTAATACATTTCTTATGACCTTCTCAGGGTTAAAACAAGATGCTTCCTGAGTTACCTGGGCATTTTGGATGTAGATAGCGTTATAAGAAATTACAAAGTTCCCTACAAGTGAAAGTGGAAGGTGGGAGAATTAGTGTCACAGAGTTTCAATGTGAGATGGACTAGAAAAGCAATTGCTAGCTTGAAATTAAAAATGGCCTCAGGCTGAGGAATATGGTCAAGAGGATTGACCTAGGAGCTGGAAATGGATTGTCCTCTAAGGTCTTGAAAAGAATGTACCTCAACCAACTCCTTGAATTCAGATTAATGACATATATTAGACTTCTAACTCACATAAAATGCAAGATAATATTTGTAGTTTTAAGCCACTAGATGTGTATTGGATGATATTCCCAGTGTCAAGGACATGCAGTGGTTGGCACATGATAGGTCTTAAATATATTTAAGAAACAGATAATGTGTTTAAGAGTTACATCCTGAGTGTGATATTAAGACCTTGTTAGGTTTTCAGTGCAATAAGAAAGAAGATATAACATAAAAAGTAACCTTTATTCCGAGGACGTGGAGAGAAGACCATGACTATAGCCAGCCTGGTTTTCTCTGACCGGACTGTGGGACATGGGATACACATATAACCTCTGACCAGGGGTGGTGCTCAGGACCGGCATAGATGACATGTGAAGAGCTGATTGGGACCTCTTTGCCACTGGGAAAGGAAAAAGGAAGTTGTCATATGGGAAGGAGGGAGTGGCCTCAAGGTAAACGTCCTTGATCCTGCCTTCACTGCCTTAATGTTGTGTAACTTATTCTAGGGCAAAATCCTTTCAGTCTTCATCATTTCCTTTACATTCCATTTCCATTTCTGAAAAAAATAATTACGACAAAAAAGAAATGTTTTAAAGACACTCTCTTTTCAGTGCTTAGGGGTTTGAAACCACAGGCCACGTTCTGCATGGCCTGCAAAGTAAGCAGCGCTGCGCTGGGAGTGTGCAGCACACCGTGGTCCACCTGCTCATGGTGCTTTTGTTAAGGCTCTGGGAACAGCGGTCTCGAGGCACGGGGGAGGACTACCCCTGTCTTAGTACTAGAACAGTGTTCAGAAACAAAGAACAGCTACAGATTTTGTCTCAAATTAAGTAAATATTTTGTTGCTGCTGCTTTTGTTGGGATGGCTCTATTGCAACGGCTTATTGCACATTTGTTACATAGATCTAAGCAAACCGTGGGTTGGCAGCCCTTTACTCTCTTCACAATGTTAAATGAGCCTTGAAACATGTAGAAAGTGTTGATCCTGGGAACAATATGTGAAAGAAGGAGGGTTAAATTTGGTGGGAAAGGCTAACCTTACAGGTGGATCCCAGGCAACTGACCCACCATTGAGCTTTGGCCATGGTCCAGGACCACATTTTTGTAAGACCTGTTTTTAACTTCTTGTGCACAGTGATCTTCCTGCCTTTCTTCCTCATAATACTGCAGTGACAAATACAGTCTACATTCCCTGTGACTAGTGCTGATCCCTTAATCACTTATATCTTTTGTCTAGAAATAGGCTCCCCACGTTCAAATTGTTTGAAAATCTGAATATTGTTTTGCCTTTCTCTTGCTTCTGTTTCATTATCTTCAAAAATAGTACAGTATTTATCTCAAAGTTTGTGGTTAGATTTAAAATATTTAAAGGTTTAAAAAACCTTAGAATACAATCTATCTTTTGGAAGCACTCTGTAAATTATCTCTTACTATAAGGTTCTCTAAAATTGCCACTTTAACTCTTCTCAGGGAGATTTTGTGTGGTTGGCATGAATTTTTTGCTAAACAATATGAGGTAATTGTTGAGATAACTTTAGGGAGCATTTGTAATAATAGTGGGTCATATAAAACAAATTAGCTGAAACAAAAAAATTTTTTTTGGATACTTGGTATTAAACCCAGGGTCTTTGCACTGAGCTACATACATTATTCGTCATGTTATATGTTGTCTTATACATTTTTTGTTGTTGTTCTTGCTTAGATAGAGTCTTGCATCTTGCTAAGTCTCTAAGTTGCCCAAGCTGGATGTGAGTTTGATATTTTCCTGTTTCCCCCTTACACAGTGCTTGTTGGGAATGCAGTATTTGCCCCTATGTCAGGTTAGCTTGAAGATTTTAATTCACTAACAAATGTGTTCATACTTCAGGTCAAAGTCTACTCATTTGGGCCAACATAACTACATTAAGCTTTGGTTGTGAGACTGGGCCACCTGAGTTCATATTCTAGGTCTGTCACTTACTATGTATGTTACTTTGGGTAAATTACAGTGGTATTTCTATTTGATTCTAAAGGTAAGAATAGTAACAATAACCTCAGAGAGTTGCTGAATGTTCATACTTGAGAGTGCTTAAAGTAATGACCTATGATTGTTATATACTTAGAAAAAAACATTCAAAATTACATTAGCTTTCAAAATATATTAAATATTTTAAAAAATAAACACTTTATTTTTTTTATAAACTTTTAATGGTTCATTTGTCCAAGACAAGGACAAGTGAAACGACATGCAATCTTTATAGCCAAGTTCACTTACCAGGAATCAGATTGTAGCTTCCCATATTCACTAACTGGTTAAAGCACAGAAATACATTTGAAAAATTTTGTTGCTGAAATAATAAAATTCAGTCTATGGAAGTGGAATGTTTGTGAAGCTTTTTGTTTTATGTTCTAGTGTATTAAAAAAAAACTTCTAAAAAGCTAAATGGTTTGCTTTTATTTGTTTCCTGTCACACTTTCTAAATGGCCTTTAAAAGTCAGTAGCTGTTACTCAAGAATAATGAGGTATATTATTCTCTCAGTGCACATGCAAATCTCCAATTAACACTAATGGGATTTATTGCAGTGAAACTAAAGGAACATCTAGTTCACTGTCTCAAAATAAAGATTCTTTATTTTTTGATACCTACATTTTTACCATCTAAATGCAGTCAAGCATAAATAAACAAATTAGAATTAAGCATTAATTTGACACTTCTATTCATGTTGACATTTCTGAAATACTGTCTTTTAAAGGTAATATGTTTTAAATCAGAGATACAGCTTTTGATATCACTTAAGAATTAAAAAGCACCTCCCTCCTCTGCCATTAATTTTTAAATTGCAAAGAATAAACATGAGAGCTCTAGCTGAGCTTGAGAAACATAAAAATGATAGATTTTCAAATATGTATGGCCCAAATTATCTAAGAATAGTGCTACACAGCATTATATATTTTATGAACACACACATAGAACATTATATGTCTTTGAAGTATAATCATATACACTACTCCAACAACTATTTCTTTCATGGATTCCAACAATTTTTGTCTTATTTACATAGATTGTTTTTTGAAGGCAATTTTAAATAGAAAAGAGAAAAATGATACAATATTATGCAATTGGAATAGTGCATTAAAGAGTACATTTCACAATATTGGGTAAAAATCTGAAGTAATGTGAGTGCATAATTAAAATTTTTTTTTACACTAGGATGAAATGATTAATGTGGGCTCCTGCCAAATGTACTTGTTAGTATGTGACTCTTTATGGCAATTCTGTAAATATGCATAAGATATGCAGTTGGAGTATAAAAGCTTGTATAGAAAGCATACATGGGAGAACTAAAGCCTATTTAAGAGAACTGATTCAAAATAAGGAAAAATATATGATAACAGAAAATATAGGTTGATATAACAGAAGCCAATTATCTTCTTATTTTTTTATTTTAAAGGGGATAAAACCAAGGAAAATAAAATGGAGTAAAACCAATCAAAACAAACCAGTACAAGTGATACAGAACTTCAAAACAATACAAAATCAATAATAGTTACCATAATATCACTTTATGTCTTCAAAATAGCTGCAGATACCTTTAGATATAGTAAAAAACCAAGCAGAACAGAACAGAATAGGACCAACGAAAACAAACCAATGAATGCAATAAAGGATTTCAAAACAATAGTAAACCAAAAATGGCTACCATAATATATATTACCCTTTGAAATAGCTGCTGATGCCATCAGATATAATACAATCAAACAAAACAAAGCAGAACAAAACCCAAACCAACAAAACAATGAAAATGATACAGGACTTCAAAATAACATAATAGGGAATTAACAATGGCTACCACCTTCAGAAAGAGATCTCCCTAGATGCCACATTGCACACCACTATCCTCTGAATAGATGATCATACCACTGGCCCTAGACCTGCAAGGTCAGTGAAACACCAAAACACCACAAGCATCGGAGTGTATCTCAATAGCTATCATCACAGCCTGTGTTTGCCCAGATCAGCCAATCACTTGTCACTTACGGGGTTGGCTCTTCTTGTTTGCTGGGATCTGGCTGTCCCTCTACTGCCAGTGGCCTGTGAATGGTGCTGGTTCACAAGGAGGGCTTGCTTCTTGGTGAATCCTTGTTCTCTCTCCCTGCTGTCTGTGAATGGTGCTGACCCATGGGAAAGACTGGGGTCTGGCTGTCCCTGACTGGTGGTGGAACTATCTTGTTATTTGACTATGCTTCTCCCTTTAGAATACCTGAACAAATAAATTTCCCAGAAAAATTAATTAAAACAACTATAGCAAGCAATTAACTTATCAAGCTAGAAAAATTTCTGTGAATGTAAAAAATATACTGTATTCCTTCAAAAGATCTTGGCTGGTAAATTAGAATGGCCCTCAAGCTGAAAGATTTTACTAAACATCAACTTGTCTGGTATGTAATCATGTTCAGATAAAGGATTATAATTCTATTCTCATTAAAAGAGAAGTTGACATTTGAAGAAATTAAGTGATTAAATAAGACATAAGACTTAGTTTTCAATGCCTACTGAATAGTTTATGGAAACTTTACTAATTTCTTCATGAAAGGCCTGGAAACTGCCTAGGATACAGTAGGCACTGCATAAGAGTTTTTGAATGGATAGGTTAAGTAAGTAAATTCCCAGAAATTCTATTCACAACATCAAAAATATGGTTAAATCTCTTCCATATTAATATTCAATAAAAAAGGTAAAGACACACTATCTGGATATATGAGCACAGAGTCTGCATGGTTATAAAGTACAAGTTTTTCTCTATGGATTTATTTCATTCTATAATGGAGATGGATACCAAGGTCCTTTTTTGATAAATATTCTAAGAATGCTTTAAAATATTTATTCTGTTTATTACTTTGTCTATTCCTTCTTACAAAACTTCACATATCATTCTGTTAATAAATATATTTTTAAAAATTTGAATTCACTAAGTACATTGTAAATGTTAATTATAATTTTTGTTGTATTATTTTGAAAAATAAAATTTTGTTAAAAAGCTATTATAGTGTCATTACAGTTATAGAAGACAAATGTATTTGTTCAATCTAATCAATGTATTATTAATTCATCACCTTATTCTTGTTTTATTGGTAATAATATCAACTTATCAACTGAAATTGGTTTAAACTTACTATAGAGATGTAAAGGGATATTTTTACTTTTGTACAATCAAATTAATAAAATAAGTGTTTTTTGTTGTTGTTGTCCAAGTTTTCAAGTTTTTTTACATGTTATTTGCATGTTAAATTATTCTATATTGATTTATAACATTTTGATTCTGTTACTTTTCTTCTTGACATAATCATGCAAATAATCCTGGTTGATAGACTTCTATTAATACAGTGGTTACATCTCTCTGTTTCTAGTGGCATTAGAGTTCATTGGATCCAATTTTTGTTTACCAGTTTCATTTTTGAACAGTTCTACTACTATGTACAATTTAATATTTTGTAGAATTAATCTTTTTAGATGTTCTTCAAATAATACAATGAAAATTTAAAATGCTTTTAATTTAGTAAAACTCATGTCATATCATTAAAATGGATACTTTGCAACCTTTTGACAATCTAAGATGTACAATAAATCTTAGTTATCTAAATCTTTTCTTTCATATGCTGAAATACTTTGGTATTTCATACTCTTCAGGAATTTTCCTTATTGTGCTTAAAAGAACTGAAGTAAAAATAAAACGGAGCACAAGAATGATGGAATCACTTTAACAATGATGGAATTAGAATTAGAATTTCAATTTCTTATTGTGATGACAAAATTATTGTATTACCTTACAAGAATATATGAGGTGTTAAGATTTCAATGCACTGATCTGATGAGTCAGCATATTTTAACTTTTTTTAACTAACATATAGAGAAATAAGTCATTTCACAATTATTAAAGGAATCAGATGATGCCAACTTACAAATAAGTAACACTTTTGACAATCATGATGGAGAAATCAGTCATATAATTATGAGAATGTTCTAATGAAAAAGGATTGAAAAAAAACAGACATTGTCATCATGTTAGCTATTCAGCTGAAAACCTTCATTATGTGATATATCTCTCCATTTTAATAAAAGAATTTACGAAAATATTTAGCAGCAAGGAAACAGAGCAGCCTCTCCGTGTGATGGAAGAGGCCGTGTTAGCGAGGGAGACACAGCAAGGAGCTACTTCCACCCTGTCTCCAGCCCTCCACCTCCACCCCGGCACCCCATAAGCAACTGGACATGACACAGGCTAAGATGATACTAACTGAAGTAACAAGTAGGGAACTAACCTGACATTTATGTTGTGTGACTGACTTTTCAGACCTGGGTTCAGTGGTCTGAGTAACTATTCAGAGGATGTCAAAATGAACTATAGTAATGTTTGTGGATTATCTACCATCCTATAATGTTTTGTTTTAATTTTATTTAATTTTATTTTATTGCTCTGTTTTACTTCCTTTAAAATTAAAAAAATTGAGTTCAAGGCTAGCATGAAAAGAATTTATCCTTTTTTGTTTGTGTGAAATGTATTTACCATGAAAGTTTTTGCTATGTTTAGATTTTCACTCAAGTTTCTAATAAAATTTCCTTTTCTCCACATAGTTGTTCTTATAAATTAGCCATAAATAAATAAAAAACATGTATTCCATTCTTTATATGTATATCGATATAAATCCCATTGTTAAATGGTCTAAAGTGAAATTTTAGATAAAATGCATAAAAGCACAGTGCTCTGAAAGGATATCTAGAAATATTTAGGATTTTTTAAATATATTTTATTGGTTTTAACATTCACAAACATCCACATCATCTTGAGGTTTTAAAGGATCCAAGAAACTTTTCAATAGATTTAGGATAGAAATAAATATGTGTCCTAATAAGTCACATTTTAAAACAGCAAAATAGAGCTTTGGAGACTATACAGTTCTTGTTGAAACATCAGTCTGCCTCTGCTTATTGGCCGCTGCCACCAGAAGGCTTGCTTCCTTTGAGCAGCCAGCATGAGCAGATATACACAGCCAGGTAAGCCCTGTGCACCCACAGGTCACCACTGAAGGTCCTTGCTTCCTTTAGGTAGCCATTACCCACCTAGAGAAAGAGACAGACACACTCCTGTGTACTTACAACCATTGCAGGAGTCCTGGAATAGACAGGCTGAGAGAAGAAGCAGCCTCACCACCACACGTCCCTGACACTGGGGAAGCCCCAGGGTAGCTGCATGGGTCTGGAGAAGCCTGCTCCATGCCTTGATCCCTCCCTGGGAACCTGAGGTCAGAGAAGCCTAGGTGCCTACTGAATTCTCCTGCACTGCCAAGGGGAAGCCAACGTGGGAAGTTCCTGGGACCCTACAACTGGTTTGTTAGTAGGAACCCAGGAGAATGTCAAAATGAAAGAGGAAAAGGCAATCTCAGACCTGAACTCCACACAGAACAAGTCTGGCAGATAGTTATAGAAGAAAATGGAAGTCACACACCTGAATTCCCCAAAAGGATATCAACTGAAGTAAAGAAACAACTTCATGAGACTGTAAACTAATCAGATCAGGATAATGTCTGAGGTAAAAGAAGAAATCACAAACATAAGGAAAGAATAGCTGAGCATATCTAAAAAAGACACAGATAAAAAAGAGGAGCATAAGAAAATGATGGAAGCCTTGAATGAACAATATAGAAATGTATTACAATGCATGAGACAGATTCAAACAAATAATTTAAGTGTCAATTTAAAGCTGGCAAAACCACTTGATAGAGACTGAGGATAGACTTTCAGACCTTGAAGGCAGGATTGCAGCTAGCAATCATGAAAGATCTCTGAAACATACCAAGGAACCAAGAAATAACAATCCAATGGCTGCAAGATTATGAAAAGAAAAATAACTTAAGAGTGATAGACATCAATGAAGAATCAGGGAGTCAACACAAATGAAATAAAAAGGCTATTTACAGAAGTAACAGCAGAAAACTTCCTACACATGGGGAAAGGATCTGGCATTCAGATAAATGAGGCATATAAAACTCCAACTAAAGTAGATGTACAGACATATGATAATTAAGACCCCCAAAAAACTCAGCACAAGAATATAATATTAGAAACTTAGAGAAAAGAAACAGATCACCTACAAAGGAAAACCAATTAGATTCACAGCACACTTGTCAACATAAAACATGAAGTCAAGAAGAGTATGTAGTGAAGTTTAAAATCCTGAAAGAAAACTACTTCCAACCCAAAATGATGTACCCTGAAAAACTATCTTTCAAACTTGAAGGAAAAATAAGATTCTTCTATGATAAAGAACAACTGAAGGAATTCATGACTACCAAACCAATCCTACAGAGAAAGCTGAAGGACATTCTAGAGAGAGCTAAAGATGACTATGGTTTCAGAAACAGCAGCAGAATAGGATTGCCAAACAGGACAGGCAATTGAATTAAGGGATAAAGTGGAGCACCAATAGCAGGAGGATAGCATGGCAGAGACAAGGGAACATATGCCGGTTGTAACTATTAATGTAGATGGCCTCAATGCACCAATAAAAAGAAACAGAGAGAGTGGATCAAGAAACAAGATCCACTAATATACTGTATACAAGAAACACATTTAACTTGACAGGAAATTCATGGACTAAAAATCAAACGAGAGAAAACAATAGTTCCATGTGACAGGAGATGAGAAAAAAGCAAGGGTAACTTGCCCATCTACTACAGAATAGAGAAGAACGATATGATATTTTCATACAACAGAAAGCTACTCAGCTATAGAGGAGGATAATCTCAAGGCTCTTGTAAGTAAATGGATGCTACTGGAATAAGTAAATAAATGATGCATCATGTTTATGGGTGAAATGGTTTGAACTCATATAGGTAAACCCTAACATAAAAACGGAAGAAGTTAGTAGGATCCAAAAAGCACAATAGACATTATGAAAGTGATGGGGGGGCAGCTAGGAGGGGAAGGTGATAACCAATGTTAATTATTGTCTTGTCTTCAACTTTTGTATCATTTTCATAGTTCTGTTAGGTTTAGCTTTGTTCTGTTTTGTTTTATTACATTTTACTGTGTCTGATGCTATGGGCAGCTATTTTGAAGATAATGAGATGTATTATTGTATCTATTGTTGGTTTACTATTATCTTGTCTTAAAGTCCTATAATGCTTTGATTCTTTTGTTTAATTGGTTTTATTCTGTTTTGTTTTGTTTAATTTTATTACATGTGATGATATGAACAGCTATTTTGAAGGAAAGGAGACATTATAGTAACCATTGTTGATTTCCTATCATCTTATTTTGAAGTCCTATAATGTTTTTATGCTGCTGTGTTTTAGTTGGTTTCATTATGCGTGATAATATGAATGGTTATTTTGAAGAAAATGAGACATTATGGTAACCATTATTCATTTACTGTTATCTTGTTTTGAAGTCCTGTAATGTGTTTAGTTTTTTGATTGGCTTTAGTCTGCTTTCTACTATTTGATTACATTATGTGTGAAGGCTTGTAGAGCTATTTTGAAGAAAACCAGAGACATTATGGTAGCCACTGTAAATTTCCTATTGTCTTGTTTTGAAATTCTGTGTTGCTTACACTGTTCTGTTATGATTTGTTTTGTTCTGTTCTGTTTTGATTTGTTCCTTTTAGAATAAAAAAATAAAATGGAAAATTAGAAACAGGAACTTGCTGTACTTGTAAAAATGAACACAACCCTATTACATTTGTTCTTAAAGTATTCTTGTGATTCAAATCTCATGAAATATTTTTCTCTAATTTAGAAGAGTCAATAGGTGCTCTTTACTGATGGTAAATATTAATTGTAAAGAAAATTTTAAAAATGACATTGGGCAAAGAGAAAGATACATACATTCAAATGCTGAAATGGAGAGAACATTTTTCCTATACAGTTTTGAGAATTTTTGTCTATCACATATTTTTCTCAAAATTATTTTTTAGGCATCTCAAAAAGAAGAATGAAAATATTTTCATTTTTTAAAAGCATCTGTTAAAAATTTAATTATTGATTCTTGATAGAATAAAATGACATGAAACAGGATTTTTTTTACAATTAAGGTACATATAATCTCTGTGTATGGAGTATCTCTAGTGCTTAGACTAAATATCCAGCTGGATCTTAACTAGTTTTGCAACCAATATTAAAGTGCCTTAAAATTTATCAGATCATATTTAAAATATGTAATTTCTTAAATGTGAGTGACTTTTTTTAAACAGGACTTCACTGTATAGTTCAGGTTGTCTCTGAACTATAACTCTTCCCTGCCTAAGCTTCTCAACTGGTGGAATTAAAAATGTGTGCCACCATGCCGAGCTTTGACTTTGAAAATCTTAATGGCTATTGTATTAATGATTTTAATTAATGATTCTGAGGGCCAGGGATGTGGCTCAGTAGTATAAGCACCTGCCTGGCAAGTGCAAGGTCACGAGTTCAATCCTTGGTACCAAAAAAAAAAAAAGATTTTGATAAAATGTTGATATATGTTCATAGTATTTGAATTTTCTTAGTTTCATTTCTAACTTTGAGAAAAATTATATTTTAGCCATTTTAAAGTTTATTTTATCAATATACTGAAGAGGAATGATCTGACTTTGAATTGTGTTGAGTACCTCTGGGATAGTTAAGCTTTTATTCATTTCTTTTTAATCATTCAGAGTGAATCCCAAGTGGTAATAGAGTAATAACTTACAAATTTTGTTTATCTGTGTGTGTGCGTGCATGTGTGTCTGTGTGTGCGTGTATGCATGTGTGTGTGTATGTTTCCTCTCTCTAGTGATTGTTTGGTTTTGTTATTTTCTTTCGGGTTCAATCATTTCTGGATTGCTGTGAGAACTAATCTCAACTGATAATGAAGGTCACATCCTCATAGGCCAACAACTAAAGCAAATTTGGAGAATCTTAAAACAAGAAAATTCACACAAAACACTGTGTATTACGTTTTCCTACCTTGATTATCTGGTTCACTGACTGTTTCTTGATTATCATGGAAACAGTAATACTAAACACAGACCTGCATTTGTGGTAATGAAGAGGGATTGTTGAATTTTTATGATAATAATCAAGAACACTGTTGAATTAATTAATTTAAGACTTCACATACACATAGTGTTTTAGTAACAATGAGCATTTCAAAGATATGAATTTATTACTTTGTAAAACATTGAACTGTTTTATACCTAACCTAGCAGTTTTATCAGAATATTTCTTCATTAATTTCCTATGAATTTCAAATACTTCAAAAGCTTTCTGAATCCAATTTTAACAGTTTACTGACTCATTCAATAATTAGTTGAATTAACTCTGACATATTCAAAATATACTTATATGAGTCTAGTTTTTTTCTTTTTGAAGATTATCATTTGAAAACCATGTGAATATTTGTTCTTCTCCTTACAGTAAGAATAGTAAGGCTATTTAGTTCTTGCAAATAGTAAAAATAGTGAGCTTGAAAAATTGAAACCTTTTCTTTTCAAAATCCTCATCTTACTATATTACTAGTGTACCTCATTTTGTGTGATGCTATGTTGGATGATCCATAGGAAAAATAAGTAATAATTTATCCTATATCAAAAGAAAGCAATTTGATTTCTTTTATTCGAGTTAGGAGTAAATATATGTAATTTTTTAAAAAATTTTCTATGGTGGTTTTATGCACATCATTACTTTTATTAGTCATAAGCTTGCCGGGTTTGGTGGCACACACCTGTAATTCCAGTATTAGGGAAGCTGAGGCAGTAAGATGGCCCTGAATTCAAGGTCAGCTTCTTCTGATAGTGAGTTTAAGGCTATTTTACATTACAGAGTAAGATGCAGTCTCAAAAAATTCCTCATAAGCCTGATCTTCAGTAATATCATAGATGTACAAATACACTGCCTTAGGGTTATAGAACATGAAATGGTAAATTTATTCCACTTCTTTCTTCCATGCTTCTGTTTTCATCATCACAGTCAAAATCAGACATGCATCTCACAGTGCCTAGAGAAGTTTCATGTCATGGCAAGATTAAAGGATTTAAGTCACAAAAGTTCAGAAATCATGCACCTACCCCCAAAAACCTCTTATTTCTGCTGTGTCTTAGATTTCTTATCTCAAACAGGAATAAGAGATTGTCTGGAAGGATTATAAGGAGGAAAAATAAGAATGGCATAATGATTGACAAGTGAGCTATTACCAAATAATAATAAACATTTTCTCCTTTATTTTCAATTTCCAAGTACTTTTGCATCATTCATAATTTATAGGAATGATCTCTGCCAAGGAATACAACAAGGGTGGTAAGTGCCTATCTATTGTTTGAACAATTTAGATCTCAATTTCTCAAAATCTAAGTGAGGAAAATAACCCTAAGTAGAACTGTGCTGGTAAAGAGTTGGTCCGTGGCCCAGCAGCAACTGAAGCATCCTGTGGAATATGTTAGAATGCAGCATCTCATCCCCAACTCTTAACAAAGAAGTCAAAAGTCATGGTTTTAAAAGATTTCCATGTGATTCATAGGAACATTAAATTTTAAGCACCTCAAACTATATTACTCAGCCATGTTTTTGCTTCCAGTTCTGAAAATATAAAAATCTTTTATAGTAGTTTTACCACTACTACTATATTAGCATCAGTTAACATCATAAACTTCAGTCATGTTACTCATTGCCAAGTAGCAAACAGATAGAAAGCTTAGTAGAATGAAACTATACTGACTTTGTTCTGATAGGAATTTAAACAGATTGCAACAGGAATGACTTGTACTTGTTCAAAAGACTTACACAGTTGAGAGATAACTGTGCAGTGGTGAAACAGAAATGTCTGAGGGTTCTTCCACATACAATTATATACCAGACTGCCCTGCTGACATGGGGCTTCCCAAGAAGCTTGGTCTTTACATAGTATTTAGACCAGGTATCTAAGAGCTTCAAGAGTAAATGTTCTTTTGAACTTAAGGCAGAAACTAAGCTAAGAGATCATTTACAACTCATTTTTGCCACCAGTGCATTTATTTTTTACTGACAACAACAAACTCAGCCAATCTTAAGTTGCTAAAAAAGATCAAGTTGTTTTTGAAAATGTTTTAAAGTATAAACAATTATGCTTTTAACTGTTTATAATCAATATTTTGGTTCACATGTAAGTATTTCTCAAGAATTTCTAGCAAAGTTTCTCTTAAGAGTAGATGGTATAAGTTCTTGAAGAAGATTATCCTCAAAGGAAATATTATTAAAATGCCTTGTTTATTGTTAAAATGAGAGAAATACTTATATATGCTGATATATATTTCTGGGCCTGTTAGTATTTTATCATCAGATAAAATAGAGGATTCCAAGGAAATTTGAATTTTTTATAAGTAGCAAAGTATATTGAAGTTTAGATGTCTCAAATATAAAAATATATTTTAAAAGGTACATATTATATTAACAATTTATTCATTGTTTAGATGAAATCCAAATTTTGTGAGGGAGACCATACTTTTATGCATCCACTATATTGGCCCTAACTTTAAATTAGTTTCATACCCCCTTTCAGGCTTTTATTATGATGAAGACTTAGAAAGACAAGTCATATTTTCCTAGGTTCTTCTCTCACTCTATGATTCAATATGTGATGTATAGTGAAGTTCATATAACTCAAATATTAGTTTTGTAGTTAGAGGAATAAATAACTAGGACTTTAAAAATTTTCCAGTTTAAGATTCAAGATGATGCCAAGATCAACAATATAAGATTAATGGGCATTAGTGAAGACGCAGGAGTCAATGCAAATGACATACATAAAATATTCACAGAAGTAATAGCAGAAAATTTCCCAAACATGGGGAAAAATCTGATATGCAGATAAGTGAGTCATATAGAATGCCAAACAGTCACAATAAACATAAATCCACACCCAGACACATAATAATTAAGATCTCAGACATATAGTATAAAAACAGAATACTAAAAGCTGTTAGAGAAAAGACACAACTCACCTATCAAGGAAAGCCCATTAGAATCACAGCAGACTTCTCAACACAAACCTTCAAGGCAAGACGAATTAGAGTGAGATATTTCAAGTGCGGAAAGAAAACAGCTTTCAACCCAGACTGATGTACCCAGCAAAACTTTCATTCAAATTTAATGGAGAAATAAGATACTTCCATGACAAAATACAACTGGTGAAATTCATGTCCACCAAAGCAACCCTATAAAGAGTATTGAAAGACATACTAGACAGAGATAAAAATAACCACAATCCCCAGAACAACAACAGAAAGAAACCACCAGGTAGGACAAGCAATTAAATAAGGGGAAAAGCAAGAAGAAAACAACTGGAACATAGCATGGCAAAGTTGAGCCAGTACGTATCATAAATGTAATATCCATAAATGTAAATGGCCTCAATTCATCTATCAAAGAAATAGATTGACAGAATGGATCAAGAAACATGATCCCACAATATGCTGTATACAAGAAACACATCTGATGCAAAAGGAAACTCATAGATTAAAAGTCAAAAAATGGAAAACAGTATTCCATGCAACAGGAACCCAGAAAACAGCTGGGGTAACTATTTTATTTGCAGACAATGTGAACTTTAAGCCTAAAATGATTAAAAGAGAGAAAGGTCACTACATACTTGTTAGTGGAGAAATTCAAGAGGAGGAAATGACAACTATAAATATATATGCACCAAACACAGAAGCACCCAACTATATAAGACAGATACTAATGGACATGAAAAACCAAATACGCAAGAACACAATCATAACAGGGGACCATAACACCTCATTGTTACAAAGAGATAGATCAACTAGACAAAAATTCAGCAAGGAAATAATATGACTGAATCATATTTGAGAGCAAATGGACTTAGTCGATGTTTACAGAGTGTCCCACCCAACCACATCAGAATACACATTCTTCTCAGCTGTG
The DNA here is from genome assembly GCA_004027455.1 of Hydrochoerus hydrochaeris. Taxonomy (NCBI): domain Eukaryota; kingdom Metazoa; phylum Chordata; class Mammalia; order Rodentia; family Hydrochaeridae; genus Hydrochoerus; species Hydrochoerus hydrochaeris. Next base: position 159,793 of record PVLA01004084.1, on the reverse strand, counting down.
CATGGGACATTCTCCAAAATAGATCATATATTATCCCATAAAATATTCTTAAGTAAATGCAAAGGTATTGAAATTATCCCATGTGTAATATCTGACCACAGTGCACTGAAATTGAAAACTAATGGCAAAAGAAACTGCAAAACTTTCATAAATATGTGAAAATTAAATAACAACCTTTTGAACAACCAGTGGGCTACAGATGAAATTAAAGAATAAAAAAATTAATACCTACAATTCAATGAAAATATGGAAACAACATAGTAATCTGTGGGATGCAATGAAAGCAATCGTAAGAGGGAAATATAAAGCAATAAATTGTCATATCAAGAAAACAGAACAAGCACAAATAAGCAACCTAATTCTCTATCTTAGGCTTCTAGAAAAAGAAGATCAAACTAAACCCAAAGCTCATAGAAGACAGGAAATTGTAAAGATTAGAGCAGAAATCAATGCAATTGAAACTAAAAAAAAAAAAAATCCAAGGAATTAATGAATCAAAACCTGGATTTTTGAGAGAATAAATAAAATTGACAAACCCCTAGCTAACCTTAACAAGAAAAAGAAAAAAACCTAGATTTAGGCACTAAGGACTGAAAAGGGGGAAATTACTGCATATCCCATGGAAATTCAAAAGAGCATGAATACCTACTTTGAAAATCTCTACTCACATAGAGTGGAAAACAAAGAGGAAATGGACAGATTTCTAGAAACATATGAACTACCAAATCTCAACCAAGAAGTTATAGCAATTTTGAGCAACCCAGTAGTAGCTAATGAAATTGAAAATGTAATTAAAAACTTACCAACAAAGAAAAGCCCAGGTCCTGATGGATTCACAGCTGAATTCTACAAGAAATTTGGGGAAGATTTTGATGCCAATAATCCTTAAAATCGTCAATGAAATTGAAAGGAAAGCAATCCTCCCTAAATCATTCCTGGAGGCAAGCATAACTCTCATACCAAAACCAGAGAAAGACCCAACCAAAAAGGAGAACTATAGGCCAGTCTCACTAATGAATATTGATGCAAAGATTCTCAATAAAATACTGGCAAATAGAATTCAGCAAATCATCAAGAAAATTATACTTCATGACCAAGTAGAGTTCATTCTTGGAATGCAGGGATGGTTTAACATATGCAAATCAATAAATGTGATGCACCACATCAACAGAACCACAAACAAAAACCACATGGGCATCTCAATAGATGCCAAAAAAAGCTTTTGATAAAGTCCAACACATGTTTATGATAAAAACCCTTCAGAAACTTGGAATACACTGTGTCAACCTCAACCTTATAAAGGGCATCTTTGACATACAAACAGCTAACATTATACTAAAAGGACAAATGCTGAAAGCTTTCACTTTAAAATCAGGAACAAGACAAAGATGTTCACTATCACCACTCTTTTTCAATATAGTTGTGGAAACACTAGCCAGGGCAATCAGACAAGAGAGAGAAATAAAAGGAATAGAGATAGGAAAGGAAGAAGTTAACTTATCACTATTTGCAGATGACATGATACTCTATTTGAAGACCCCCCCCCCAAAAAAAACTCCATTAAAAGACTACTAGAAGTAATAAAAAAGTACAGCAGTGTATCTGGATACTAAGTCAATGCTCAAAAATCAACAGCATTCCTATATTCAAACAAAAAACTCACCAAGAGAGAAATTATGGAAATATCACCCTTTACAATAACATGTAAAAAAATGAAATAGTTAGGAACCAACCTAACTAAAAATGTAAAAGACCTATAGGCTGAAAATTATACTATGCTTAAAAAGGAGATTGAAGAAGATATTAGGAAATGGAAAGACATTCCTTGCTCTTGGCTAGGAAGAACCAACATTGTGAAAATGGCTGTACTCCCCAAACTGTTATACAGATTTAACACAATCCTAATCAAAATACCCTTGACGTACCTCACAAATCTAGAGAAAATACTCCTAAAATTCATTTGGAAACAGAAGAAACCTACAATAGCAAAGGCAATTCTGGGCAACAAAGGCAAGGCAGCAGGCATCTCAGTTCCTGACTTGAAACAGTACTATAAAGCCACAGTGATAAAATCAGCATGGTACTGGCCAAGAAATAGACATGAGGATCAATGGAACAGATTAGAAGATGCAAGCACAACTACAAAGACACTCAGCCACCTGATATTTGACAAAGGGGCTAAACATGTTCACTGGAAGGATAGCCTCTTTAATAAGTAGTGTGGAAAAATTTGGCTCTCTACATGCCAAATATTGAAACTAGATCCATGCCTATCACCATACATAAAACTAAAGTCTAAATGGATCAGGTACCTAAATATCAAAACAGAAACACTGAATCTACTGGAAGACAAGGCAGGTAGAAGTCTTGGAGACATAGAAGTAGGCAGAAAATTCATGAACAAAATGCAAACTGCATGGTAAATGCTTCATAGAATCAACAATTGGGATCTCGTATTACTCCAAATAGGGGCTGTGGATTTAGCTCAGTGGCATAAGCGCCTGCCTTGCAAGCACATGGTCATGAGTTCGATCCCTGGTACTGATAAAAACTTAAAAAAAAAAAAAGAAATCATGTTACTGAAAACTTTCTGCACTTCAAAAGAAATCACCAACAAAGTGAAAAGAAAACCCACAGAGTAGGAAAGAATTTTAGCCAGCAACCCGTCAGACAAAGGACTTATATCCAGAATATATAAAGAATTGAAAAACATCAAGCACCCCAATTTCAAAAACCCTCTCCAAAAATAGGCATCTGAGATGAACACACAGTTCTCTGATGAAGATATACAAATGACAAATAAATACATGAAGAAATATTCACCATCACTGGTCATTCTAGAAATGCAAATTAAAACAACATTGAGATTTCACCTTACTCCAGAAAGAATAGCGGCCATCAAGAAATCATCTGATAACAAATGTTGGCGAGGCTGTGGATAAAAGTGAACACAGCTCCACTGTTGGTGGGAGTATAGACTGGTGCAATCATTATGGAAATCCATATGGAGAGTTCTCACAAGACTAGTATTGGAAGCCCCATTCAATCCAGCTATTCCCCTCCTGTGTATTTTGCCAGAGAAACTGAAAAGGTCATATCACAGTGATATATGTGCACCATGTCCATAGCAGCACAATTTGTAATAGCTAAATCTTGGAAACGAGCAAGATGCCCATCAAGTGCAGAGTGGATGAAAAAGATATGGTATTTTTATACAGTGGAATATTACTCAGGTATAAAAAGGATGATCTTGAGGCCTTCATAGGTAAATGGAGACAACTTGAGACTATCCTCGTTAGTGAAATAAATAAAAATCAGATTTATAAATATCACATTGTGTCTCTAGTGCAAAAAGTAATAAGAACTATAAGAGTAACAAAACCCCAAATGTGTAATTGCTATTGTAACAAAGAGGAAAAGAAAGTGCTCTAAGGGATACAACTGCATGTACATTTAAGTGTTTAAAATAGATGATCATATTGCTGAATCTTTGTTGGATGGTTGAGCAGAACTGTTGTCAGTCTCACTGTTTGAATGTCTACTATGTATCCTTTAATTTTGTAACATGAACTACTATATCCAAGATGACAATATGTAATTTATCAACTAGTTATTTCTTAGTGCATTTTTTCCTTGTTTTTCCTTTTTTCCTTTGAATTCTGCATTGTTGCTGCCCCTTTTTCTGTTTTGTTTCTTTTTTCTCTTTAAATAAAAAAATTGCCAGTTTAGTAAACGTATTCAGATACTTTGTAAATTTTTATATGTAATTAGCTATTGAGATATTATAGTATAATTATTACAATGTTACAATCATATCTTTAAAGTTTTGATTAATGTCCAATTAGTTCAGTAATCTATATTGTAATATGAATTTCATTATGCTGATAAATATGGCATAGCTCTAATTATAACTCTCCTGTTTTATGTAGCAAGACTATATATGTTTATCTTTGAACCTTATACCCTCAATTAATTTCTTTGTATATCCTCAAACTAGAATTGATTCCACTTACAATAATTATTTATAGGCTAAATAAGTAGCAATTTGCAACATAACCTTATTTGTAACAGTTAACAAAGCCTTTTTGATAGGAATTTGTCTTTCTTGTTAAAAGTGTTTTCCACTGAATTTTATTCTTTTATTGTGTTACTTTCCTATTGGAAACTAAATAGTGCAAATAAATGATGTTAAATTGTGAAAATATAGCTGAATGTTTAGATTGTACATTCATCCTTAGAAATTATAAATATAGATAAATATTTCCTTTGAGGGAAATCTAAGACATCTTAAACATTTCCTCCTGATTAAATGTAAGCGCTTAATACTCTCCCTGTCTGATTTTGTGCATTAAAGGCAGGTTATTCAACTGAAGCAAATCCACAGCTATGTTAATTTCTCAGAGGAAAAAAAGTCTGCTGAAGAAGATAAACCCTTTCCCTACTTTTCCTTTTGCTGATCAAAGGGAAACATACTTTTTTTATTTTTGAAAAGCAGTATGAGAGAAAGAATTTTGGCCACATTATAAACTTAATGCCAAAAGACAGAATTTTAAGGAAAAAAAAACAATCATAAATTGTTCGCTGCTTGCATTAATATTTCCACTGTTATTATTTGAATATTTTTGCTGATGAGTCAGAAAATATTGTGAGTTATATATAGTTGCAGATCAAAGGAACAAAAATGATGCAACGAAACAAGAATTTCTGGAAGAGCTATCAGAAAATACTGGCACCCATTATCATAGGTACAAACATTTTAGTATTGACAAAATGTGCTATTAGCCTTCTTTTTCCTTTTAACATCGCTCTATATATTCTCAAGGTGACTTAGAGTAATGCTGTGATTCTCACCAAATTTTCTTAGTTCCTGTAGACATAGACGTTATTTGCTGTCAGTGGTATGATGGTGGAAATGGTGCTTGGAAATCCTATTTACTTGTGAAATAGGAGTTGTTTAGATTTCCAAATTTAAATACATATTCCCTCAACCACTTATTAATAATACATGCTCAAGGACAAGAAGCTAAACAATATATCTATTGTTAGATTTCAACAAAATCCATTCTATCTGGAATTTCTAATTGTATAGAAATGAACATTGCATGAAGTAACTCCTAAAATAGTAGATAGCATTTCAAATCTTTCCGGTAATAATATATTATATATAATTTGGATTTTTAAAAATATTTCCCAAAGGCCCTTGTGTTGAAAGCATGCTGTCCAGCCTTTGAAGCTCTTAAAGTTAGTGAAGTCTTTGGGAGGTGATGCCAAGTGTAAGAAATCTAGGTGAGGTTGACCTACCGTAGACTGAAACCCTGAGCCCAAACAAACCTTCCTTGGTTGATTTCCTGAAATATTAACTGTAGTAATGTAAAACTAACACATAATACTTACATGAGATTTATAAAATAAAAATAGTTATAGAAATAAAATTGATATTATGTATTATCTAGGTAAATAAAATTTTTCCTAGTCAATATATCATTTATTGGCAGTGTCATATAATTTGTTATTTTAATAAAAATAGTAAAGCCTACATAATAAAATATTACTTCTAATGGAGAATTAATAACAATTGATGACATGTTAAATATTAAGTCATTTATGGTGGATGGGAATGCAAGTCCGAGCATAAATACAAATAAGCATATCAGTCAGTGCTCAATACAATTAAGTGCAAAGTGAACAGTATTTATAGCTTACTTGAGAAGAATGCAGGTGTATCTCAGCACCTGAAGGGAATTGGTTTCAGGAATCCATGCAGTTACCAAAAGCTGAGCATGCTCAAATCTTTTATAATTGCACAATATTTGCATATATTCTGTACACATTCTCCTGTATACTTTAAATCATCTCTAGATTAATTATCTAACAATGTAAATGCTAGCTAAATGCTTGTTATACTATAGTGCCTAGGGAATAATGATAAGAATTGGATGTCATATAGTGCACAGATGAGACAAAAGTTGAACAAACTGAATGGTTAAAATTAAATGTAGTAAAGTCTTGTTCATTACACAGTGTCATGGGATTGTTGTTAAGATTAGATGTTGGTATGCTTCAGAAAAACATCTTTACATGAACAGAAACCACTTGTAAGCCTTCCCTGCTCACAGGAACTTTTTTCTTACCTATTTATAACATACAGATCTTTGTTCCCTCAAGCACTTGGGCAGTTCTTGGCATCACAAACTCTGTGCTTTTTAGTCAAGGGTACAGTTGGACACTGCCACTTTTGTCTCAATCCTATTTAAAAGTCCTCACTGGTAGGGGACTTTGGAGTCCTAATTGTGGTGAGGATGCTCTGTGGGAACCCTGCAAGACATTTGACAGTACTCTCTGGTGTTGGGATTGGAATTTTAGGTTTTTAAACTCTTTTGTCCTGGTGGTGTAATCTTCTTGCTTTACTTTTTCTTCATTTGTGTATTAATTAAAAGTTTAATACAGTTTATTTTATTATTTTTACCTTCATGTTAGTGGCTTTTGCTGTTTTCAAATCTTGACCTCTAGACTAATCTATTGTGACAGTGACAGTAGTTTCAAGAAGACTACACATGCTTAAAAAACGAGTGCCAGAGAAAGACTAGTCAACTGTGACATGATAGGAGGCTGTATCTTGGTATGCCTACACATAACTTCTATCATGTGGAATGTGCATGGGGCTTAGAGGAAACAAATGTGATTTTTGAATTTTGGTTTTTATGTTTTTAGAATTTTCTGGAAATTTAAAACAGTTTTGATCTATAGGTGGCTAAATCTCTGAATGTAGAATCATACAAGTAGAAAAGATTGGATGTGTAAGGTATTGCATACAGGTTCCTCTTATGACTCCTAAGTTCTACTTTATTATTAAAGATCCTTTTAAATTATACTTTTGAAGAAAATGGACAAAAGAACTGAAGTCTTGGCTTTTATAGACATATTTTATTCAAATAATATTCTCAGACATATATGGTTTGATACCTGGAAACAATACTCAAGATAAAAGACAGCTATACTTAGTCTTTGAGGATTTCTCAAACCTAACTTTTTTACTGAAAAAGACACTAAAAAAAGACTCTGATTTATCTGTCTTTTGCACATTCTCTATTGATCTTTCTAATTAATCCATTTATATAGAAAAGGACTAATACCTTATGTCCAATGGAAATTACTAATTAATTGAAAAGAATGAACATCTACTATATTGGATTAAACTATACTAATGGTTTATCATATACTACTTTAATTGATTTTCATAATCTCTGAGGAAAATGTAGCAGTATTATTTATATATGTGCTTCATTAAGTATAGGAATACTTAACTTATATAAGAATAATTAGAAAAAATTAGAAAATAACATACCAGAGATAAAGTAATGATCATGTGTAATTTTTCATCCAAATAATCCAATTGCATATTTTATCTCCCATTTTCTGGAATAAATTTAGATATTTACAATTAATAGAATATATGTACATTGGTAAAACACACACTGGACTACAGAACCTAGAGGCTAATACTTTAAGATTTGGAATTCTTATCAATGAGCTGTTTACCACTTTTTAAGTAGTCATAAGGAAGTCTAATAAGGCAAAATTTAAAATATAAACTCAAAGAAAATAAGTCTGTAGCCTCAACAAAGAGATATGTTACAATTTGGAGTTGGCAGTATTTCTGGTTTTGGCAGTGGAAATCTATAGAATTTGTGAATCTATAAAATGTTCAGTCTTGGTCTTGGTTTAGGTAAAAAGAATGGCTGACACAAAAAGATAATGGCTCATTTGACAGTAGGTTGTTTTTGTTTTATTGTTTTAGAAATGAGTGATCTAACATGTTTTACCTGTAAACATTCCTTGAACTGTTCAATTTGTTTACGTATCTTAACATCAGGCTTTCCCCCTTTATTTTATTTAATTTATGGACTTAAAGTATCTGTAGAGGATTGTGACTATGATAACCATAGAATAAAAGAAATACAAAGGTTCATACAAGCACAGATACTGAAAATTTTGAGTAACTTTCAGGTCCTGAATATGTTGTCTCCTTGAAAGTACAATTTTAAATTATTATTTTCCTTATCTCTATTCAACTACCTTTGTTTTTTTCCATCCTACCTCATTTCACACCCTATTTAACAAATATATGGAAGGCATAGTATTCTACAAACAAAAATGGGATATTTATCAAATTTACAAAAATAAATTATAATTAAGAACAGGAAAATGAGTACAATATCATTCACTATAATTATGGTATGTACAGTTCAGAGATAAAATTATTACAAGTTTTATCTTCAATTAATTTCAAATTGGGCTGTTCACAGTCCACATTAATAATTGTATAATTAATATTTTTAATTTGAATTTCACAATTAAAATCTGATTATTTAAAAATTTATTATGTCTCATTGGAAGTCATTCAAAATTTGAATGTGCATCTTTGTTTTGATGTTTCAGTTTAGATTTACTGGTATATTGAGGTACAGATATACACACAGTCAAGGCTGCACTCATGGACATACAAGTTAAATAGCCACATCAAGAACCAGGCAAAGAAGTACCTTGATCTTTAATACTCTAGCATTTCAAACTTAAAATTCTACATATGTTTTAAATAAGGGGCCCCATATATTCATTTTACACAGAGCCTCACAACATAAGTATCCAGTTCTGACTACAGTAAATATTTGACATGATTGTTGATGTATGATTTAGTATCTCAGAATTTGGACTTCACTTTTGTATCTGCCACAAATATTTCACTCATGTCCTCATAATCACTTTTCATGAACTACCTTGTGAATTCAGTGGCTTGGAAGCTATCATACATTGGAAAGGAAGTATTTATCACACTGCTTAATCTTCACAAATCTTCATACATCTTTAGATGAAATCGACAACTAGTTAAACAGATGGAGCTACTTATTCAAAAGCAAAGAACATAAGGTATTTCTCACTGTCCCTCATTATAAGAAACATACCTCATTTTAGACACAAGTGTAACTCCCACCCACAGAGACCTGATGTTATCTGACATTTATTATGGTAAACTATTTACATCAGAAATGCTACATTATGAAAATAAGTCTACAGAATATCTTGTTTATACTTAGAGATTAATCATGCAACTTTAAACCTCCTACATCGCACTTTGCATGTATTCTTCATTGTGTTTCGTTACCTCATTTTCTTCCTTGCATTATAGTCTTGGGCATCTAAAAAATTTAAAGTTGTGTGTGAGAATTTCATTTGAGCTAGCATTTTGCAAAATGTATGTAATAATAGATAAATAGTATATTGAGCAAAGATGCCCTATTTTAAGGCCATAATTAAACAATCAGAAATTACACCTGTGGGGAACTACTATAATCATCTCTTTTAGTTGTTTCTTCATTTTAATGACTTTTCTGAAAGATACCTGGGATCATGGAAAGCTGTGTTTTAAGCTAAAATATTTGAAAGGTAAGCTCTGATCAATTGAATAAATCTCTCTAGATATATCAGTCTATCTATCTATCTATCTATCTATCCATCTATTATCTTGGATATTTCGTTTGTTCTTTAGAGAAAAATTCCCAGCTCTTTTGAAAGAAGTAAGATGATGTGTGAACCCTTTCCTCTTTCTAAAAGTAACTATTACTCTGGTACTTAGTGACTGAAGTAAAAATCATACTATAATCTCTAAGGGAAAGTATAAGACAAAAATTAATGCAATTTCATGAAAGCAAAGGAAAAATGACATGATATATTTACAGTTTTAAATCAGAGATAAGATGAAAAGAACTGAGAATTTAATTCAGAAATAGTAAAAAGAAATTATAGAAAATTTAGAAATAATTTATATTTTTAAAACAGTTAATACTGTACTTTTGAACATAATTATTGGCCATAGTAATAAGAGCAAGTTTTAAAAATATATGTTTTATAATATGTGCTTTAATTATATCTAACCACGACTAGTATTACTAGTTGATCTAAAAACTTGTTTGTTATGCAAAATTATTTGGGGAAGTTTGGATCTCTCATCTGGATAAATTAAGTCAGAATAATTGGGGGACTATGACACTATTTTTAAAAGTTACTCAGGTAATTTCAACTGACTATCATATTAAAGAACACTTGCTCTTAGGTTAATATTAATCATCTTGTGTAGATAATTTTTATAGATTGAGTAGTCTATACTACATGGTAAGCAAAAATTATGTTACTTTTTGAAATTATTCCAATATATAATACAACATACCCATCATGTATGCACAGTTGGGTGAATTTTACCTAGTGTATCATGAAATGTATCAAATATTTCAACTGTGTCAAAGAATTTTCTCATTATCCTTTCTACCTGCAAATGATCTGTGAGTTCTGTTACCATAGATTATTATTGTTTACTCAAGAAGGAAAGATTACTTGGGTGACTTACTTGGTATACTTTTCAAATTCACTGATACTCTTGTTGAGCATAATTATTAGATCCTTTCATGGTTACAATAATTCATTTATTTCTTTGTTGTATTGCATTAAGATGATAGAACTTGTGCAATCATTTACTTGTTGATGGACATTAATATTTTATCCAATTATTTGTTATTGTGAATAAAACTTCTAAAAAGATTTTTATAAAACTTTCTTTATGTTTTACTTTCATTGGAACATAGTATGTGGAGTTTCTAGCTCTTATAATATATATTGTTAATTTTATAGGACACCAACAAGTTACCTTTCATAATGTGTTTCTTTTTAGTTTCCTAGAAGAGATTTAGGAGAATTACAGCTGCTCCAGCACCTTTTTAAAAGTTACTAATGCAAGTATTTTCAATTTTGGATTTTCTAGTATTACATTATGAGAAATTCATTTTGATTTTAAAATGGCATTTCTAGATAAATGAGTATCTTTATTGTCTTTAGTCTTAGTTATTGGTCATTGGTATATTTTCTTCAGCAAAGTAACTCAACACATACTGTCACTGGAAAAAGTTTGCAGATTTTTCTTACTGTATTTTAAGAATTTTACCTATATTTTGTGAGAGACTTTTAGAAGACAAATACATTGGAAATGTATTCTCATGTCTAATTTTCCTTTTGTGTTTTATGCTTAAATTTTTGATAATAAGAATAGTTTATTTTTAAATTCAATTGTAAAAGTGTTGAAACGAAAGTCAATTGTTTAATTTTGGTTTATATCTGATACATTTGTTTTAACCTTTTGCTACTGAAAAAGTTAGTCTCCATGCAAATTTTGTTTTCTATGCTTTATCTGTAACTATCATAATGGAACCAGAATATAACCTTCCTACCAATTGACAATGTATTTCTGCACATTTTTTCAGTCTTTAAGTATATGTTTAAGTTTGAGTGTTTTATTATTTTCATTAATATTTCATGTACTTTAAACCCTATTTAATGAATTGTGCATTTCATACGTAAACATTTAGCTCTCATAGTTTCTTTTCATTTCTTTTTATATTTTCATTTCACTTTTCAAGGTATGTATCTTTTTGTTCTCATGCCTAAATATGTTTACAACCTTCTAATGTCTTTTTTATTATCTAAATCTACTCCTATTGACCAGAATTGCTGCAACATTTCTAAAATATTTGGGGATAAATATCTCATACCTAACTAACAACTGTACTGGGTTATGGCATGGTAAGTATTATATCCAGAGTCTAAATTACTCAGTGCCCCTTTTAATGGATGAACAATTTACCCTTCAACTTTTGAGAGAAATAAAACCAACAATAAAAGATGAAGACAGGAGACTAGCAATAGTTTTTCTTTTCACTATAACAATATTCTTATTTCTAAATAAATTGTTGAGTAGTATCAAAAGAAAATTTTCTTTTTTCAGATTTCTGGCCAATCAAGAGTAGAAAATTGTTTGTTTTTATTAGAACCTCTCAAATCATGCTAATAAATATATTGCAACACAAAACTAAAAAATAGTTTAGGTGCAATTGCATAACACCTGAAAAATTGTTCTACATCAGTAAATATTAATATAGTAACAGCTGAATATAAGAAAGATGTAGGGACACTTGCACACCATGTTTTTATTTCAGAAAGTTTTGATTATTCCCTGAATTGCAAATGGAAAAAAAACATTAAGAGACATTACTGTTTTCATCACACATTCAAATGTTAATTTTGGTTGATAAAATAAATTCAATTAATAAATTAAAACCAATGCCTTCTTCCAAGAATTTCAATCTTAATATGAGTTCTTCAGTTTTAGTCAAGCTTCAAGAATATTTTAATATTGATATAATAAAAATTGAGAATGTATTTAACTAGGAATATTCTTGTATGAGAACATTGTGTACTTGCATAAATGTAATCCTGTATGCAAACTTCTATTAGTATGTACAAAAGAGAATTCTTTTCTGGTAATAGAAAACAAAGCAACAAATTAATAACTACCACCACAAAATCATTAATTCCAACAATTATGGAGTCTTTAAAATATCTGGAATACCTCCACATTGCATTTTGAACCTCTAAACAGTCATTCAAAGTAATAAGATAGAAAATTTAATAGCCAATTGACATATTTATTATCAAACTAATTGCATTGCATTTGTCATAATTGAAATTATGTTTAAAACATGTTTAAGTATATGAATGTTTAGGTATAAAAATAAATTGAAAGTGAACTGAAATTATATCCATCATTTGATTAGATTTAGTAAGCTCAAAAATAATGAAGAGCTATAGAGAAGCTGAGAAAAAAGCTTTAAGTTTTGTCTTTACCCTTATATATCATTTGCAGTTTTAGAACATGAATATCTCTAATTATTACAGATTGGACAATTCAATAAAGTGATTTTTTTAAAAAGTGAAGGCTAATTCAATAAAATGATTTTTTAAAAATGAAGTATGTAAAGAGGCAAAGTCACCATAAATAAAATATTCATTTTGATATTTGAGCCAACCCTGACACAGCAATAGAAAATGAAAAAGCAGCTAAAAAGATAGGCGAGAAAAATATAATATGTGGAGAAGAAAATGTTCTCAGTGTTTATAAGTAGAGACATGGCTTTTTTAAGAGTATAAAGTATGATATAAGAGAAACTTGTATAATCTGGTGGAAATGAATTATACAGAGGTTTAAACATTAAAATTAAGCATTTATACTTTCCCTAAAAAGAAAAGTTTTGAAATGTTTAAGCAGAATATGTCTCTTACCAAGAGAACTAGTGCAATTTTTACTGTGTGATCAAATTGGCCATTAAGTCTAGTTGTTGTTGCCATAAGAAAAATTGACTCAGTGGACACCAGGGTGAAACATGGTTGGCAGAACAATAGCAAAGATCCAATGTTTGAGAAACAATTCCTATGAAGGGAGCTGAACATAGGATGATGACCTGGGTCCAAGCATCACATCTGCTATTTCCCTTCTCAATGAGTTTATGCAAACTTTTGAAACTCTGAAAATATCAGTTTTTTATATGAGATGATAAAATTATTTTTAATTGGTAGGCATGTAATAAATAGGAATATTATGAGAACGTTTTTAAACATACAATTAACCTGTTTATCTCAAAGAAAAAATAATATCTATTAGCTCATGTTAAGACAGTAAGAATATCTTTGCCATATGCCTTTAAAGTAAGAAGATTTTGATGGCTATTAAAACAAAATATTGCATAATAATTCTAGGAGCTTATGACAAACATAGTCAAAAATGCAGTAATTATACATACTTACATAGCCATTTATCACAGCAATACTATTTACATTAAAATAAAGTTGAATTTCTTTCTTGAAGTAACATAAAATAATTGTTGCTAGGTCAGAAAAAATTAATCTTAGAAAAGTTTATTTAATAATAGTGTACTTCTTAAAAAATAAATGATTAGTTGTTTTGTTACCACAGGAAATATAATCTACCCTTTCTAAAGCTTAATTTGCATTTTCAAAGAAAAAATAGTTGTTTTAAAATGTTGACTTCACAAAACGGTTAGGGACAAACTTGCTGATTGAGCAAAACTAAATCTGATTACCCTTAAAGAATGAGGAAAAAAAAAACTCTGAGACAAAAATAGGCAGAATGCATAATATTAATATACAGTTAGGATCTAGTGGGGTTATTATAAGACAGAAGGGCAAAGCAGTAGCAATTTGGAATTGTTGTGCCTCTAATATCTAGCAGTTTTGGGTTGATTGGCACAGGTAGGCAAAGGTTTAAAAAAAGTTGTAAACTCTTAATATCTGTCAATAAACTACAATTTTGCAATTGTTACATCCAGAATTGCACCTGAAGTGGATAGGAAGTTAATGTTTGCAATAAGTTACATGAAAGTATACTGGCTCTGGCAGTGATGCTGCTTTTTTTTCTTCCTCTCTCTTTTTAAATTTTATTTTATTTTTATTTTTCATTTTTTCTTTTGTCAACTGGGATCTCAACAGCCCAAACTGTCCTTGAACTTGCAATCCTCTTTGCTCCATGTCTCACAAACTGGGATTTCTGACACAAGTCACCATTTTTGGCTCCAGATGGTACATTTCTAAGGGATTTTGTAGATGCATTAGGCAAAATAAACTCTGGATAAGTGGGTCTCTTTCTACTCTATTCTGATTGTCTTGCATTTGCTTCATGAACTTCAGTTGGGAAAGATGCAAAATAAAACTGTTGCAATTTCTTTCTATTTTTGCAAGATTATCAAAAATAGACTTAAATTCACATTGAACATTGTTTAAGTAAAAGAACTCCTAAACATTTTGATTTGTTTACCAAAAATTTCTGACATTATCTGTTTTACCTATGCAGATAATTTGATATATTTAATAGAGCCTATCACAGCTTCTGTTATCAAGTGGCACAACAATGTGTTTGTCACACTCACGTTTATTTTTATTGATGAATATTCTTATATTTATGAATTATTAATTTTATGAATTTTACAATATTAAACAATGATTGTTTAATAGGAAAAATTTGTCTAATAAATTATTGCATTTTAAATATTTATTGTTTATAAAAAACATCAAAATTTTCAGGGCACAGTTTTTTTGCATATAAGCAAAAAAAAATAACAGAAATAAATTTCCATATGAGCTACAATGAAAGCATCAATAGTACTCTACAAATTTTTTTTACTTCAATTATCTCACCGAAGGCACCCTTCTTCACACATGACAACAGCATGTTCCAAACACACATATCACTTACTCTACAATACACATATTTTGATTTCCTGGCCTTTTTGTAAGACATAATTGACATGTGGCTGGTCTTGCTATTTTGTCACGAGGTTCTTATTATGTTATATAATGTTCAGTTAACAAGAACATAAATTTAACAATAAAATAAAGTGTTGAATTCTTAATGCATATTTCGCATTTAAAATAAATACTAATATTTTCAATCAGTCATGTATTTGCTCAAAAAAACTAAAAGATAACATCAGAAATCAATTCTTTTATGAACTGCAATGAAAGTACCAATATCACTCTACAAAAAATCTTTACTTCTATTATCACATAATAATAAGTCAATAAAATAAAATAAAATATCAAATGTATAATGAATATTTTTACTTCAGCTGTTGAATTGTTTACAAAGCCTAAAAGATGACATCAGAAATAAAAAACCTATGTGAGTTACAATGTAAACACAAACAAGTCTACCACAGATAGAATCTTTGCTTCAATTGTCACACCTAAGGCAGTTTTCACACACGACAACTGCCTGTCCCATGCACACGTCTAACTTACGCTCAAAGAACACGTGGTTAAGTTTCTTTTCCTTTGTGGCAGGCCATTCCTGTCAACTGTTTTGATTTTGGCAGGAACTTCCTACTATGTTGTACAGTGTGTACTCATCAGGAAATTAAGATCAATGAAATAAAAAATCCAATGTGTAATGAGAGCTTAAAACAGACATCACCATTTCCACATCAACTCTTTACTTGCTCACAAAATGTAAGAGATAATATCAGAAATAAAAAGCTATCAGAATGACAGGGAAACTATCAAATAGCACTGTACAAAAGAAATAATCATTGTTTTAACTGTCACACTCAAGGCAGTCTTCACACATGAAAATTGCATGTTCCACACACAAATATTACTTACACACTACTATGTATGTTTTGTTTTCCTGTCTTTTAATATATTTTTATTTTCCTGTTGTCATAGTAGGTTTTTTGAATGTTGACCCTGCCTACTCACCTGCCAGCTCACCATTGTGGTCCACAATATTTTTTTGCATAATTTTTCCTCTGCTATATATTCGCTTATGTGGTCCAGTCCCATTCCTCTAAAAAAACTTATTCATGGTGTTTTGTACTTGTTATTTTCTTTGTAAACCATGAAACTATTTATGCCATATATGTTTAGAATTAAGTAAATCACAACCATTAGCCAATGCTTTTTGAGTAACATCATAATTGTTCCACAAAAAAACATCTATTCTGCCTTTGGTATTAATGTAGAAAGCCCACCTTGGGCTTATCTTTTGTCAAAATTTCCCTATCAGCATTCAGCCACTGTACAGTGTTATCATTCACAGTATTAGTTCATTTTCTTTGTCATATACAAAGTCAATGAAAATCTTTCTGAAATCCAAATATAATTCTCCATTTTGAAATCACAACATTTCTTTTTGAATCTCTGCTTTCTTGCTATGTATTATTTCTGTGTTGGTCAACTTTTGACCTGTTAGCAAATGTAACATCAATTGAAAACTGGTAAACCATTGTTGAATGTCACATTGTAACAAGTCTGTTCACAAAATAATTCAGTTTATCACTATCTGAATAAAGATGTGATGGATGAGTTTCAGAATAAATGTCCAAACTGAAAGCATAATAATTCTTTTTGTCTACAGAGGTATAAATTTTTATGCTGTGTTTTAACCCATCACTTTTCAGTAAGTCTTTTACGTTCCTACAATCACCACGAGAAATCTCTGCTAAGCACAGCAGACCTGTGAATCCTTTCAATTCAACTAGTGAAGTGTACTAATAAATATATTTTTTAAAAATATTAAAGTTAATAGGAAATTAAGGATGATTACTGTACTATATCCTGTTATTTTCAGAATTATTGTCTGTGCCCTCAAATCTAGTACAGATAGAATGACTGGAACAGAATATAATACATCTAAACAGAATAATGTGAGTAATGTGGGTTTTAAATACTGTTGCACTATTAACAATATAGCATATCAAGGCCATCTATGTTAGAGTTTCTAGTTATCCTTCTCTGCCTCATTTCTGCTATGCTATTTTTCTGCCTTTGTTTGTCTAGTTTTCTCCCTCATTCTACTGCCTGCCCCACTCATTGAGGCCTTTCTGCCACTGTTCCTAAAATCCTGGTATTTTTTTTCTCTCTCTAGAATGTCCTTCAGTATTTTCTGTAGGGTTGGATTGGTGCTCACAAATTTGCCCAGTTCCTTTTTGTAATGGAAGCATCTTGTTTCTCCATTAATTTCTAGTGAGAGTTTTGCAGGGTACATCAATCTGGGCTGGATGTTATTTTCTTTCAGGGCTTGGAATACTTTACTCCAATCTCTTCTTGATCTGATGGTCTGTGTCAAGAAGTCAGCCATGATTCTGATGGGCTTACCTTTATAGGTAATCTGTTTCTTTTCTCTGATGGCTCTTAATATTTTGTTTTTATATTGAATTTCTGGTATCTTGATTATTATATGTCTGGGTGTAAATCTGTTTTACTTGTAGGTGGCTGGAATTCTGTATGCCTCACACAACTGAATGTCCTTTTCTTTTCTCATGCTTGGGAAGTTTTCCTTAATTATTTCTGTGAATAGCCTTTGTAATTTGCCTGTTTGTATTCCTGCTTCTTTGTTCATGTTTCTTATTCTTAAATTGTGGATTCTCTTGTCATCTTCTAGCCTTTGTATTGTTACTGCCTGTTTCCTTGTTATTTTTAAGAGATCTTTCCTTTCATAATCACACATTGCAAACTTGTCTTCAAGTTTTGATAGTCTATCCTTAGTTTCTTTTAAGGAGTTTTGCCAGCTTTCAATGGAGTTTTTAATTTCCTGGTAGTCTCTTTGAATCTGCTTCATGTATTCTATAATTTCTTTGTATTCTTTATCTAATGTTTCTCTCCTTTTTTTGTGTTCCTTCCTTCTTCTGTCTGTATCATCCTGAGAGATGCTTTCTGAGAGCATTTCTTTTATTACTCTACTCATATTTGCTTTACCTGATTTAATGTTTCAGTTTTGAGCTTCTCTACAAGATCCCTAAGATATCTCTTAATCTCTAGTGAATATATGTCTGATGTTGCATGTTTGCCACCCTCAGTCTCCCTTGTTTTTCCCTCTCCTGGATCAGGGCTTTCAGGGTTCTGGGCTGGGGGCCTCCTCCTGCCTCTTTCTCCTGTCGTGGACCTGGCTTCCTCCACACGTGTTATAGTGCAGGTCCCAGCCTCCTTCCCTGTTGGCCATGGTTCCTCCAAAGCACGCTGGCAAGGGAATTCCGCCGTCTCCTGCCTGCTCCTGTCACTGAGGTGCAAGCCGTGGCTATGTTTGCCTGCCCTTCCCACTGGGCCAGCCAAACTTCAGGTGCCTACACCCGGCCATGTGTGCTAGGTGCAGGGAATTGATTTGGGATGGCTCATTGGGTCCTGGCCAGGGGTATAGCCCACTCCAAGCAAATCCCATGAATCTGCCCTGGGGAGGGAGCCACCAACTGAAGTCACTGTCACTCCCAGTTCAGGCTCCTCCTGCCGGATTCCAACATGTCACCCATTTGGTCACACCCTTCCCATGGGGGGTCTCATTCTCAGCACTCACTGTGGATTAATGAAGGTCCCTTCACCAGCTCTGCTCTCTGTTGGGCTCACCAACCCCTGACTTCAGCGCTGCTGTGCTTCCTGTGAGTGGCGGCAGAAATGAGTTTGGGCGGCTCTTCCCTACTGGCGCAGATTCAAGCTGGCACAAACTTGGCAGGTCACCGCGAAAATGCTGTGTCACATAATTTTTAGCTGTTTCAGTTGTAGTCCCGAAGTATTTGATGAGCTTTTTTAATTTTTAATTTCTTACTGTGTCAAGAGGATCCATCTCCCTCTGTCTGGGTCTCTCCAGGGTGTTTTATTCTGGCATATGAGTTGTATCTCCCAGCAGGCTTTGTATTTTGTTGCTCACTGATTGGCCATCTTGTCTTCTTTTTCACATTCTTTTTTTAAGCATTTTTTTCTGTTATAATTTGCCACAATGAATGACAGTACTGTCATTCTCTCCCAAAACTTTCACTCCTGCCATGACTCTCAGCATATTTTCACTTAATCTAATGCTGGTATATTCTATTTGGGTTGCTGGCCATTTTTCAACATTTTGACTAGTCAAATATGTACTCACAATGTTGCTTCCTTCTTCATGTAAATTAAAGAATTCTGCATTCCTTGCATCTGTATCAGTCAGTTCTTACTCTATTCCATTATCACAGGAACTTTGGCTGACATAGACCATGCTAAAGTCATTATCATTATTATCATTATCACCCTCATTGTCATGATATATTAATGCCACATTTCTTTTATGAAAACACAAATTTACAATGAACCATCTTCCTCATCCATGTATGAGTAATGTGATAATTCACTTTTAATCTCCTTCAAAATTTACAAATCTAGTTTTTTGTGAATTATAGAGAATTGAGCTACTTCTAACACAAAAGCAAAAGAAAATATTTTAAAAGACAAAGAATGGTGGAATGTATTATCCCCTCTGTGATACTCAGATACAAATGCAAAAAGTGCTTCCAGGAGCATAACATGGGTGTAAGTTTTGGGTTGAAACTTTTGTACACATGAACACACCTTGGCTTTCACTGTATCAAGTGAGTAAACACAAATATTGCTTCCTGTATCCCTCAAGGAAGGTGCTGAGATGCAAATATGGCTACTATAAAGTAAAAATTTAGAGTAGACAAGAAAGGGGTGTATACACATGGAACACTGTTAAGCTCCTTTAACATTTACAAATAAAGTAGTGTATCTTTATCATTATGTCTAAAATAATTTAAAAATTGCTATTTTGGGAATATAATGCTTACCAAAATCTGATGAGAAGGCAGAGAATTTATAAACTGGAAAATAAATAAGAATACTCTAAAATAGTGCAGAAAAAAATTTTAAGAATATCTCCAGTTTCAAGTGAAAAACATTTTTTGAAGTACTTATTGGTCTATATTTTCTTGAATTAATTTTTGTGTTAATATATTAAAAGACTGCTTTTCATGCCTTTGTATTTCAGTAGACACTCTATAGTTTTTATCTATTTTTGTCTTTAAATGTTACTTTTTTTGTTATTTATATAGTTTTTTTTCCCACAACTATTATGACCTTTGAGCTTGCTACTTAAAATATGCTGCATAAGTTCACTATCTTATTCTTCTTTTTATACTTTATTACAAGGTTTCAGTGCCTTTCTTTACACTGAAATTTGAATAGTAAAAAGGAAAAACAACTTGCCTTCTAATTTTGTCTCCTTTTATCTACATAGGTCTTCTTGGTCTGCCTATCACTTTTCTATGTTTCAAATTTTTTATATTTCTCCATGTTGTAACACGGTCTTCTGATTACTTGACCTATTTCTAGTTGTTATTTCTTATTTTTCAAAAATTTCTAATTAAACTTTCACCTTTGCTTCCCCTCATCTTTAATTGCAATTTCATGTTTTCCTCAATTTTAATTTACTTTTTAATCTTTCCAGGTTTTTAGTGCTTGAAAATTACTTGTCATTTGCCTGTTTTGTTCTTCTTTTAATTTTAGTGCTGTTAGAATTCTCAAATGTCAGATTATTGCTAATTTTTCATTTTTCATGTTGAAAGACTGAAGCAATATATTTTCAACAACTTCAGTTTTGAGTCAGGAAAACAATAATAGCAAATCACTTTTAGTACTTGCTCAGTGCCAGATCCTCTGCTCAGTACTGCATGTATCATTAATGCTTCATGAATTAAAAGAGAATGTTGAGTTAATGGAATAGTTCTTTTAAATCTCATACTAGCAGCTGATTTGCAATTGTAAGTTTTGGCTCCAGCATCTGTGTCATAGCTTGTGTCTAGATGTTTCCCCAAAGCTTCTATTATTCATAGGTGGAACTTTTCAGAGTTGGCTGTATATAGTTCAGAGTTGACTGGGATTAAGGGTGTGTAGTAATAAATTAATCCACCTGTTGGAATTAGCATAGTGTGAGTGTGTTTGAATGGGTTTACTGAAGACAAATACATTATCCTCATTGTGGGAGATACGTTCAAATTGCTTGCACCCTGGATGGGATAAAAGAGTAAGGGAGGCTTGCTACTTGCTACTGCCATACCATGAAATATTTCTTTTCTGTGATGCCCTCTGTTATATCACCCTGCCCTAGAGCCAACTGACTGCAGGTCTAAACCTGCACAAACTGAGATCTGAAATAAACTTTTCCTCATTTTAGTTGTAGGTGTTGGATATTTTGTCTCAGCCAACAGCAAATAACTAGGATAGCCTGTGTCCCAGTTCTTGTTATACTGCATTTTGTAACAAGCTAAACTATAAGAAGTGGCTGAGGATTTAGCTCAGCAGCACAAGCACCTGCCTGCCAAGCATGAAGTCCTGAGTTTGATCCCCAGTACAAAAATAAATAAATAAATAAATAACAAGAAAAAATATGCTAATATTTCTCAATATTGAAGGAAACCATATGAAACAACCGTAAGACAAAAAACATTTCAGTCTATAAACCAGGACATTTAAAATGAACTTTTAAAATAAGATGCCATTATATAGAATATGTAGGACATATTTTATACTTGAAATGATACCTAAGTAAGTAGTTTTTATAGTGTCGATAGAATGATATCTTTCCAGTTCAACAAAGAACAATCATTTTTCTTCATTAAACATTTTTTTTTTCTGTCAGGGTCTCACTATGTAGTTCAGACTGGCCTCAAATTTGTTTAAGTAGTCCAGGTTGGCCTCGAACTCACAGTGATGCTCCTGCCTCAGTCTCATGTGTGCTGGGATTTCAGACATGCATTACCATAATTGGTTCCTCATTAAACTTTATTTTTCATGTTAAACAAATTTTAATATTTTTGAATAATTTATTTAAAAATACATAATTTAATAATTTATTTTAAAATATGTAATAAATCAAGAATTGTACTTTTCTAAATAAGAGAAACTTAAATCTTCAGAAAAGAATGAAGTAGTCTCTCAAGCAGGCAAAATTTCAGGGTAAAGTGAGTAAAATCCACTGATGAAAAAAATGATTTAAAAAGTAATAAGGTGCACCATTATCTGTAAGATCACAAATGTTACTATAACTCAATGTAGCCTTCACCCAAACGTGTTCTTCTGCATAGTATAGTGGTGGAGAACCAATACTGTGCAGGCCACACTGTTTATCACCACTGAGCTCTAAAAGGTTGCCACCACTAATATAGAACTGGCCCCTAAATTAGAGGACTAAACATATTTTCAGATAGCTTTATTTGAGGTTCTCTCACCTGTATAATTCTATTTCAGCCAATGCTTTTAGCTTTTTAGTTCCATTTATTTAATGGCTACTTGGTTAATTTCATTTTAAGAAGTTCCTGAATATAAGGTTTTCATTATTTTTTGTCAGACCTAATGATAGATGACAAAGACTAGAAAAAAAAAGAATTGAGAAACACAATGGAACCCTGAAAAGAGCCTGTTTATCACTCCCTAAAGCAATTCTCATCCTGTGTTCTCAATATCCTATACAGATATGAAAAAAAGAAAAGTAAAAAAAATGTAAAAATCCAGATAATTATTATTAAAAGACATGTATGAGTTTCTAAGTAGTGAAGAGAGTATACTAAACATCTGACTACAACCAGAAAAATAGTTTCAATAAATGGTACCTGGTAGTGAACATGAGGATATTTTTGAAAAGAATTTAAAATACTGGGAAAGTGTACTTGAAAGAAAGGAGTATTAAGAAAGATTAGGGCTACATTCTTAGCAGCACAGGTTTTAAGTATCTCTTTGCATAATTGCTTTTTCATGTCTTAGTAAGAACAAGAGCAGCACTTTATTATTTTTACCTGACTTAATCACTTCGTTTTCAGGAGCTTTCTCCAAGTAATCCAATTGTCTCCTCATTAGATTTACTTCATTTGTATTTCATGGTTTGGAACATAGTAAAGTAGTTATGGCCTCAATTGCTTCGGCCCACATTGTAACCTCTTTCAGTAATTTCCTCATTTCACTGGCAATTCTGAAACACACTTATTTATACTTGCTTGAGAAGAGCTTGGCATGTATTCAAAGTTGCTTATCTGAGTAATGTCATTCTAAATATATGTTATCTTTAACTGTTCCATAAGAATGAAAATATTTTTAGAAAGGGCTAAATTATTACCCATGCAGATTCTTATGTCATACACATTCAACTAAGTAGGTTTTTTATCCTGTATTTAAAATCTCACCCCCTGAATGTAATGAATCATGTCACAAAATCTCATTGTCCCTTAATATCTTTAATATATTTAATGCATGTAATAAATTGAATATAAATAACAATTCATTCTAGTTAAGCTATGTATTTGTCAGTGTCACTTCAGCTATCTCTTTGACAATATTGACTGATATAATTAATTGACTAATTATATGCCCTTTTTATATTGCTAGGTATCTGAAGTAGCATATGGTTAATATTATGATCATAGAATTTCATCATTGAGAGAAACTTATAGATTATATTGCTCCATGTCTCATTTGTAAAACATAAGAAAACATTGCCTAGAGAATTTAAATTATATTTGCAGGGTTTGTAGTAGCAAAATGAAATAGAACCTGTTTCTTCTTATTATTTGATGCTTTTTCAACACAATGAATGTAGAGTCAGCTGAATTTTATCCACTTGACACTTAACCCAGTTCTTTAAAAACGAATATTTTAGGCAAGTGTTGCAGGGCACAACTATACTCCCAACATTCAGGAGGCTGATGCAGGAAGATTCTTGCAAGTTTGAGACCAACCTGGGCTACAAAATGATCTCAAGGCCAGCCTGACCTGCATTGTGAGACCGTGTCTCAAAAAGACAAAAAAAATCTTGAGAATAAGTATGATGACTATATTTAATCATTTTGTGTATTCTAATGTAGCAAAAGTCAAAAATTTTAACAACAGTCATGCTGTACTTCCTTGTGTTCTTGAGGGGACAGTAGGTGCATTGAAACACAGAGCAGATCCTCTCAAAATCACATCTGTCAAGTTTTTATGCTTTACTCCCTACTGGTATTTGCTTAGTGGTTGTTTCAGGGATGGTAGGAAATAATCAATTAAATTAATTCAAAGTTTCCTCTTCAGGCTCTCAATTTTTCACTGAATACACACATATGGTTAAATGTCTGTGGAGTAGTACAGTTTTAATTATGCACCACTCATGTTGACATGTTTGATGGCATTTCTTGAGACACCTTACTTGGCCCCTCAATTCTGCTAGTTTTGTTCTGGCAGATCGAACACACCTGACATTCAGTTTTATTGGAAATCACATGCAGTTCCAGAATTCTTTCAGTCCTCTTTATTTATTTATTTATTTCTTTATTTATTTGATGCCAGGATTTAAACTCAGGACCTTGCACTTACCAGGCAGGTGCTGTGCCACAAAGCTATAACCCCCCACCCCAATCCTCTTTTCTGACCAACAGGATCATGCACAAATCTCCGTGTGAATACATAATTTCATTTTCTTGAATAGATAGATAGCCGGGACTGAAATTGCTAAATTAAAAATTGAATTTATGGATAAACTCTTAAAAAACTGATTGAGTGTTTTATAAATCATTTCAATAGTCTTGCAAATTATTAACATTGGTGCTAACACCCTATGTGATAAATTATTTTTCTTTGGAAGTTATCAAAAATTCTCTTTGGCATCAGCTGTTTGTGATCAGACTAGGTGTGGATTTTTCTATGGTTTTTCATCTTGAATTTCTAGGATTTCTTGACATAAATGCTTATTTCAGTTACTTTTTCAGTCCCTTTTTTGGTCTTCATCTAAAAATTTAATTATATATAGATATATTAGCATGCTTTACACTTTCACATGTTTATGAGGTTTCTGTAATGGTGTTTCCTCTGGCTTTCAGAAAATGTCAATTCTATTTCTTTTCTCTGCCTTTTCAAATCTGTCGTTGAACACTTGTCATGAATGTTTTATCTTAATTATTGTATTTTCCTTTATTTTTTCTTTCAGTGAGATTCATTATTGGCTATATCATTGTTGTGATACTGATATTTAATTCTCTGAACACAGCTTGTTTTAATTATTTAATCATATTTGTAATAACTACTTGAAATTCTTATGAGCCAAATCCGACAAAGGTGCTCCTTCTGAGACTGTAGCTACTAATTCCTTTTTTCTGCCACCTGTTTATAAATTATATTCTTTCACTTCTTTGTATGCCTTAATTCTATTATGTTTAGAAACTGGAATTTCTTATGTATATTCACAAATATGTACTTTTCTCTCATGAGATGTTATTGTTCCATATTGATTTATTATTTTGGTAAATTACTTGCATTTAATCTGGAGTTGTTTCTTCTTTAGGTATCTAAACATTTATATTTCCACTTGGAATTTTGGTTGGTTGCTCGATTGCTTTGGGCCTGGCTTTCTTTAGTTTGTTTCTTCTTAGTTTTGTGGTCACTCAGTGGATTCATTGATGTTTCAAACTGTCATGTTTTGTCTCCACCAGAAGAATCCGTGTGTGTTCTGTAGTGAGTTCAGAGTTCCTTTATTTTTTTTTTAAAGTCCTCCTCTGCCTTTGTTTTCTTCAAGGCTTCAGTATATTCGCATTACATATTTACTCAAGTTCACAATGAGCTATGAGTAAATGGAGAGCTCTATTCCCAGAAGGACTCAACTGTTAAATTTTCCTTTCTGAGTTATAATTTAAGCCTAGCTGAGTGATTTGTTTTCTCTCCTTAATACATTTGATTAATAGATATATCATCTCTACCCAATGAGACTGTTATTTTACTAGTTAAGAAGTTGTGCTTTTTTTAAAAAAAATTTGTCGTTAATAATAAATTGAGTAAACCCCATCTATCAGTAAAAGTTCTTTTTTTTTTTTTGCCTGTCCTATTAAAATATAGGGAGAGAGGGAGCTATCAAAGGCTTTTCCTAGAAAAAGACCTTCAAGAATAGAAGGTCTCAACAATCATGAACTATTGTTTATATTCTGGAGTTCTGACACTGTTGTCACTTAATCTCTTGTCAAATTTTGTAGTTATTTTTTTGCTAGGGAGAAGATTTTGAGTTCCTTACCTTGCTCTATGAAAGGCCAAATTTAGCAAACTGCTTTGGACTTTCAAAATTTAAGAAAACACATTTTCAGATGGGAAACATATATGGATATGTGGCTCTGTGATGTATGAGATAATTGATTAAAATGTGTACATAATATATGCAAATACATAAAGATATAGAAAGCTTTATGTGTCATTTCTGTATGCAATGCTTTCAACATACACTTAAAAGTATTAAGTGTATTTTTGAAATATGAAAATTAAAGGAAATATTAAAACATTTAATACGTATGTATGAATTTAACATCATTAAAATTATTTTTTCATTTCATAATTGAATAGACATGAATTTACAGAAAGAATTAAAGAAATGATATTGATTAAAATATTCACAAAAAGGTGATATTTGCTGAAAGATACATCACAATACAAATGAAAGTGACACTTTTATAGACACATAATATTTAGATTGTTAGTCAGTATTTTTCAGGATTTTAAAGGGTAGTTTCTATTTTAGAGTATGAGCTATGTAATCTCCTAAAATCATCTGTTAGAAAAATACGCAGAAGCAGTATTTTCCAAAGTCTAAATAAGAAATGATGCAGGTTTAGAAAATCCTGCTGCTAGGTAAGAAAGCTGTAGTTCTTTATAAAATCTCTCAAAGACTGCTGGGTCAAAGTCACACAGCATCAATGGGCTGACAAAAATCTTTATCTCATTCCTTTTTGAGAGTTTCAGATTAACAAGATCTATCAAAAAGCCCATACTGTTTTAAATTATAGCTTACAGGGGAAAAAATAAACTTGATTTCTCTACTGGTTAGGATTTCTATAAGAAATTGTACTGTCTCTTATACTATTGGTTGCAGAGATCAGAGTAAGTATCTAAATACTTTGCTAGCTTGTTTCCTTAAATTTTTTTACTGCAATTTCACTTTTTAAATATCTATGCAGTTACCTCTCCATAGACAGAATAAAGAAACTTGATTCTTAAAATTTCTGTTTTAAAAAATTGTGTCATGCACATATGTAATTCAAAGAACAGTTTAGTCCCACTCAAAACCATTAAGTGTTTTGCTCTGATATTAAACAATATAGAATAAAAGAGACCCTTTCCAAGTGACAAGTATTTTTCTGTGCTTGTGAATTTTATGGAACGTACGCAAAAGCTCTAAAATATATGCAAATGTTCTATATAATATTTTTTTAAAAATCTAAATAAAAATATTTTTAATGTTAGTGTCTTTAAAGTACTAGTATGTTTTTGTTTTGAAAGATTATAAATGTTGATTTGTAACTGGACATAACTATTCTATGTATTGCAAACACAAAAAAATGTATCTAATTTATATCCACATTTTATATATATATTTCTATATATATATTTCTCTATATATATTTCTATATATATATTTCTGCTCTGCATCAACTGTCTATTTGTTTTGTAGCATCTCCAGTAGCACTCTAGTTGCATATACATAAAGAATATTAGATTTTATTTTATTGGAGAAATATTTACATTTTGTATATATTATTCAGTGTTGTAGTTAATATCACTTTGGAAACAATTGAAAACCATGAGGAAACCAATCCCACCAAAAGAAATGGTTTGTCTGGATTTGTAATGAGATTCAATCATCAGTACATTAAAAACCCTTTGTGATATTAATATGAACATCATTGGAAACCTTAGGTGTGGTTCTTTGCTACTCATCCTAAAATTCTCTAATTAATGGCCTATGTAGTTTAAGGAAAATCAACTCTCTTCATCCTATCTTTCCTTCACTTGAAAAAGTTACTTTTTTACCCTGAAAAAATAATTAGAATGATGTATGGGTTTTAACATTAGCATAGCTTGTACCTTTTATGACAAATTGAATTCAAAGATCAGTCTTGCAAAGCCTAAGAACCTGCTTTTCTTTTTGCTCCATATATCTTGATGTCATTATTTGTTTACTGAGAAATTCCAAGTTAAAAATTACCTCCCTCTAACGTTCCAAAGTTAGCAAAACAAGTGGATGTTTCATTTTTACTTCTCCAGATTCTCAGTTCAAAGATGTGGATTTAAGCCAAATGGAGAGATACAGGCATCCTATTTTGGAGTAACGACGGTACCTTATGTCTTGGTACTCTAAGAAAGGAGAAGCTACACCAATAACCTTTCAACTGTCATCATAGGGAAAATGAGTTGGTTGCTCCCAAAGGGCTTGGTCAAACAAAGCTTTATATACAAAAATGCAACAGAATGAAGGGAATTATTAGTAAAATGAAAGCCAACGCCACCTATTAAATGTAAGATGTTCAAGAGTAGTGTTTTAAACGTGTTTAAACTATAATAAATATTCGATGCTATTACTCAAAAGAAGAAAAAAGAAATAAGTGACATCTGAGAAAAAGGATGTGACAGACTTCTGCGATGAGAACACAGGTGGTCAAGGGACACCCTGCTGGGAGATGATGCACTGGAGGAAGGGAAACACGTGGTGATGATGAGTCACACAACTTGAAGTCAATGCAGAGATTTAAATAGCAAGGGCACATAAAAAGAGACACATCTG
Source organism: Hydrochoerus hydrochaeris (assembly GCA_004027455.1). Taxonomy (NCBI): domain Eukaryota; kingdom Metazoa; phylum Chordata; class Mammalia; order Rodentia; family Hydrochaeridae; genus Hydrochoerus; species Hydrochoerus hydrochaeris. Next base: position 131,016 of record PVLA01004084.1, on the reverse strand, counting down.
AGAAATAGGTTCTGCTTAATATACACTGGAAGATAAAAATAAACCTAGAATTGGAGTAATTTGTTCTCCATCACAAATAAGACCTGAATATTTGCTAATCTGACTAAACACTTCCTTTTCCAGTTGCTATTTTTTATATTACTTCTCTCAGTGAATTGAAAATGACTCTTTCTATCACATAATTGATTTGTTTGCTATTATGTTGCCTTTTTACATTTTATTCATGCTATGTTATACAAAAGTCTTGGAATTAATATGAATTAAGAAAATAGTTTCTCTAGCTTATATGCTGATGTTACAATGTAGTGTTGATATTTTATAACCTTAAAATGCAGTAGCTAGATCGCTGTGTCCTTGAAAAATATACATTTCTAACCAAGGGGGATAATAGGAGAACTTGTAAAGTACCTTCAATAATTGAAAATCATTAATTAAATTTCTAAAGCTTTCTCTTTTCACCATTTGGAACAATTAAGATTTCAGCCAATAGTACAATGAATATGCCTTTCGCTCCTAATCCATTACCCTCCCAGTTCAAACAGTCTTCCATTACTCATCTGCCAGATTCTTTTTTGTGGTCTCTCTGACATACATTTTCACTTTAACTGAATTCCTCCTGCAATTTTTTTCTTCTGCATAACAGGACTTTATCTCAACTTTCCTTAATTAACTCAATAACTGACTTTTCACTTTCTGCTAAAAATATTGACCAAGTCTGATGGACAGTTGAGTGTTTGGGGAAAAATAAATTATACACTGCACAGCTTTGGAGCAAAAGACATTTTATTTTTTTGCTCTTTTACCCCTAATCTTTTCTCCCTCCTTTCTGTGTTGCATTTATTTTTTCTCCTTTTCCCTAAAAAAAAAAAGAGTAAAAGAGTGAATCTGTATTTTAGAGGTGATAGGATGCAGCCAGGGGAAGGTATAGTGAATAATCAACTTCCAGAAGTCTTTCCAGTAACTGAAAGACTCCCCCCGTCCCGGGGAGGGTGCTTGTGGAATATAATCAGACATGCTGATAATCTGGAGGAAGGATTGCAAACTGGCTACAGGGCTACAGTTCTAAGACTTAAATCCTTTAATAAATGCTACAAGGAGAAGTAGGAGAAAAGGGTACAAACTCCTTCAAACAAAATGCCTTTCTTTTGAAATCTCAGGGACACCTACTTTGCCTAGCTGTAAAAGATTTATCTAAGCAGGAGCAGTAGTTTTTAAAAATAATTTTGGGGGATTAGAGTAAAGATCCAAATATTGAAAAAAATGGATATTTTTCTTACACCTACAAAGCAGAAAAATTGCACATTTTCTGTGATACAAAAATAATAAAATACTCAATGCCATATAATTATCTTTCAATTCTAAAATGTATAACAAGATAAACAACCTGATATATCAGAATCATTTCAATTTATCATATTGCAGAGCAATTGCTATTATTTGAGTTTGTTTATAATGATAAAGTATTTCTTTTGGACTTTTGAATTTTATCATCCAGTTTTTTATAAAGTGACTTCTAAGAAATACATAAGTTGCTCTGTTACTGTTCTGCAAGGAACTGTGCTATAAATTATGAACTGTAGGAGCAAATTAAAATATTATCATCTCTTTGTGCTCTGGTTCAAAGTCTTGGATAGCAGAAAAGATCTGGGAAAATATACATTTTTATAAGTTGGATATGTATTTGACATTATCCACTCATTCAATACATGCCTTTATTTTGTTGCCTTTTTTTCTATGTAGTTATAATTATAAGCAATCATATCTCATCTAGGTGTCTTTATTATAGCATGACATAACTCCCCAGTCTGAGAATCAAAAGAATCAACTCTGATAAAAGTAATTAAGCATCTAGGAAACCAGAATATAAATTCCAAAGAAGAGGCTGTCGTGGAGGTGAGGTCCTGAGGACTTTGTCCCAAATGCATGGTTTCTTTGCACATGAGGACACTATATGGACTTGTAAAATTTTTCTGCATTGGTAAACTTTACTGGTTTATCCAGGCCATTTTTAATTAAGACTCGGTTGTCAAGGATAGTAACAGGACAAACAGGTTGATGATTAGCATACACTTTTGGCCCAAAGCAATAAGTGATCCAGTCTTGTCAGTTTAAAAATATGTACCTGTGACACAACAGTTTATTAAAATTTGCAGAACCACCAAACCCAAAAATCTGATGAAGTTAATTTATCCTGCATTTCTCCTCCTAAAATAAAAGTATTGCACAACTGAGCTATACCTGAATCTGTCTGGACCACATTCAGTAGACTACAATATTTCCATGATGATATTATTTTGTGCTTTCGGAAATAACTAAACCTTCAAGAATAAGAAAATTCTATAGGCTTCTAGACAGGTAAATCCCCAATATTACTATACTTTCAAATGTGAAAATTTAACTGAAGTAAGGTAAAAAAAGGGAAAAGACATTTTTTATTGGCCTTCAATATGTAAACATCTGCTGGTTTTCTATGAGGCTTTTTGGCTGATATTAGCAGGAAAGAAACTGGCCAATTAATCTGAAGTATTTCAGTTTTAAGAGAAATTATCCAGCATGGATTTGTGGGTAGAATTCAGTTTCAAAGGCAAAAACTAATCTTTCTCTGGGCATTTTCATAACAGAATTCTAAATCTTTTAATCTTAGGATTTAATTCTATGTAGAATATGGATAGTTCAAATTTTATTCTTAGGCCATATATATTTATAATATAGAAGGTATTAAATATGAGAAAGTATTAAATGATTTGAACATTATTCTCCTAAATTTCCCATTCTCTTAACATCAATCAATATAGTGTTTTCTGGATTTACCAGATGACTTGTGATCTCTCATTTGTTACATGGAAAGACCTATACTTTAATCACCCTATAAAATAAAATGAAAAACAATTCACAGACATTTTCTTTGAATTTCATCAAAAAAGTGAGGGTATAATAGTAACATTTAAGAAATTGTTCATTGTGTTTATGAACATGAGTTTTTATGGATAACAGATGTGTATGTTTAAAAATATTAGTGTAACTCTTGATAATTATTATTTGAATTTAAAGTTAAATAAACAGAATTCTCTTTAATCTTGCATGAATACCTTCTCAAGTTATGATATTTTAGAGACTAGAAAAATTATTGTATAATTAAATTGAAGCAATAATGTAAATCAAAAATGTACACTATAACAGAAAAAATAAAAAGTTATATAAATATATTTAAAAACTATGTTAGTGGAATTATTTCAAGAATTAGAATAGCTACATCTCCACATTTTTATTTTTTATATATCTTCCCATTTATAAATATTTGCTAGTAAATATATCTTCACAATTGAAATTATTATATTGCCATGGTAAATATCACTATTATCTTTTCTCAGAAGTGGACATACAGTATCAGTCAGTTCCATAATTTCAAATGATTGTTTTCTCTAACACCAGCCATCTGAAATTGACTTTTCCTAAATCTGATCAACTGGTAATTATTAGGAAAATGTATCATTATTTTCTTGCTTCTTCTTTTCTCATCTCTTCAAGTTATCATAAAGAACAAACTAATCCATTTATTGCTTGTCATGCACATGTTTTTTGATAGATTTGTAATTTAACAATGTCACAGGTACTGTCATATATTTCAAGAATTATATTGCCACATGTTTATTTGTAATATATTTATTTGGAAGGACAAATAAAGAACCAACTTTAAATATTTTATTTGAGGTTGGGCATGATGATGTATGCCTATAATTCCAGCACTCCGGAGGTTAAAGCAGGAGGGTCAATATGAGTTCAAGGCCATCCTGGGCTACAGTGAGTCTGAGGCCAGTCTGGACTCATATTGAGACCTTGTCTCAAACAAACAAACAAACAAACAAACTATAATTTGGCTTAGGGAACCATTTCTCCAATATTAAAACAATTTTCCAAGCAATTCTATGTTTTTCTTCATCATCATCACTGTCACTCTTTCATTACGGTTCCTTAGAAATTACAAGTCTTCTTTCCAATGAATGTTCCTCACCCATTTCCAAAACATCTATATATTAGTAAGGTAAGTTCAATAAAGTTAAAAAAGTAATAAAATACTGCAAGATATCAAAACTCCTAAGTAGTATGATTCTGTTTTAAGACCATTGTTTCCAATCTAGCGAATGCTTTCATACAAAGTGTTAGCTCTTTATTATCTATACTTATTTTTTCATTGTGTTTGTTGGTTTCATTTTGGCAAAATCTTATATGACATAACTCACTTTGGTCATCTGAAGCCCCTGTAATCCTTCTTGTGCTGCTAACCCCCATATTTGAAAGTATTTGGAAATGTTTTTCATAGGACTATGCCCTATTATTTCCCTTATGGCACCATCTTTTCATTGTTTTCCTTCTTGTCAAGTAATGGCCTGTGCTCCATTTTTTTCTGTCATCCATTTAAGGATTCACATACATATTAGGGAGACTTGCAATATTTGACTTTCTTAATATGGCTTATTTCATTCAACATAATTGTCTCCAGATCCATCTATTTTCTTGCAAATGACAAAATTTCTTTAACCATTCATTAGTAGACAGGCACCTATGCAGATTCCATATCTTGGTTACTGAGAACTGTGCCTCATTGGATATGCAAGTATCTTAGGTTATGCTGGCTTTAATTGTTTTGGGTATGTACCAGGGTGTGTAATAGCTGGATCAAATGATAGTTCTATTTTTTTGTTTTTTGGGGAACCAAACTTTCCCTAGTGATTTTGTTAATTTACATTTCCATCATCAGGGTAAAGAAGTTTCATTCCTCCACACGCTTACCAGGATTCATTGCTTTTGTATTCTTGATGATAGCCATTCAGATTGGCATGGGATAGAATTTCAATGAAGTTTTGATTTCCATTTCTCTAATAGAAAGAGGCTGAACATTCTTTATATGCTTAATAGCATATTCACATCTTCTTTTGAGAGATGTCTGCTTAACTCATTGAACAAGTTATTGACTGAGCTATTTGGTTTTTTGATATTAGGCTTTTTGGTGCTCTTCTTGTGTTCTAGATGTTAATCCTCTGTCTAAAGAGTGGCTGACAAGGATTTTCTCCTATTCTTCAGGTTGTCTCCATAACATTGTTACCTATTTCCCTTACTGGGCTGAAACCTCTTTTAATTTGAAGTGGCCCCATTTGATAATTTTTACTACTATTTCCTGTATTCAAGTCATACTGAGAAAGTCTTTGCCTATTTCTATGTCTACATCTTCAACTGTGTTTCTTTCTTTCTTTTTTTTTTATCGGTACCAGGGATCGAACTCATGACCGCATGCTTACAAGGCAGGTGCTTATGCCACTGAGCTAAATACCCACCCCCTCAAATGTGTTTCTATGTATTTTTGTGTATTTATTAATATCCTAAATAGATATGCAGAAATTTTCAGGTCAGAATAGAGAATTGCTTTTTGTTTTGTTTGTTTTTTGTTTACTTATAGCAATCGATATCTCGGTGCTTTTCTTAACTCAGTTCTTACCACCTGATTGGACACAATGAAAATGAGATGTCAACATACACATAAGGTGGTGTGCTGTAGGCTAGGAAATGAGAAATATAAACCTGGATGCTGACTGTGGTAGAGAAGCACCTGTTCCTCTTGTTTGCTTTGTTTCTGGTGTTGTTGTATTTGTTGTTGTTGTATATTAGTAACCCTCAAAATAATAAGATTTGCTTTTCATGTTGGCAGCTACATAAAATGTATTTTGATTATTTTCATCCTCATAACTTCTTTCTCCTGTTCTTCCCTTCACCTAGTACTCTAGCACTGCTGAAAATGTGTATTCTAGCTTTGTGTCACCCAGAGAGACTTTTTAAAAATATAAGGAGTAGAACTTCAGGTCCTCCAAAGAAGAGTTATTTCATTTTATAGGCCAGAAAATGTACCCCAGTCCTAGGTCATATTCTTTTTATAAATGTAAACCTGTCTCGGAATAAGTGAATGTATTTTTCTTAATATTTACTGAGATTTAAATTAACTTTTAATGCTTCTCTTTTAGCCTATGTCAAAAGTAATAACAAAATTTGTACAAAAAGCCCTAACTACAGAAACATAAAAATATATTTTGTAGTCTCATTCTGTGCCAGCGTGGAATGCACTTTTAGAGCAAGAACATATGATGCATTAAAACAATACCAATTTCACAGAAACTATTCAGCTGTTGTTTGGTAAGAAATATATTGTATGTTTTTATTTTTCTAATTTTACAAAGAAAATCTGCAGTTGCTCTTTCTAAATTGATGTGAAAGCATATTTCAAATTCATTTAGCCCCTAACATCAAATTAAAACTTTAAAATAAGATACAGCAAAAGTTCACTACAGAAAAAAGATAACATTGAGTGCTTCTATGCTTAGAGGTCAGTAGAATAGTAGAAGTGGTCAGAATCTTTTCGCTATAGACTTGTGAACTTGAGCAGATCACTTAATGCGTCCAATTTGTTTCCTCATTTTAAAGATCCCAATCCAATTACCAACTCATAGGATCATGATGATCAATAAATATTTACTTAAGAGTTCCTTAATGCTATAGGCTTGTAATGAATTTTGTCAGGGCTTTGGCCTGAGATATGTGTGAGACAGATATTCAAAGATAGCAAATTTTTGAGGCCACAAGCACAAACCTATTGGAATTCATAGTTAAATTTATGCCCTATAGAGTCACAAGTCCATTTAAGATCAAAGCACATGGCCTTAAGGCATATATGTTTTCACTACTGGCCTCTCAAAACCCCAGTTTATTACTTCTATCCAACCAAGGTCAGTCATATAACAGACCACCCTGTACTTCCCTTTTCTTTCCCCTGTCCTCTACATGGATTCCTGCATGGATGTTCTTCTTTTATCCTTTATCCTTGCTTGCTGGTTCTATCAGCAAAAAGCCACAGAAGCTTCACTTTGGAGTTGTCCATTGGAGATTCTCATACTGAGGAGCCTTCATAAGAGAAGTCCCTCTGGGTTTTTTTGCAGTTTGGACATTGACTCCAAGTAATCATTCATCATTTGTGGTTTACCACACACAGTTGTGAACAGTGACAAATTTCTTGATATCCAATATAGTGTATTCAATCAAAAAGCATCTATTAAATTATTTGACAAATATGTTCTAGATAAGTTGGAGTGTTATAATGTGCTATTCCACAATTACTATAATTTGGACATCTGGCTAAAATTGGAAAATCTTTAAACACAGAAATTGATAAAAAATTATCATGTGTGCACATTTCAAAAAGTACCATTAAATTATGAGTTAATGAATCTGGTTTGAAATTTTCTTAAAGTGCAGATACTTTAAATTATTATTTAAAAATGAGATCAATGTGCAATGTTATTATATATAGGTGAATGATAAATAAAAGCATAGAGATAACACACTACATTTGTCAGTAAGTTCTCAAACATTTTTGTCAAATAATCTGTATTCTTTTTGTTAAGGTCAAAGCTAAAGAAAATTCTACTGTTCTGAAAGAAATGAGAACTGGGCACTAAGAAAACACTTAATAGTAGACCTTGAGATATGAACAGGTATACTAATTCAATGTATTCTTTCCTTTAAAAAATAACCTCTCCCAGTATAAGTATTTAGTTTTTTTTTCCTGATAGTAATAATGTGACCTACTGCTACTATGATTAGCTTTTATATTCATCAAATTTTTGCAAGATACTGTGGCTTCAAATCAGTTAGTTTCACTTAATGTGTCATAAATAATTTGGATGGGTATCTTGTTAAGTGTGAACATATTAGTTTATGTGTATACATACAATCTAAAAGCTACAACAAAACAATGATTTCTAACATTTTAAATATTCAAAAATATATCACTCAATGATCATTTTGAAGTCATTTTAGAATATTTATGTATTCTTTATTAGTTGTGCCTCCTATAAAATCTAGTTATATAATTTAGTAAGAACTTTTTTATTATTTTAAAAATCTTTTCTGGATTTTCATGAATAGTTTTCTTTATAAAGTGATCCCAGAATAAATATTTTTCTTATACAGAAAGATGTTTAGAAAAACATATTTATACAAATTAAATCTCTGCAATTGCTTTAAAGGTTTTGCAAAACTTTTCTATTGTATAAAATTTAACCCCTATAAAAGCTGTGTCTATTATGTTCTACTATCAAATTCAAATTTTTTGTCATTATGGATCATTTATCTGCTGTGTGGTAATACTTCTGCAAGAAAACAAATTTCTTCACTGAAGGAAGAATTTCCTTCTGAGTGCAGTTCTTATTTAAATGCTTACAATCTCAATCCCACAAATGCCAAATCTTCTACTATTTATCCTCAGAATATTCTCTAGTTAAAAAAGTCTTATTTAGAAAAACTCAATAAAAATGTTTCATTATGTCTAATTTATTCTCAAGTAAAGTTAGAAAGTTAGTAATTTATTCATGCTAATTGACAGTGAAGCACTTTCTTATCAGTGGCAAAAGGAATTATTAGACAAAATATAAAAACTCTGGCTCAGTTTCTAATGCCCCAGGGTAAAACTGATTGCTCTCAGGAGAACTATATATAAGATGACTATTTTGACCATTTAACTTGAAAGCTTAGAAACAAGAGTACTTAAATGCTTCTTTCATTTAAATTTTAAAATGCTATTATTTATAAAAAATTTCCATCCAAATGTGTAGCTGTTGCATTTTCTGCTGGCAGAATTTTGTAAATGAAAAAAGAATATAGCATTACTGCCAACAAGTGACTATTAGAAAGATATTTTTATTGCTTTCTGCTTTACAATATTTCAGGCAGCTAGCTTTCGGCTACTGGAGGTTTGCAGTGAAAGAAGCTGGATTAATTTCTTTCCTTTCAAACTCAAGTGCCAAATTCATTGAGAAGTTGATTGAAGAGTCAACATTCATAATGGGAAGAATCAGAAGGCCAAGAAGTGTCAGGAGAAGATGCTCTGTCTGACAACATACATAGATTGATTAGATATTGGTGGGCAGGCTAATTTTGACATGCACTGCAAGTGAGCAGTATAAATGACAGTTCTAGCAGTCTAATCAAGAGCCAAGTCACACAAAGAGCAAGCATAGGCTACAGGATTCAGAAGTACCAAGAAGCAAAACTTACACAGGGCATTGTGGGAAAAGTTAGAATGTTTTTGAAATTAATTGAGATACAGAAACCTTTTATATAAAACTTAATTTTAGGATACTGAGGGAAATATTTTAAACCCATGATAAAATATCTGAAGGATAAGACAATAGAAGACATTTCAGTAACAGAAATCATAATTTGTAAGCCAAATGAGTTTCACCACATATAGGCACTTAAAGATAGAAAGACATAAATTATAATTAACAGATTTGTCAACCTTTAAAAGGTCAAAACTTGAAATTCTATATCAAAAAAGAAACTTTCTTTCTTCAATGAATGCCCATTTCATCCAGAATCTACAAATTAAATTACTCACAGTTCTGTACAGACACCTACAAGAATTGCCTAGTGAGGTATGAAGACAGCTCTGGCACATGGGGAATACCAGCATCCTCTTGAGATGTATAGTGTCAAATACTAGTTCAATTAAACACTGATATTTTGAAGAGACAGCATCCTCCCTAATATTTACCTCAATGACCTAAAATTTAAAAATTTGGGGTATGCAAAATTTGGGGGATTGCTCTCAGTAGAAATATATAGATAGGTAGTAGAAATACCTACATCTTTCTAGTCACTGTTTCATGACTCTTTCATGAAAGACCTCTTTCTAGTACTGTGTTATGACTTATTCACCATGAAAATTCATGCTATGCCTATTAATAGGATTCTTTAGTATTAAATGGCAATAACTGTACCAATATACCTGAAATCAGGGCCTTCCAGGGAGAAAACAAAATGTTTTATGTGTAATTAAAAATATCTTAATAAAAAAACTATTTTCAAAGACCAGAATAGAGCTGGGAAATCACTGATCTTAGAAGAAACAGCAACAAACTCATATTAATCCTAAAATTTGTTTCCTGAAAATTGTATTAGGGTATAATTGGAAAGATAGACTATTTCCCTTAAAACTTCCTTGTAGTTCTTCTTTTGTAGTACTTTCTCCTCTTTTCTTTCTCAGGCGTATCCTTGCCAGTTAAGTAGCATTTACTATTTATCAAAAATAACATGCATTGTGCTGGTATTCCTCAAAAAATAACCTGAAATAATGGAATTGTGTAGGGCACAAAAAAATGTGTTTGTGAATTTTTAGCCAATTATTTTGAGTATATTCACTAGTAACTGATTTAAATATGTTTATAGAAAGATAAATTGAAACTAAACAAAGCTACCAAGGAGTTCTTTGTAATCATGTATGATTAGAACTTCAGAAAGTTTTTATTTAACTTTAATTTTAAAAAATTTTAATTTTTATTAGTATATTCTTATGGATAATAACTATATTCATAGTTGGGAGTTGTGATATATATGCATAACTCATCTTATTTTTTTTACTTTCCCCTCCCCTTTCTCTACCTCTTGATCTTAATAAATATTAATGACCAAATTTTTCAGACTTTTCATTTAAAAAAATATGTATAGAGATGCAAATAATTTTTTAAGATACAATTAAGTATAATGTTCTTTTCAGCATCATATCTAGTGCCTTTATTCAGGTTGAATATAAATGTAATATTTATGTAATACATTATGTTTATTTTAAAATGAATGTTTCTTTAACAATGAAACAAATATAAAACAGAAAATGATTAAAGCTATTTTACTGAGGAATCACTGGGTTATTTGAATAAAACTAACAAGCTAGGCCTGCACCACCACTGCAAGGTGAGTTGCAGCTCGCCAGCTCAGGCCCAGGAAAAGTTTGGGACCATTGATCCCAGCAGCTGGGTGCCCACCCAACTCCCCTAGGACACTGGACTATGCTCCAGAGGTTCTGCAGGTTTGAGTAGACCATGACTGGGCCCCAGAGGTTCCACAGGCTTGAGTAGACTATGTCCAGCGACCTTCTTTGAAACAGTAGAACCAGGACCACTGTGGGAGGAGAGTCAAAGCCACATGAGTCCCAGTAGTGGAGGGTGCAGCAGGTAATTTCCAACACATCCAGAAAAAGCTTTAGAACATCATTGGAAACAAGGAAATATAGGAAAATGACAAAACTAAAGACCAAAATGCAATCTCAAACCTCCAGCCCATCCCAAGAAAGCCCAGAAGCCATGTACATAGAAGAAAATACTAGCCATACACCTGAAATGCATGAAATGATATCAACTGAAATAAAGAAGTAAGTATGGGAAGCTATGAGGGAACTCAAATCAGAAATAATCTCCCAGGTAAAAGAAGAAATGATAAAAGTAGTGAAAGAAATACTGAATGCATCCAATGAAGACAAAGCTAAAAAAATTAGAGCAACAAAGCAAAATGATAGAATCGAACAGTATAAGAAACAAACAGAATACATGAAGCAGATTCAAAGAGATACAGGAAATCAAAAATTCTATTGAAAGTTGCAAAAACTACCTCAATGAAAGTGAAGATGGAATCTCAGACCTTGAAGATAAGATTGTAGTTAGTGAACGGGAAAGGAAAGGTCTTCTAAACATAACAATAAATCAAGAAATAACAATTCAACAGCTGCAACATGATGCAAAGAAAAACAACATAAGATTAATAAGGATAAATGAAAAAGAAGGGGACAACACAAATGGTATCAAGAAGCTATTTACACAAGTAATAGCTGGAAACTTCCCAAACATGAGGATGGAAACTGACATACAGATTAGTGAAGCATATAGAACTCCACATAGCCATAACCAAAATAAAACTTCACCCAGAGATATAATAATCATCATCCCAGAAATCCAACATAAGAACAGAATACTAAAAGCTGTTCGAGAGAAAAGATAGATCACCATAAAGAAAAACCTATCAGAATCACAGTAGAGTTCTCAACACAAAAAATGAAGTCAAGAAGATTATGGAGTGAAGTGTTTCAGATCCTAAAGAAAAATGACTTCCAACCCAGACTGATGTACCCTGCAAAACTGTCCTTCAAGATGGATGGAGAAATGAGACACTTCCATTACAAAGAACAGCTGAAGAACTTCATGATCACCAAACAACCCTATGAAGAATACTGAAAGACATTCTAGATACACATAGGAAAAAACCACTAAGCAAGACAGACAATTAAAGAGAATGGAAAGCTAAGATACAACATCAGAAAGATAATATATCAACAATAAACCAATATATGACAGTTATAACCCTTAATGTAAATGGCCTCAATTCACCAATTAAAAGAAACAGACTGGCAGAATACATCAAAAAACAATGTTCAACCATATGCTGTCTACAAGAAACCCATCTAACCCAAAAGGAAACTCATAGACTGAAAGTCAAAGGATGGAAAACAATACTCCATGAAAAAGGAACTAAAAAAAAAAAAAAAAAAAATAGAGGTAGATTCTGTTTGCAGACCATGTGAACTTCAAACCAAGAATGGTCCAAAGAGATAAAGAAGGTCACTACATACTAGTTAGGGGAAAACTGCAAGAGGGAGAGAACAATCTTAAATATATATGCACCAAAGTCCAGAGCACCCAACTACACAAAGCAAGTATTAACAGAAATGAAAAATCAAATAGGCAATAACACAATTGTAACAGGAGACCTTAACACACAATTGACATTAAGAGATAGATCAACTAGACAGAAAATCAGCAAAGAAATAACAGAACTGAATTACACCTGTGAACAAATGGATTTGATAGACATATACAGAGTTTTCCACCCAACAACATCAGAATACACATTCTTCTCAGCAGTACATGGGAAATTCTCTAAAATAGGTCATATACTGATCCACATAACATATTTAAGTAAATGCAAAAGAACTGAAATTGTCCCATGCATGTTATTGGATCATAGTGCCATGAAACTGGAAATTAATGATAAAAGTAACTGCAAAAACCCCACAAACACATGGAAATTGAATAATACACTCTTGAGCAATCAGTGGGTCACAGAGGAAATTAAAGAAGAAATTAAACAATTATCTACAAACAAACAAATTAAAATACAACTTACCTAAACCTGTGGGATGCAATGAAAGCATTCCTCAGAGGAAAATTTATTGCACTGAGTTCCCACATTAGGAAAACAGAACAAACATAAATAAGCTACCTGATATTACACCTGAAACATCTTGAAAAAAAAAGTAAACCAAGCCCAAAGCCAAAAAAAGGGAGGAAATTATAAAGATCAGAGCAGAAATTAATGCAACAGAGACTAAGAAAACAACTCAAAGAATCAATGAATCAAAGAGTTGGTTCTTTGAAAGAATAAATAAAATTGATAAGCCCCTAGCCAACCTAATTAAAAAAAGGAAAGAAAAGACTCAAATTCACACAATACAAAATGAAAAAGGTGAAATCGTTACCGACCCTGTGGAAATGCAGAAGATCATCAACACCTATTTCAAAAACCTCTACTCTCATAAATTCGATAACACAGAAGAAATGGACAGATTCCCGGAAACATGTGAACCACCAAAGCTGGATCAAGAACATGTAAAACTTTTGAATAACTCAATTTCTGTTAGTGAAATTGAAAATGTAATCAAGTCCCTATCAACAAAGAAGAACCCAGGACCAGACAGATTCACTGTGGAATTCTACAAGAAATACAAAGAAGAATTACTGCCGACACTCCTCAAACTCTTCAATGAAATTGAAAGGGAAGGAATTCTCCCTAAGTCATTCATGGAAGCAAATATCACTCCAGTACCAAAACCTGAGAAAGACCCAACTAAAAAAGAGAACTACAGGCCAATCTCCCTAATGAACATAGATGCAAAAATTCTCAATAAAATATTGGCAAACGGAATGCAGCAAATCAAGAAGATTCTACACTATGACCAAGTGGGATTCATCCCAGACATGCAGGGATGGTTCAACGTATGTAAATCAATAAATGTAATCCACCATATCAATAGAGCCAAAAGCAAGAATCACATGATCATTTCTATAGATGCAGAAAAACTTTTGATAAGACCCAACACCCATTCATGATAAGAACCTTACAGAGAATTGGAATAGATGGTCTTTACCTCAATATGATAAAGGCCATCTATGACAAACCAACAGCCAGTGTCATATTAAATGCCCAAAAACTGAAAACCTTTACCTTGAAATCAGGCACAAAACAAGGATGTCTCTTATCACTGCTCCTATTCAACATAGTACTGGAAATACTAGCCAGAGCAATTAGGCAAGAGAGAGAAATAAAAGGAGTAAAGATAGGAAAAGAAGAAGTTATCATTATTTGCAGATGACATGATACTCTACATAGAAGACCCCCAAACCTCCGTTGAAAGACTCCTAGATATAATAAATAAATTCAGCAATGTAGCTGGATACAAAGTCAATACTCAAAAATCAATAGCATTCTTATACACTAACAACAAAATCACTGAGAGAAAACTAAAAGAGGCCACATCCTTTGCACTATCATCCAAAACAATGAAATACTTAATAATTAATCTAAAAAAAGATGTAAAAAGAGTTGTACAGGGAAAATTATAATACTCTGAAAAAAGAAATCAAAGAGGACCTCAGTACATGGAAAGACATCCCCCATGGATAGGAAGAATAAATATTGTGAAAAGGGCCATTCCCCCAAAACCATTATACAGATTCAATGCAATCCCAAGGAAAATATCACTAACATACATCAGAGATCTAGAGAAACCACTCCTAAAATTCATCTGGAACCAGAAGAGACCTAGAATAGCAAAGGCAATTCGAAGCAGCAAAGCCAAGGCAGGAGGCATCACAATCCTTGACTTGAAGTAATACTATAAAGCTACCATAATAAAATCAACTTGGAATTGGAATAAAAACAGACCTGAAGATCAATGGAATAGACTAGAAGATACAAATATGAACACACTCAGCCCTTTATCTTTGATAAAGAGGCCAAGCATGTTCACTGGAAGAATGAAAGTCTCTTTAATAAGTGGTACTGGAAAAACTGGCTATCCATATGCCAAAAACTAAAATTAGACCCATGCCTATCACCATGTACTAAACTAAAATCCAAATGGATCAAAGATCTAAATATTAAAACAGAAGCACTAAGTCTGTTGGAAGACAAAGTAGGTAAAAATCTTGAATACATAGGGTTTGGTAGAGAATTCATGAACAAGAAACAAACTGCAAGGGAAATACTTCCCAGAATCTATAACTGGAAACACATCTTATTAAAAAGTTTCTGCATGTCCAAAGAAATATCCAGCAGAGTGAATAGAAACCCTACAAACTGGGAAAAAAATCTGAGTGAACTGTCTCTTAGATAAAGGACTTCTGTCTAGAACTTATAAAGAACTAAAAAAAATCAGACCCTGAAATTCAAAGATTCAATCCAAAAATGGGCATCTGAGATGAACACACAGTTCTCAGATGAAGAAATATGAGTGGCAATTAAATACATGTAAAAATGTTCATCATCATTGGTCATTAGAGAAATTCAAATTAAAACCACACTGAGATACCATCTCACTCCAGAAAGAATGGCCAGGATCAACAAAACTACCAACAACAAATGCTAGAGAGGCTGTGGGGAAAAAGGAACTCTTCTACACTGTTGGTGGGAGTGTAGACTGGTGCAACCACTGTGGAGGTCAATCTGGAGATTCCTCAGAAAGCTGGGGTTGGAGGTCCCATTTGACCCAGATATTCCACTTCTGGGCATATTCCCATAAGAAATGAAAACATCTTACCACAGTGATACATGTGCACCCACATTCATAAGCAGCTCAATTTGTAACAGCCAGATCTTGGAAACAACCTAAATGCCCATCAACTGAGGAATGGATAAAAAAATTGTGGTACTTTTATACAATGGAGTACTACTCAGCTATAAAGAATGATCACTTTGAGATATTTATAAATAAATGGATGCAACTTGAATCCATACTTATAAGTGAAATAAATCAAAATCACACGTATAAATACCATCTATAAGTCCCTAGTGTAAGAAACAGTAAGCATACAGAAGATTTTATGATAATCATTGTTCACCATTGTATTATTTTAAAGTCTTATGTTTTCATTCATTGGTTGGAATGGTTTTATTCTGTTTTGTTTGATCTTAATATATGTGATGGTATGAATAGTTACATTGCAGAAAAAAACAATATGGCAGCCATTGTTGATTTAATATCATCTTGCTCTGAAGTCCTGCCATGCTTTTGTTGTTCTCTTTTCATTGGTTCTATCATGTTGTGTCTTGTTGGATTTTAATTGGTATGATAGTATAAACAAATCTTTATGGAAAATGAGATAATACAGCAGCCATTGTTCATCTTTGGTTATTTGGTTCAGAATGCCTAGCAATATTTTCATTCTCTTGAGTGGTTTTATTCTATTTTGTTATGTTTGACATTATTGTGTTTAAAGCTAAGCTCAACTATTTCAGAGAAAGAGACATTATAATAGCTTCTGTTAATATCCAGTTGTCTTGTTTTGCAGTGCTGTGTTGCTTGCATTGTTCTGTTCTGATCTGCTTACATCTGTCCTCTTGTTTTATTCTCTTTAAAATAAAAATTTAAAAAAATAAAACTAACAAAGTGCAAAATGAGAAAGTTTTAATGCATAATCATGGTATTTGTTTCACAACATAAAGTTTTTTTTATGCTTTCTTCCTGGAGTTTTGCAAGAACGTATGATAGACATTAACTTCACAGAATATCTCAGAAGAGAAAAATTAAGGGGAAACATTTTATCAGCCATTTACAGTTAAATTTTTGATAGAATTTCCATATATGTATTTGTCTATTTGTATAGCTATTTGATTCATCTACTCATAGTGTCTTTGCATTGTGTTTGAAAAGTCATAGCAGCCAAGTAGATACTACCTGATCTTCTCAGATGAATCATGTAAAGAAGCTTCTGTGAACAGAGGACTGTACTGAGTCAGCAGTTTGGTAATGATGATAAGACTGTCTGTCTAGAAATCTCTCTAATTTGATACAATTCCCTTGAAGTGAGTGGGACTCATTACATATAGGTCTAAGTTTGGCATTTTACCATTTTTTTTTCTTTTAAGTAAAGGAAAAACAAATGTAGTAAATCATCTGGTCCCTGTCTATAATCCTGGAAAATTTCACTTTACACAGGTACAAAGTAGATATATAATGTATGCAATTCTGTTACTCTTATCTCAAATGAAGTTTACACAGTGTTATTATTACAACTAATTGTAAAAGAAGAACTGAATATGTTGATGACGAACTTATTGAAATGCTAGTCAGCACATTTCATGTATCTGTGAACAGCTGTCTTTGAGTATATTCCTGACTGCCTTGCTCCAACTCAGGAGGGTATTGCTCAACTTAACATATAGTATAGTGACTTGTTAACTAGTAATTCCAATAAACCACGTTAAATCTCTTGATTTTGTTTTTTTGGTCAGAACTGTTCAAATCTGTAAAAATGATGTCTAACTGTTCAACTGCATTGCTTATCAATTTCCTCTAGAATGGGCCAAAAGAAGCAGTGATAGAAGTCTGTGAACTGAAAAAGAGAATTCCTTTATCGCTTTTTAAATGACTACCCTGAATGAAAAGTTGTATTTAAATAGACCATGAATGAAGGGATGATGTAATTATAACTACTGAAATGGAATATATTGATTTTTGGGGCAAAGGAAATCCTGAAAGAATATCTCAAACTAAGTAATAAAAGAAATTGATGATCTATTGTTAAGATTCATGGCTGAAATCTGAGAAGAAAGAAATTCTGAAACAGCACTTTCAACCTTTAAGAGTACATATACTACCCTTAATTGATTGCTGCATATCTCATAATATTACAGACCATTATTTGATCCCCAGTCATCTGAATCATACTGAGCTATCTGTCAGAAACAACTGACTTCATATTCCCAATGTAAAACATACAAGTGTCTCCAGATAGCTGCTTCACAACAACTTCCATATCCATCTGTCAGCCAGCCCATGAATTCATTGGCTTTTAACTGACTTGCCGTGTAGACAAACACAATATGTTAGATTGACTGACCTCAGGCAAACATTCCAAAACTAATGGCATTTAACAACATTCAAAGTGAACTATATTGCCAGAAGGGTCAGCTTGGAGGTCTTCATTTGTGGCCAATATAGGTCATGTTTCAGAGGCCTAACTAATCAAAATGACTTGTTTTAGCTTCAGCTTGCATAATCTCAGGATTGTGTGTGTGTGTGTGTGTGTGTGTGTATAGACCAGTTGTTGACTTGTGTCATTGGTAGCTCAATGGTTGTAGGGATGTTCAAGTGTTACAGTGAAAAAGTCATTAGGTCCTGAAGTCTCCAGATGAATGTGAAGATCTCTCCAAACTTAAACTATGATCAGCTATGTAGACAAAATGGAAGGCTAACACATTTTTTATGTGTACCCTATAAGCTATTATCCCTACAATGTAGGTCATCTAATCTAAAAGCTGCAATAAAATTTGTCCCTGATATTAGTTATTTTTTTTTTTTTTTGTAATACCACACTGACTCTGGAAGGCATTGAGGTTTGTTTTAACTGAATGGTCAGAATTACAATGAGAAGAATGACAGTGTTGGCCTAAATTTCCTCCCTACAGGTGAAAATAAAATCTGGATCATTGTTAGTCAATTATTTAGTGTAGATTAATGTCTTGGAAAAGCAGGTCAATTTAGCTTGGAAATTTATTGGAAAAGGCTCATATATAATTTACTAGGGTAGCTATTGGTGGTTCACAGAAATTATTCAGCTGATATGTCTAGAAATTAAAGACTTGGGTGCCACCAGTATGCATTTTGACTCCAGCTGGCTGTGGGAGGCCTGTTCACAGTAGCCTTAAGTGAGTGTAACTTGGCACATATGGTAGTTAGTGTTTCAGGCAAGATTAATTAATAATGAGTGAGAAAGTCACATGCTCATGGGAAACTACTGGAAATCAAGACAAAATAAAATTAAAAGATGCATATGGTTAAGTCATTTCTTGTAAGACAGTGACTCTGTTTTTATAAATCATCTTTTCAATTATGCTCATATGATATTTATAATTGACGTTTGTAGTATCTCGTTTAACTCTGTGATACTGAAAACATATCCTTTTTCCAAGAAGAGGGTATACATACTCCTTATTAAAAGAATTAAGTTGCCTATTCTCCATAATCCTGTCCTGTAACAGTCCAGTATGTGAGGTTAATTTCTTCGGTGCGCATTCTTACCAACTCTGCTCTCCTAGTCTTGGGGACCAAGAGAATTAGTGACAGTGTGCTTATATGCTCATGTTGCTTTCTGTGCCATCAATAATTAACTCCTTCATCTCTCTCTGACCATGGGTTTCCTGTCTTTCCTCAAAATCAGTGAAAACATGTCAAGCTAATATATGAGTGGGCACTAGGTAAAGTCTCAGAACTTTCAGATTTCTTGACACACTTGCATAACTTATAGACTACAGAGTTATCCAGAAAATAACATGACTGTTTCAAATCAGTCAGGTTGAAAATATCATATACATATCTGTGTGATATTTCAGTATAAAACTGTCATTTATACATACTTAAGGCTAACCAGAATTATAGATTCAACAGTCATACATAATAAAAAGTATTTTTTAAAAAAGCATATTGTACTTTTATAAGGTAGGCACATTATTTAGTTTATCTTGTTAAAACTGGGTTTTGTTAACATATTTAATTTTTCTCCAAGCTACTGCACTTAGTGATAGATTTTTTTCTAGTTTAACCTCTAGCTAATGATTTCCAAGAAGGAGATAAAGTTGGTATTTGTCTAGTTTTAGTAAAATTAAGGTCAACTTTGCAACCTACCATGGACTCATTAGTAGCAGGCTTTTAGCCTCTAGAAGAAATCTTCACTGCCTCAGATCTATTATGAAACTTATTAGTAGCACAATGTCTATGAATAAAGTCTCATTACCTTTATTTGGAGTACATTCTTCTTCTTTACCTCTTCACATTTTATATTTCATACAAATTGTCATTTTTCTTGGTCTATTGCCAATATGTTACAGTAATGAAAATATTTCTGATTAAATGCCTCAACCAAGGTTGGATTCTTGAATAAATAATAGTGACTAAATTTTTTTCTTAAAGATGTACATCAGAGTTCATAACAAAGAGATGCATTTCTAGAACTTCAACTGCATACTCATAGGTATGGAAGGAGTAAATATAATTGTATGCTTTCAAATGTCCAGGAAATCAGAAGAAGGCATGTTTTATAGATAATCTTTCATAATCTTTTGGTTTGTTTATTTTGTTTTCATTTTTGGTTTGGGACAAGGTCTCCTTGTGTAGTTCTAATTGATCTTGAACTAATTATGTAGCCATGTTTGGTCTTAAACTTCCCACAAACTTCCTGCCTCAGCCTCTGAAGTGCTATTGTTACAGGCATGTGCCACCATGTCCTCTGAAGTGCTATTGTTACAGGCATGTGCCACCATGTCCAGGTTCTTTTTACTGTCTGATTTTTTTCTAATTTTCTATTTTTTGCTGCTGCCTAATGAAATGCATCTAACATTTTAATTTATTACTTTTTACTTGTTTCACTTTCAACCAATATGCTGTTAAACAAATTCATTTTTCAACATAGTTAAATGCCTCATATAAATCTTATTAAGCATTATTCCTCTTTCTAGGTCTGGGGATATTTCATTTAGCATAAAGTTCTCTAGTTTCATATATGCTTTCTTAAAGTCAATATTGCATCCTTTTATAAAGTAGAATAATATTCTATTGTGGGCATACTGACTTTTCTTTATTCCCTCATCTATTATAGGACATTTATATTGATTCTATACCTTGTGTATATGTATCAGCTTGTCTGTGCAAGCTGTTTATTGGGGGCTTTGCTAATATGGAAGCTTCTTAGTTTGATGCCATCTCATTTCTCTGTTAGTGTTGTTTCTATTGTACTTATGACTAAACACAGGGTCCTCACAATGTGCCATCCCAGGTTTTAATTTTTTTATCTTGATACAGGAGGTCCCAAAGTCACTATGTTGTTCAGGCTCTGCTCAGACTCTGTTCAACTTGCCTTCCACCCCCTGCCTTGTTCTGGGATTATAGGCATGTATCACTGTATCTAGCTTTTGTTCTTATTGTCTCAACTTTGGGTCCTTATCAAAAAAATCTCTGCAAAGGGGTAAAGAAGCTAATTCTATATGCTTTATTCTGGTGGTTTTATAGTAAAGATTCTAACCCATCCAAGATATATTTTATAATTTATGGTGAGATAAAATCCCAAATTCATGCTTCTTCAGATGGGTATTAAATTGTCTCAGCATCACTTATTGAAGGGACTCTCTTTTCTCTATTATGTTTTCTTGTCACTTTTTCTAAAGAACAATTGACCTGAAATATTCGGCTTTACTTATGGGTTCATTATTTGTTCCAAGGAAGTTATCAAGGCCTAAAGAAGTAATACAGTTTTTTAGCTCATATAGCTAGTATGTAGCAGAACCTAAATATGATGATTTTAATCATAGTATTACATTGCTCTCTTTGAGGCTCTTTTACAGTTATAAGAGGACATTTTTATCAGTGCATTTTTTCCCTTGACTGTACTAAAATCATAAAATTAAATGCCAGTCTCAATTCAGAAGCCACAGTCTTTGCTAGTTATACCTTTTAATATACTGCAATGTGTACATTTATTAGGTGTGTAAAACTATTTAATATCTTTTAGATAAACTTAGAAATTTTAAAAATAGAAATTGTGACCAATCATAACTATCTCCTATGAAAAAGGACTTAAATATTTTTTAAAGGGAAATTAGGTAAAAGAATAAAAACTATTTTTTGATGCTTCCTTTTCCAAATTCATTGTTTAATCAATTCTTGAAAGTTAATTTCACTTGAAAGAAAGGTTAAAATAAGGAAGTGGTTTGTGAAAGAACCACTTATTTTCCTGGAATTGGATACTTCCTCAGATATTGTTACTTAAAATTTTCTAAAGGCTAGATATATTTTCCAGATTCATAAAATTCTAAGTTGCTTTTGATAGAATCATTCAGTGCAGGTACTAAAGGTTTTAATTATCATGGAAATTACTTTGGAAATTAAATAGTAACAATGAAGCAAGGGTCTTTAAAATTAACTAGAAGTGTTTATTGCTGCTGGAAACATACATTACAGCAAATGCACAGTAACTAACTGGCTTTCTTGAAATTGTAATTATTGTTTTCTGCTGAAATAATCTTCATTAAAATAACCTTCAAAGGCAGAAATATAAGCAGAATATTCAATATTTCTCTTTCTAGCTTTTTAAATTACAAGATAATATATGTAATTAAACTCCTTTTTCTTTATCTAATCATAAGAGGCAATTTCATATTTCACATTTCCTTCCATATATTTGTACTATTTCTACTTATTAAAGTTTTCATGTAAAATACTACATTGCAGATACTTACTAAAAATTACAAAAGAAATATTTTCCTTTCAGAACAATATTTTGTTATCTAATATGATATATTTCATATATTATTTAAATTCCAAATACTATTCAGTAAATACTATCTATTCACAAATTTTTGAATACTTAGTAAACTATTTATAACTTTTATTGTTACAGGTAATACTCCAATGATCACCTGTATGTATGTTGGCCTGGAAAGCAGAATGAAAATTTGTATCTGGAAAAATTTTCTTTGCAGAGACTTGGATATGTTGGTCATTCTTTTCTAGCATTGTTAACTACCCAACAAATATGTACAAATTACAAATTTTGTTTCCATCAGGACCATTCAGGCATATCTTTCATAGCTATATTTATTAACATTTTAAGAATAGTTAATCTGAAATATGTGAAATCATTTAATGACTTTTATTTACATTTTCATACTTGTCATATTGAATGCTTCCTATATTAAGATCTTAAGTTAATCATTTAATTCATTTTTGTTCATTAAAGTCTTGAATAATTTGACTCATGTACTTTTTCGTATTAATATATGTAAAAAACAAATAGTTTCAGTCTGAAGCTTGTCATTTTATCAGTTTTGATCAATATTTTTCTGAAAAGTTTATATTAGTGTTTTTATTGGTTTACCCAAATTAATCAGTTTCAACCTAAAAGGTTATGCTTTCTCTAAATTCTAATTGAGGACATAGAAAGTAAGTTTTATTTCAGAGGTATGATTTTTTTTGTAGTATGATGATGACACCCAAGGGGTTATGCATTTTAGAAAAGTGCTCAGATACTAAGATACAGTTCCTGGCTGTGAGACATTATTATATGTTTAGGATTATTAATTGTAATTTTTAAAAGACATACATTTAAATCATCTGTTCATTAAAAATTTGATCTTATGGAATAATATAAAAGCTCTCTCTTTCTTTTAAATAATGAAAAGAATCTCTTTAATACAGTTATTGGCTCATGATGTATAGTAGATTATACTGAGTAACATTTGTAAAGGTGTAGTCATTTTAGCCTTTTCACTAGTTTTTTTTCTCAGTGTTTTTTCAGTAACACAGACTAAACAAACTACCTTCAGAATGAGCTATTGACATATCCCATATTTTTCTGTTTGTTTGTTTGTTTTTAGTTTTTGATTAGAATCAGAGTCTCACTAAGTTACTAAATGGCTATACTGTGCAGGCTTGACCTCCAGTTTTCTGTCTTTTCCTCCTAAAGTTAGGATAATAGGTGTGTGTCACCAGCCCTGGTTCAGTCTCAATTTTATAAGACAAGAATTTCTAATCTTCTTTGTAAGTTAGACTTGCAAGGTCATTTTATTTTCTTCTTGTATCTTTTAACTCATGTAAAAAATAACAATAATATAAGACATCCATATTTTTTTCATGATTTTGTTAAGAAAGATTATAAAATACCACCATTAACACCATTAGGTATTATAAACAACCTTCTTTTGATACTCCTTTTTAGTTAAGCAATTATACTTTATAATTGTTTTCTAAGAGATAGTTTTATAATAACAAAGCTTCATGATACCAAAGAGATATTTTTAAAAATTTTTCCACGTACCTTCCTTTACAAAAATCCTGACTGCTTAATCAAAGTGCACTCTAATTTATAGATGTTGAATGAATGGTATGTTAAATATTTATTATAATTTTGTTGATATTCTCTAGCCATGGAAATAACCACATATATTTTTTCTTTCCTCTGTTAAAATGTTATATTAGGGAATTTTCTTTTTCCTGTTTTGGAAGTTATCTTTAATTTAAAAGATTAAAGAAACAATTATGTGTTGATATTTTACTTGTCATTTTAGTTTTTCAGTTTCCAAATTAATTGGTTTGTATTTTTCTTTCTCATGATTTTTGTCACTTTTTTTTTTTTTTAATCGGTACCAGGGATCGAACTCACGACCACACGCCTGCAAGGCAGGCACTTATGCCGCTGAGCTAAATCCCTAGTCCCCTTTTGTCACTTTTAATTACAAAAATTTATACTAACTTGAGTAAAGAAATTATGTAACTTTTGAGAGAGGTTTTCATGTTTATTTCCAATCAGTTCTTCTACAAAATAAAGAGTGAACATCTAATATTTCATTAAATGCACTTTCCCCTCCTCAGTAAATGACAGAATTTTATCTGATTGCATTACCAGTCAGGATTAAAGTAGCATGTCCTATTTTCTAGCAATGTGTCTAAAATTGCCTATTGAAATATAAGCAGAAGTAGCCCCTTCTGAAGTATTGCAGTAAACCAGCAAATCCTTCTGGCTTGCCATGTCTTTTTCTGTTCCCATGAATACTGATGAGATGGTCAGTTTCATCTTGAAATATAAAGAAAGTTCTGTGTCCTATGGATGAGTTAGTAGAAAACTGGAAGCGTGTTACCTTCAACGTGATTAAAATTTGTCATACCAGCCTGCAGCAGCTAGATTTTATAGGACATTTTATCCTGTGTAAGATAACATGTGCTGGTACTTGGTTTTGTGCTGCTAAATATATTTCCTAACTAACCTGAGAAAAGAGAGACTAAATATAACCAAATGTAACATATATGTATGCATACATGTGTACCAAAGGGTACCAACTGAATGGTCGAATATTAAGGGACAAGAATTCATTATGCAACTCTTGAAAGACAACTATCTTTATTAAGTTGAGAGTGGACTTGGTGAAATTGACTCAATGTATATTCAAAGCAAATAGGAGACAGTAAAGTTTTAGCAATGGAAATTAACAAAAGATTCAGAATGTTGATGTGCATTTGTTACTTCTTGATGCTTTTAGCAAGACTGTGTAAAAGAGACAATTACTTGAGAATTAACCATTGGAAAATAACAGAGAAAGAAAATAAAATTCTACAGACAATGACAATGTCAGTGTGTGGTCTAAAAACTAAGGTGACTGAAAATATTATAATTTCCAGCCTTAAAATTTTAAAAAAGAAATCTCCAACAAGATTTTTAATTTCTCAATAAATTAGTTATCAAAAACAGTTTTGAAACAATGATATTAAAATTACTAAAATTGTGACTGGCCTTACTAAAAGTTAAAAGATTGATGGCAGATATAGGACAAAAGGTAAAAGCTTTCAGGAAAGCCAACACTCACATTTAGACTCAAAGGTAGACTCTGTTAAGTTAAATAAATTATAGTGATATAGACAGCCATGATTAAGGGACAAGCAGCAAACATGCTAGAAAAACTAATTACTGTGATAAAAAACTGTATTATTAAAGAAAGCATATATATAATTTCTGAAGCTTTTTGACCCCGGAAAATTGCTGAGACCTCAAACTGCAAAGCTGATAAAATTTCAGATACTATATGGTCCCCACAAATTGTAATTTTTATATGAAAAGAAAGAATGATACATAAGTTTATCAATGAACTGCCAAAAAAATTAACCCATCCATTTTGGTCTGAATAACCTCTTTTCACTGTATTTTGCTTTATTACAGAATGGAAAGTTGTAATTATCATGAGGTGTCTGCACCAGAAAGAATGTGCAAAAATGTAAAATGCACAAGGACCATATATGTCAGAAATCTTTCTCAATTTTGCCATTGTTTACTATGTATTCCCAAAATAGTTCCACGATCTAAAAAACTTGTATATTTAAATATTTATTACAGTTGTTTTAGCCACTTTTCTGTCACTGAGGCAAGGTACTACACACCCACAATTTGAACAAAAAGCAATTGTATTTGGTTCTGGCCTTCAGTCCATGGTTGCTAACTCCAAGGTAGAAACAGTATAGTAGAAGGACGAGGCAGACCAGCTTCTCACCTCAGGGCAGCTAGAGAAGTGAAGAACCCTAGACAACAATAAGCCCTTCAAGTTCAATCCCTAGTGGATCACCGCCACCTACTCTCCAAAGCCTGATAGAACACTTGGCTAAGAACTTGACAATCGATTAATTCATTGATAAGTCTCATACCTCCGTTATCCAATTATCTACATCTCTGAGCACATGAAACTTTGCAAGGGCAGATGTAGACCATGACAACAATACCTAGTTACTCATATATAATTGTTCTCGGCATAGGCATCTCAATTAAAATATGCCCTTAGATAACGAATACAAGTTCTCAGAGCAGTGGGATGATGTGTCACAGGCAACAGCACTCACAGACACTCACCAAGATCAGCAACTGCAGGGGAGGAAAGGGAGACCAGTCTTGAGAACACAGCTTGAAGGGCACAGATAACAGTGAGATCCAGAAACTCATAGGTAGAAAAAGAAACAGGTGGTCGCTAAACCAAGTGCTGCTTACATTGCAGATTTGGAAAAAGGCTAGTTTTGGGAGACATAGAATATCTCTGTGGGGAAAAGCTTATTAGGAAGGACTGACACTCACCCATAGCTCTCAGTAACCACTGGACTGAAATTCTCTTGACTGTAAAGCGGGCCAAGAGATTAAAATATTTGCCAAATAGAGACTCCCTGGGCCCTATTTGGTGCAGTGAAAAGTTCAGTTAAAAAGTAGAAGTTAGAGGGGGCTCTCAGTCAGCAGCAGCAGCAGCTGTAATCACACTAGCTAGCCCCAAGAATATAGCTGTATATATCAATTTTCTGCTATTGCTTCTATAATGTAGGATTGCACTAATTCTAGAATACTAGTAAGATTTCTCTAAATATTATGAAGGATTAGTTATATTAAACCTAATACATTTTATTACACTTGCAGTATTTTCATGAAGTAATAAAATAGTAGAACCCAAAATTTAACAAAAGAATGTAAAAGACTTTCTTAATTACTCCATATTATATAGGATTAATTACTCAATTGTCAGTGATACTAGAGATACTCTCTCCTCTAGAACAATGTTAGGAGATAAATTCAGAAAAGACTAG
This sequence comes from Hydrochoerus hydrochaeris, assembly GCA_004027455.1. Classification (NCBI taxonomy): domain Eukaryota; kingdom Metazoa; phylum Chordata; class Mammalia; order Rodentia; family Hydrochaeridae; genus Hydrochoerus; species Hydrochoerus hydrochaeris. The sequence continues at coordinate 103,709 of PVLA01004084.1, read as the reverse complement.
GATAAATTTCTCACTTATGAAGACACATCCACAACCCTGGGTATGTCACCAAGAAAAATCATTAACACAAGAACCTCCAAGTCGTAGTTACTTTTCTCCTTGCCGAGACAAAATACCTGACACCCAAAGTTAAAGGAGAAAATTCTTCTCAACTCATTCTATGAAGCCAATGGTGACCTAAAACTTAAACTGTTTAAAAACTCAACAGAAAAAAAAAAACAGAAATACAAAAATATTCAACAAGATGTTTGTAAAAAAAATTCAACAACTCATTTAAAAGATCACAATCCATGAGCAAGTCACCTTCATCCTATATATAAACCAGTAAGTGTGATATATTGCATAAATGGAATCAAAATAGCATGATCAACTCACTAGATGCTGAAAAAGCTTCAAAAATCCAAACATTACTTTATGATAAAATCTCTAATGAAAATAAGTGAGGGGATCTCACTTCAAAGATAAAAAACCATATATTACAATACTACAGCCAACATTAAATAGGGGAAAACACAAGCATTTTTCTCTAAAATCAGGAATAAGACAAGTTATCCACCTTAATCACTACTTTTTATACAATATACAGAACTTTAGCCAGAGAAATCAGGTAATGCAAAGAACTCCAAGGACTTAAAAGAGAAAAGGAAGCAGTACAGTTATCCCTATTTGCAGATGATATAAACCCTTACACAGAAATCCAAAAAATTCCACCAAAAGAGTTTTAAATCTGATAAATGAATTCAGCAAACTGAAAGTATAAAATTTCAACTCAAAAAACTTAGCAGTGTTCCTATATAACAAAAATGAACGCATAGAAAAACAAATCAGGAAGGTAACTCCACTGAGAACACTAAAAAAATTACACAACTTTTCTTCAACATAGGTTTTTGGTCACTATTGAAATTCAGATGCTTATAGGTATGAACATGTTTTTGTGTCTTCTCAGTTTCATTGATTCATATTCCTGTTTTTGTACTAGTACAATAGTGTTGATTATTGCTATGGCTTCACATTGTAATTTGAAATCAAGGTTTGTGATGGCCCCAGCTGGGGTCTTTTGTTAAAGAGTCTTCCCCTTTTTATTGATAGGTAAACATTATTTTTATAAATTGATCTTTTATTCCTTTAATCAGATTTCATTGGAATGTTGCATGCATTTATTTATAAATATCTCAATGTGATCATTCTTTATAGCTGAGTAGTACTCCATTGCATAAAAGTACCACAATTTTTTTATCCATTCCTCTGTTGATGGGCACTTAGGTTGTTTCCAAGATCTGGCTATTACAAATTGTGCTGCTATAAACATGGGTGCACATATATCACTGTGGTAAGATGTTTTCAGATCTTCTGGGAATATGCCTAAGAGTGGAATATCTGGGTCAAATGGGACCTCCAACCCCAGCTTTTTGAGGAATCTCCAGATTGACCTCCACAGAGGTTGTACCAGTCTACACTCCCACCAACAGTGCAGAAGAGTTCCTTTTTCCCCACAGCCTCTAGCATTTGTTATTGGTAGTTTTGTTGATCCTGGCCATTCCTTCTGGAGTGAGATGGTATCTCAGTGTGGTTTTAATTTGCATTTCTCTAATGACCAATGATGCTGAACATTTTTTCATGTATTTAATTGCCACTCATACTTCTTCATCTGAGAACTGTGTGTTCATCTCAGATGCTCATTTTTGGATTGGATCTTTGAATTTTGGGGGGTCTGATTTTTTTTTTAATTCTTTACAAGTTCTAGACATAAGTCCTTTGTTTAAGGGACAGTTCACTAAGATTTTTTTCTCAGTTTGTAGGTTTTCTTTTCACTCTGCTGGATATTTCTTTGGACATGCAGAAACTCTTTAATAAGATGTGATCTCAGTTATAGATTCTGGGAAGTATTTCCCGTGCAGTTTATTTCTTGTTCATGAATTCTCTACCTACCCTTATGTCTTCAAGATTTTTACCTACTTTGCCTTGCAACAGACTTAGTGTTTCTGTTTTAATATTTAGATCTTTGATCCATTTGGATTTTAGTTTAGTACATGGTGATAGGCATGGGTCTAATTTTAGTTTTCGGCATATGGATAGCCAGTTTTTCCAGTACCATTTATTAAAGAGACTTTCATTCTTCCAGTGAACATGCTTGGCCCCTTTATCAAAGATAAGGTGGTTGAGTGTGTTTGTAGCTGTATCTTCTAGTCTCTTCCATTGATCTTCAGGTCTGTTTTTATTCCAACACCATGTTGATTTTATTACAGTAGCTTTGTAGTATAACTTCAAGTCAAGGATTGTGATGCCTCCTGCCTTGGCTTTGCTGCTTAGAATTTCTTTTGTTACTCTAGGTCTCTTCTGGTTCCAGATGAATTTTAGGAGTGGTTTCTCTAGATCTATGAGGTATGTTAGTGGTGTTTTCATTGGGATTGCATTGAATCTGCATAACAGTTTTGGGAGAATGGCCCTTTTCACAATATTTATTTTTCCTATCCATGAACAAGGGACAATCTTTCCATTTACTGAGGTCCTCTTTGATTTCTTTTTTTCAGAGTATTATAATTTTCCCTGTACAACCCTTTTACATCTTTCCTTAGATTAATTCCTAAGTATTTCATTTTTTGGATGCTACTGTGAAGGGTGTGTCTTCTCTTATTTCTCTCTCAGTGATTTTGTTCTTAGTGTATAAGAATGCTATTGATTTTTGAGTATTGACTTTGTACCCAGCTACATTGTTGAATTTATTTATTATGTCTAAGAGACTTTCAATGGAGGTTTGGGGGTCATCTATGTATAGTATCATGTCACCTGCAAATAATGATAATTTAACTTCTTCTTTTACTATCTTTAGTCCTTTTATTTCTCTCTTGTTGAATTGCTCTGGCTAGTATTTCTAGTACTATATTGAATGGAGCAGTTGTAAGGGACATCCTTTTCTTGTGCCTGATTTCAAGGTAAAGGCTCTGGGTTTTTGGCCATTTATTATGACACTTGGTTGTTGGTTTGTCATAGATGGCCTTTATCATATTGAGGTAAAGACCATCTATTCCAATTCTCTGTAAGGTTCTTATCATGAATGGGTATTGGATCTTACCAAAAACTTTTTCTGCATATATAGAAATGATCATGTGATTCTTGCTTTTGGCTCTATTGATATGGTGGATTACATTTATTGATTTACATACGTTGAACCATCCCTGCATGCCTGGGGTGAATCACTCTTGGTCATAGTGTAGAATCTTCTTGATGATATGCTGCCTCCCATTTGCCAATGTTTTATTGAGAATTTTTGTATCTATATCCATTAGGGAGATTGGCCTGTAGTTTTCTGTTTTAGTTGGGTCTTTCTCAGGTTTTGGTACTGGAGTGATATTTGCTTCCAGGAGTGATTTAGGGAGAAGTGCTTCCCTTTCAATTTCACTGAAGAGCTTGAGGAGTGTCAGCATTAAGTCTTATTTGTATTTCTTGTAGAATTCTGCAGTGAATCCATCTGGGCCTCAGTTCTTCTTTGTTGGTAGGGACTTGATTACATTTTCAATTTCATTCATAGATATTGGGTTATTCAGCAGTTTTACATCTTCCTGATCCAGCTTTGGTTGTTCATATGTTTCTAGGAATCTGTCCATTTCTTCTGTGTTATCGAACCTATGAGAGTACAAGTTTTTTAAATAGTTGATTATCTTCTGTATTTCCACAGGGTCAGTAGTGATTTCTCCTTTTTCATTTTGTATTGAGCGAATTTGAGTCTTTTCTTTCCTTTTTTAAATTAGGTTGGGTAGAGGCTTGTCAACTTTATTTATTCTTTCAAAGAACCAACTCTTTGATTCATTAATTCTTTGAATTGTTTTCTTAGTCTGTTACATTAATTTCTGCTCTGATCTTTATAATTTCCTCCCTTCTTTTGGCTTTGGGCTTGGCTTGCTCTTCTTTTTCTAGATGTTTCAGGTGTAACAAGATGTAGTAAGATGTTTCTTATCTTCAAGGCCTGAAATGCTATCTTCACTTTCACTGAGGCAGTTTTTGCAACTTTTATTAGAGTTTTTGATTTCCTGTATATCTCTTTGAATCTGCTTAATGCATTCTGTTTGTCTCTTAAACTGTTTATTCAGGCATTCTATCATTTTGCTTTGTTCCTCTAATTTTTTTAGCTGTGTCTTCTTTGGATGCATTCAGTATTTCTTTCACTACTTTTATCATTTCTTCTTTTACCTGGGAGAATATTTCTGATTTTGAGTTCCGTCATAGTTTCCCGTACTTGCTTCTTTATTTCAGTTGATATCATTTCATGCTTTTCAGGTGTATGGCTGGTATTTTCTTCTATGTACATGGTTTCTGGGCTTTCTTGGGATGGGCTGGAGGTTTGAGATTGAATTTTAGTCTTTCGTTTTGTCATTTCCCTATATTTCCTTGTTTCCAGCGATTTTCCAAAGCTTTCCCTCGTGGTGCAGTGCTGGTCTGGCTCCCCTGGTTGAATAAGGGTCACTGGGTGCAGTGCACTAAAGCCTGGGGAACCTCTAGAGCCTAGTCAAGTGAGCTAAGTGGGGCCGGGCAGGCACCCAGCTGCCGGGAATGATGGTCCCAAACTTTTCTGGGCCTGCTCTGGCAAGCTGCAACTTGCCTCACAGTGCAGCTCTGGCTTGGCTCCACCTTTGGTGGGCCTGGCTCCCCTGTTTGAATGAAGGTCACTGGGTGCTGCAGGTAGGAATTTTGAATAGAACTTTAAACACAGAGTATGTCAAGAACCAATAATAGGATTACATTAAGATAAAAGGTTTCTGCACAGATGAGAAAACAACCTATGGAATGAAGACATATAATGAAGAGAAAAATTCAACTAATTATTCTTATGATAAAAACCAAATACCTTGGTTGGTGAATGTCTTCGTTCTCAAAGTTTGCATTACTTGAATAGCAAAAGTTGAAAAAAATCGGCCCATTTTCATAATTTTGCCCAATAGTCAAACAAAATGTCTGACTTAAAAAAAAAATCCTGTACAGTCTGAGAATGAGTCATGCATGATGTCTCACCACCTGCACAAGAGGGTGATGTTTAAATCTGTTGCTGCTCTGACCCAGACAACATACAGGTTTGTGCAATTTTGGAAACCTCAAAACCGATTCTTTGGTTTTCCATTGTTTGTTATGGAAAAATATGTTGAGTTCTCAAATTTTTCACTTTCTTTTTTTTATTTTAAAGAGAATAAAACAGAATAAAGCCAACCAAAACAAAACATTGAATAAAACAAAACAATAAAATGGAGCAAAACAAAACAGTGAGAATGATATTGAATTTAAAGAACAAGACAAAAGAAAATTCCCCATTGTTGCTATATTGCATAATGTTATCCTCTAAATAGATGCTCAGAGTACTGGCCTTAGGTCCACAAAGTCAATCAAATAATACAAGCATTCATTTGTTTGGGTACCCCAGTTGCTATCCATTTAGTCTGTGGTCCTCTGAATCAGTCAGTTGCTTGGGAGGGGTGGGGGCAGTGGCTCAACTCTTCTTGTCTCCCAGTTGGCATACCAGCTGTCTCACAGGAAAAGTAAATTGGCTTCCTGTTTCTCCTCCTCTGGCCCATGGCTATCACTGGCTCATGGGAAGAGTGAAACTTTTCAGTTTCTGACACTAATTTGGAACAAATTGATTTCGGTGAGGTACCACTCTATATAAAATACAGAAAAAACTAAAAAAGTTAACACCTCCAAACCAAAGACTCAATTAAAAAATTGGGCAAGTGAACTGAGTAATTTTTTCTCAGAATGCTCAAAAAGTATACCAAAAATGGCAATATACATATCCACTAAAGAATTACTAATCAAAACTGCTATGTGATTACATATTACCCCAGTAAAAATTAAGAATTGCTACAATAAAGAATACACAGACACACACACACACACACAGAGTGAAATTTGGCAAGGATGCCTTGGAAAACTAAAAATAGAAATACCATTTGACCCAGGTACACTTCTTTTGGATAGATTTCCAAAAGAATTACAGACATCATACTGTCAAAATTGTGTGTATTCCAATGTGTATGGCACAGAAATTCATAGTATATTGCATAACCCAGATGCATGCCAAGATTCAGATGGATAAGGGAAATGTAGTATATGCATGCAATCAAATATTATTCAGAAGAAAATGAATAGAATCATGTCATTTTACAGTAAAATGGACTTGATGCAGTGTCACTGTGATTAGTAAAGTAATTAAATATTGTGTTTTTTCTAACATAAATAAGTGAATAACAGGAGAAATGAAAGGACAATAGAAGGTAGACTCTTGGAATTTTGAAAGGAAATTGGGAGATGAACATAAGAGGAATGAAAATGATCAAGATATATGAATTAACCAATTTCTCAGAACAAACATCATTATTCAGTATAACAAACATGCAGTAATTAAATGACAACAACAAAACTTGTCCTTTTCTGGATAGAAGGTTGGATAAATTCATGGTTTAGAAGAAGGATATAGATGAACTCATTTATACATTAAGGATTGCTTAATTGCAAACAAAAAAATGTGATGTCATGATTTCCCTGTGTGTACAATTATCAAGAAGATATGGTTGACAGGAAACAAAAAGGAAATATTGTTGAAAAAATTGTAAATTTTGGAAAAGTAGGAGAAGGTGAAACACAAGTATATAGAACTATTGGAGTAGCTAAAATGATATATGCTATTGTAGAGTTTTAAGGAATAATGTAAGAAGGTGATGTGGTTTGTTCATGTTTGTACAACAAATAATTGAGCAGAGTAAAAGTTTTGAGAGTAAGTACAAAGTTAAGAGTTTCTATAATCCTCAATCTGGATTGCAGCTTTCTGAGAATGTTTGTTAAATTTGAAATTTTGGTAGTATTTAAAGTATTATAAAAATGCATAAGAATTCTAGCAGGGCTGCTGAATTTGTAAGTTAAAATAAGACAACAATAATCATAACTTATGCTGTTGAATAAATGACCCTGTGAAGTTTTTTATGTATATAGTTATTCACTTATTCTGACAGAAAACATGAGTTTGCTAGATCAAAGAAGAGTTATTTCCTTTTATTCACAGATCATTTTAGCATTACTAGTTCCTTTTGTAGCAATTCTCCTTAGGACAACATGATGTAGGCCAAATGTTCCTGAGGGTATTCTGAAGTTCCCATAGCAGAAGAGAAATCCTGAAACTATGAAATATAGAATTTGTTAGGGCAGCTGTTTTGACTGTTTCTATATCACCAGAGAGATATTAATGGTCTTCTATCCTCTAAAGTAAGCATAACTTCTTTGGAAGGCTGGGGAAGATGTCTACCTTGGAATATTAAAAAGTAGCTCAGAAGAAGGTATGAAATTGTCTTTAAGTTTATTATTTTAGGATATAAGAAAATATTATGACTAAATACTGGGCCATGCAAAAAAGTGAAAAATTTCATGGCTAAACAGACTTAATGTACTTACAAATATTCAGGAAAATTGTGAAGTCCTAATTACATGCATGGATATTTAATTTGCAAAATGGGAGTAAAATTACTCTAACCAGCAATTAAGATAAGATTAATGACATTTAGATATAGAAATATTATTGTAAGATAAAGATAGAAAAAATGAAATATTTAGTGTGTTGATATATAAAGTATTCTTCATTATGATGTTTTATTCAGTATTAGATAGTGATGGGAAACTTAGAAATCAAAAGGTGGATATTGAGGGAACTTTAGCTGCATTGAAAAACAAAGTCCACTCCTAAGGAAGAGACAAATTATTTATACTGTTTTATTATAGCTATGTTTCATTAATATACATATAATGTAAAAAGATGTATTTTGTATTTACCAAGCCAAAATAAGTCATTCTATTATTTCTATGTGCAGGCTAATTTTACTGCTCAATAGATTAATTCATCTAAAATACACTAATTAAGCAAAATGTACCTTGGTTCACAAACACTGGTTTTCAAACAACTTGGTTCACACATAGAAGTATTTGGAAACATTCTGTTTTTGTTCTCTAAATGTGTCTTGGATGATGAACACAGCTGCAGCCATAATTCCACTAGAAACATAAACATGACCAAGTTTTGCAGAATGAAGCTCATGAACCGAGGAATCCTGTAATGAGACATACATTCTAATCTAGTTCTCTGTAGCATGGTTTTCTATCTCATCTCAAGCAAAACTGTGGAGAAGCTCTCATTAGTGTGCTTTCCAGAAGAAAGGAGTTCAAATAAAGTAGAAGATAATTTAACTCCAAATTTAGATCAACCAAGTATACATTAATTTTCATCTAGAATGATAGTGGTAAGAAGTTTAATAAGTAGTTGGCAATAGTTTAGATATGTGAAGAAACCTTAGAAAATGCTAAAAGGAAGATCTCCACAAATATGATTATTTATCTGCTACTTTAAATATCATAAAGACAAGAATCTTGGTTGTCCTGTTCATTCAGTATTCTCAGCATCAACAAAACATGCCTGCTAATAATATTCACTTAATAAGTATTTTTGAATTTGTAACTTTTGGTGCAAATCTAATGTGAGGTAAATTTTATAGGACACACTAAATATCTGACATTAATTTCTATCAAATTTTTCCTAGTTTCCCATAATCCATAGCAATCCCACATTTTTTTGTGTGTGTTTTTTTTTACATGGTTCCCTGCATGTTTATCTCCTCAGTCACTGCCCAAAGGACTCTGAGAAGTTGTAGGAATATTCAGGCCCAGACACAAGGTCCAGATTCTTCTCCAGCATTGTGGAAAGGGACTGTACATCATGGAGCAAGATCCCTCTGCTCCCCTATGCCACCTGGACAGAGCCCGGGGAGAGTGACCTCCCGGGGTATCCACGTTGGAACTCCACATTCTTAAACAGAAATGAAAAATGCCATTATATTATTTAAATTCTCTAGTTAGTCCTTTTATTTATATCATGATCCTTTAAAACCACTTACTAACATTCTCAATATCATTATGAATTTTACTTCCTTTTCAATGATAAGATGCTCTTCAAACCTTTCACATGATCTCTCCACCACTAGGTTCACTTTTATGTGTTCCTTTCTCTAAATTGTTCTGATATCAGACCATGACTTGGTATTTTTGTTCCTCATGCCTACCGTTGCCATCACACCCCACCTGTCACTCATTGCTGCTCTGTACTAACTCTTTATCTCAAATCTTCGCTAAGTCTTCTACCTGCCACCTATCACTGAGTCTTGACATTTCATTAAGGTGATAGAGATCAACCAGTTCATGCTCTAGAAACAGTCATCATGTGGCTGTAACCTCCAACTGTCCTATAAATACGAACTGAATTAAGGAAATATTTCATGGTCCACAGTCTATCTTTCTGGTAACTGTAACATAAAATAAATGGGATAGTGGTAATATTAGAATACAACTTTGCTTTTTTGAAGCAATTCTCTTACTAACTTACTCTAGAAAAGTCTGACATAAGCAGCAGAGCAATGTTTCCATTTCCTGAGATAAAGGAATCGTCTATATGTGTTAAATGAAATATTGTGCTGCAGATTATGAAGTAGGAATTTTATGAGAAAATGTGTTTCTGAGAAAACAAGTTTTTTACGGAAAAAAGGAAGGAAACCTGAACAAATGGAAGACCTGACTTGCAAGACTGTCTTGATAAAAAAAAAAAAAAAACTTATACTATCCCTGAGGAACCTAGAGCTAGAATGATCCTGCAACATTGGTTTGATTTGCAATCATAAATTTAAATATATTTTATACTCTTTATTTGTTTGAGTAGCTTACCATTGTATCTTTGCTAACACAGATGAATCTGAGTCACTTTCTTTACCAGTCTTCATCTAGGCATATGAAGTGGGTAATGTGCTACTGCATCTAATTCTCTATTCAGAATTGAATGATAAACTTCCTCAGGTTCTAGAACTTCTAGTAGACAAGTTTCCATTTTTACAATTATTTATACATTAATCTTGGCTAAAGAAGGCTACCTCACCCATGCTCCTATGCCAGCTTGCCTGACAAAGTGCCCAGTAAGACAAAGGAAAGCCCTGCTTCCTTTATACCAATGTAAGACCTGAAAAGAGTCATTTCAATTTCAAACCCTCTCTTGGATACTTAACGTTATTGTGAAAGTAATTTGCAGCCTGCTTTCTTCTCATTATCCTCTATCCACAGATGTTAAGGCAAATCTTTCCTTAATAAATATCTTGCATAGTACATTCTTTTTCTGAGTTTGTTTTTTAAGGAATTTTAACCCACAATATCAAAATGTTTTCAAACTTGAGAAGTTTCTAGAATTTTGAATGTACTGCCAAGTAGAAGTGGTCATTAAATAATTTTTTAAAACAATATTAAATCACTAAATAAATTGAAAATAAGATACTATGATGTAATCACATAGACTAAAATTCAGAAAAGGAAATTATTGAGGGCTATCAGAATGATTTTTATAGTAAAGGAATATCGAGCTCAGCATTGATATGTAGACAGAGTTTGATACATGAAAGGAATGAAATGCATTCCAAGCAAAGTGTATGGTATGATGTCGAACTGAGCACTGAACTTTGTGAATTTCTGGTATTCATTATTCATCAATCTCAGAGTGACTTGGTGTTACTTGGAAAGGTGGCAATCAAAAAGCTCTTATTCAGTTGTTTTAAAGTATACTTTTATGATTTTTCCCCTGAAAAGCCCTTAAGTTGATTGTGTCTCTTATCATAGTTTCTATGAAATCTTTAGATTTAATGAGCTTATTACGGGTTTAAGTAAGCTGCCACTGGAGAGCTGTCAACCTAAAATAATCTCACATGTTCTCATTTGAAGAACTCTCCCAGGAAATGAATGATCAAAGAAATGATTACTCTTAAAATAAAAGTGTTTAGTGAGATTCTAAAGTGACAGAGAAAGCCCATGTTCCTTTATCAGTATTACATTCTCAGACTGTGTCTGTAGCACTTAAGCCATGGCTAAATATATGTAGATTGACATTAAATATGGGCAACATGTAGAATCAGTTTTTGCATGGTCTTTACATATCTTGAGTGTCTTAAGGAGTCCACATTATCAAGTGATAATTAGTGAAGTAGGGTCCTATATTCAGGTACAAAAAAAGGGTGTCTTATGAGAACAACTCAGTATTTACTATTTTTATAGGTGTATGCATTTGTTTTATAATTAAATCACTTCAAGTTTTACAGTTTACACTGTTGTTAGCCATTTTTAGTTTAGAACACAAATATAAAAGCATTTAATTAGTTATGGTGGTTCAACACAGTAGACGTTCTTAAAAAGGTCATGCCAAATGAGTGTTGCTAGGATACAATCTAGTTTTTTTAATATAATACATTAATACCCAAATCCCTTACTCAATTTATCCCTAGAAAAGATAGCTAAAGCAGCAAACCCAGAAAAAATTATTCTACAGCCTAACATAAATCATTTCTACTCATCCATTTGTAGTCAAATATGTTCAAGGAATTAAGAAGATCTTATTGCATTAAACCAAAAGATAGAATAGCAGTAGTCACTACTCTCCTTCCTTTTATTCTCAACTCCATGGAAATATATCATTTTTTTGTCTTTTCTATCTGTCTTGTTAAAGCCATGTAGTTGGATGAGGTAACTATGAGGTAAACTGTTATTTCATAACATCTAATTTAGCTAGGTAACTTAGAGACACTTTAGGAGACTTTTATTCTTCTTTTAGTCAAAACACATCATCCTAATCCTCAGCTACTTTATGTAGAAGTTTTTAATCAATTAAAATCAATATTGTACAATAAATACAAGTATTAATATTCTGATGACTTCTAACTTACCCTCCTTACTTGTCATTTAGGGTTAAAAAATCTTTAAAAAAATAAAACATAGCCTAAACAAAAATTAGAGATACACTATAAAATTAATGAACAGAATTCAATATTCTGTTTTCTGAAATAGAACAATAACAAAAAATGAAATATGCTTATTTCTTTGAAAGAACATTAAAATTACTATAACTTGCATAATTACTTAAGACCAAAACATCTTTTGAAAAAGCAACTCTTGCTTTGCTTTAGGATGCACACCTACAATTCCACCACTCAGGAAGGTGAGGCAGGAGGATCACTATGAGTTTGAGGAGTGTGGGTTACATATTAAGACTCTGTCTCAAAAAGAAACCAGTAATTCTTAAATTTTAAAAAGTGAATGTATTGTATTTTAACAAACAACAAAAAACTAATAAGATTAATTATGAGTTTGTAAAACTCTCAAAAGGTATCTTAAAGGATCAATGTAAAATTCAATTTGAGAACACATGAAATAAAGCTTTAAATGAGAAAAAAACCTGTGGGAATCATTAAATCAACAACAAAAACTCCCAACAGCTTTATTATTTTCTATTTACAGCAAAGTTATGGCCCATGTACTTTTATTATTTCCATTTTACTGATGAGAAAAGTCTAAGAATAGAGATTAAAAATGATCGAAGCAATAAGTATCAGAGCTACGATAGAATTTCTGTTTTTTACTTTTGCTTTTTCTTTATTCTTTCATTTTAATTTTTTGCTCCAACTCCTGATTCTATGTTATCAACCTCAGCATTGTGCTATATTTTTAATTCTTCTGTATGGACACTAAGTACATAACCCAAGATTGTTAGGAAAGTAACAACTATTTACTGTATTAAAAATAATTCTTTTGGAACTACATGAAGTGCATGTAATCATACTATACAGTTCTGAAAAAGCAGTTCAAAACTGTAAGTGAAGTTTTGCTTAAAATAAATTACTAGTAAATACATATTATAAAATTATCTGACAAAAAATAAGCAGCAGTGCATGAAATAATTAAGAAAATCTTTAAAATGAGCCATGTCAGTTTACTTTAAAAATGGAGAGTGATGAGAGCCAACAACTCAGCCTCTCTACCACAAAGTGCAGAGAGTCTGAGCAACAAGAGCCCAGAGAGGAACCAAAGTGAGTGGTGGGTACACCAGTACCTCAAAGGAACCGACGGAAGAGAAATAAATAGTATTCATTGCTATGGAAGAAATAGCTCACGGCTTGTGCAATGTGGTTCTATAATCCACCTAGCAGGGAAGCCTTGAAAACAACTTCGCTGCTTACTGAAAAATGGAGACCTGACTAGGACCAAGAGAATCTTAAGCAGTTGGAGGCAGCAGAGAGAACACAAAACCCTGTTTCCTGAGCAGCACCCCCAGAGTCAGTGGTCGGTGAGGTACGGTGGACCCCTCGCACATATTAGGAGGAGCAGCAGCAGGTAAGCGGGGCTGCCATTTTATTTCAAAGGGCTTTCAGTTTGAATTAAACAGCAGAATGCCCCAGAGTTGCTTCACTCCCTGTGTCCTGGACTGGTCTGAGGGAGGCTCTCCAGATGCAGTAGCCTGCCAGCTATTGGACAGCAGACTGGAGAATTCTGCTGAAAAGAGCTGGGACCATCCAGACCTGCTCTGACAGCAGCCAAAGATTCGACTTAGCCCCCAGCTACAAAGGAATGGAGGTATCCCTGGCTCTACAACCAGCAGCACAAGTAGGCAAATAGCCTGCCGCAGGACAAGGGCAACACTACCATCTTGCATGCAGTGGCACAAGCAGGCAAATGACCTTGGATGACAGTGGGACAAGGCAAGCCCCCTTAACTCCCTGAGACAGTGCCACTGCATGCAAGCAATCTTAGCTGGCATGCAAGACAAAAGAACTCACTTATCCTATGGCCAACAAGTAAGAGCCATGCTGAGGCTAATCAGCCCTACATATCAGAGTAACCCTTCTGCAGCCTTGGCAGGATTACTTAGCACACAGATTCTGGCTCAGACTCGGACACTAACACAGAATTGGAGGCACCAGAGGAATTTGCTCTCCCTCTCTGTCTCTGTCTCTGTCTCTGTCTCTCTCTCTCTCTCTCTCTCTCTGTGTCTTTTTCCATTATTAGATTTTTTTCCTCTCTTTCTTTTTTTTTCTTTTTGGGAAGTTGTTTAGGTTCTGACTTTTATTGTTTGGTTTGTTTTGTCTGTCCTGTTTCTCTTTCCTGAATTATCTTTATTGATTTTTTTCTCATTTTCATGTGAATGGAAATAGCCTCTAGCCTTTCTGGTTTGCTGTGATATTCTTTTGCTTTTTTCTCTTTTGTCCTTTTTCTAGCTTGCCAAATCCTGGGTTATCATACTTGGTCCATCAGCCTTGCTTCTAGTATATTTCTCTTTTTTGTCTCCTATTCCTTTTAAATTCCCTTTCCCCACAGGATAAATTTACTCTACCAAAGGGTAACTCTCTTCATACTGGTTCCTGGTCCATGTTGGGTGTATTTTCTGTTTCCTAGAGAGGTCTCCATACCAGTGATAAATCTATGTAACTTAAGGAAAATACAAGCAACAACACATAAAATAAATTAAAATTGAATAATAGAAAATGAAAAATGTAGAAACAAAATGCATCTCCATAACTCTAGCCAACCCAGGAAAAATCCAGGGGACAATGAGATAGAGAAAATACAAAACAAACAAACAAACAAACAAAAAATCTACTTGATGTTCTGGAATGATAGCGGCACAAGAAAAAATTTTAAAAAAATGTATGTAGCAACAGAGAAAATCAAATGAGAAACTCACGTTAAAAAAATGACAATCATAATGAAGGACCTGTTTATGAAATCTAGAGTACATGTAAATAATGGAAGAGCATCATAAAATGATGGAAATAATGACTTCTAAATAGAAAAGAAATGTGTACCATTAAGCAGATTTCAACAGATATTTACAATATTAAAAATTCACTAAAAGTTTGTAAAACCAATTGAAAATGAAGACAAAATATCAGACGTAGAAGTCAGGATCACAATTAGCAATCACAAAAAGAAAGATATCCTAAAAATAGCAAGGAATGATGTAAACATAATCCAACAGTTGCAAGATGAGCAAAGAAGTACAACTAAGATTGATAGGAATTAATGAAAAAGCAGGACACTTCTGTTCACAGAAGTAATGGCAATAATTCCCAAGCATAGAAAACAGTTGAAATATAGATAAGTGAGGCATATAGAATTCCAATTAGTCATAAGCAACATAAATTTACACTAAGGTAAATAATAATCAAGATTTCAGAAATGTAGCACAGGAGCACAATATTAGCAACTGTAACAAAAAAGAAACAAAATCTCCTATAAAGGGAAGCCATCAGAATCACAGCAGACTTCTCAACACAAACCCTTGAGTCAAGGTGAGGATAAGTATTTCAAATCCCGAAATAAAACAACTTCCAACCCAAATTATGTAGTATATTGACAATCTGTCTTTTTTAATTGATGGAGAAATAAGATACTCCTGTTACAAAAAAATAACTGATGAAATTCATGACCACCAAACCAACTCTATGAGGTGTTCTGAAAGTTATTCAGAAAGTGGTAACAAAAAACAGAATTCCAAGAACACCAATATAAAGAAGCCATGAGGCAGGTTAAGCAATTGAACAGAAGGAAAAGAAAGAGACCAACAATAGAAAAATAATATGAGAAAGATAAGCCAATTCATATCAGTTATAACTATTAATATATGGTCTCAATTCACAAAACAAAAGAAAGAGATTGGTAGAATGGATCAAGAAACAAGATCCAAAAATACATTTTATACCAGAAATACATTAAACTTAAGAAAATAAATTCATAGAATGAAAGTCAAATGATGGAAACTAACACTCCATGCAACAAGAACCCAGAAAAAGCAGAGATAATTATCCCATTTGCAGACAATAGGGACTTCAAACTAAGACTGATCCAAAATATAAGATCACTACATATTTGTTAAGGAAAAATTCCAAAAAAAGATAATGATCACAAATATATCTGTGCCAAATACAGGTACACACAACTATATAAAACAAATATTAATGTATATAAAACTCAAATGAACACTAACATAATATTATTGGGAGACCTTAATGCCACACTACCACAAATAAATAGATCAACAAAACAAAAAGTCAAAAAAGAAATATCAGAACTGAACCAAACCTGTGAACAAATGAACTTTGCAAATGTCTAGAGAGTGTTCCATGCCACAATATCACAATACACATTCTTCTAAGCAGTGTATAGAATATTCTCTAAACTAGACCACATACTAGCTCATAAAGTATGCTTACATAAATGCAAATGAATTGAAATTATCCCACACAGTATTATCTGTAGTATTATCTAACTATTATCTGTAGTATTATCTGACTACTAAGCAATGAAACCAGAAATCAATAACAAAAGTAACTACAAAAACTTTATTGACATATGGAAATGAAATACTGAACAACCAATGGATCACAGATAAAATTAAAGAAAAATTACTCTATCTACAGTTAAATGATAATGCTGATACAACAGCAGAATTTATGGAATGTAACAAAAATCTTGAAAGGGGAAATTATAGTGTTGAATTCTTATGTCAGGAGAACATAACAAGCTCAATTAAACACCCTAATGTTGAACCTCAAATTTCTGGAAAAAGAACAATTCAAGCTCAGAGCTTGGTGCATTTATTTCACTAGAAATATCTCAGGGTTATTCTTTATTGCAAATTAACTTCTACCAACCTCTTCTAGTTACTGATTTTGAAAAAAACAGAATTTTTTTCTAATTAAAATTTCTATTTTTTCATATATTGACATTTGTACTTTTTTATCTGAGAAGTGTGTACCTGGACACCCTTTACAGACTTTGTGAGTGTTTTAACATTCACAGTTTAGATAAACTTCACTTACTGTACCCAAGTGAAATGCAGTAAGCTCCTATAACCATGCTCTCGATGAGGATTTCCTGTTTGTGATAAAATAAATAAAGATAAATTTGAGGAATCTCAAAATTTAGATGCTTCACAGGATGAGGGCAGATTATGTGAACACAGAATATGAAATTGTTAAGCCATCAATTATGTATGTTGAAATAAGAATATATTTTAAAAAATAAACTAGGTGTTTTGTCACATACCTGTAATACCAGCACTCTGGGAAGCTTAGTCAGAAAGATCCCAAGTTTGTGCAGTCACTGATAATTTGGTGACTTAAAAATAAAAGTTAAGGCAAGAAATATAGCTCAGCGGCATAGCATCTGTCTTGACAAGTGCAAGGCTGTCAGTTTGGTTACTGGTACAGAAAAATAAAAATAAAAACATTAGGGAAAAAAAAGTTGGGCTGGGGTTTTAGCTTAACGACATAAGCACTTGATAGGCAGGATCGAGATTGTAAATTTGATCCCCAATACCAAAAATAAATAAATAAACAAAAAAAGGTTTAATAAAAATTATTCAAACCAGGAATGACCAAACATAAATAATTAATCTGAGAACAGGAATAAGATAAATGAAATTGTTTTTGAGAAACTCTTGATATTGAAAAAGGTAAAATTACTAAAATTAGCCGAAGCAAAATATTTCTCCGAGGAAACTGTAATTTTTAATTCTCTGGCCACTCAGTGTACAGACCAGTTCAAGTGTGGACAAAAATTCTGATAGACATAGAGATCACTGTGCAGTGTTCCAAGGGGAAAGTTAATGTTTTGAATTACTTTTTCCTTGATTGGGCTTAAAAATTACTAGGATCTCTTTAGGATCCTTTCCCACTAACAAGAAACATTAGAATGTGTATTTACTTATTTGTTTTGTTTTGCTTTTTCTGGCTTTTCAGGATATCTTACGTTTTAAGTGAAATTGATTTTTCCCGAAGCTCTGTGACAGCATTAACTGACTATTCTTGCCTAATACCCTTTGAGATGAAAAACAATTGCTCTTCTTTTTTCTTAAGCATTAAGCTACATCAAAGATTCACCTTAATCTCACATTTAAATAATCACTTGGTTATTTTTTTCTACCGACCTAAAATTTTCTTTTTCCTTCTCTTCCTCCTCTTGCTCCTCTTCTTTTTACTTCTTCCTTTTCTTCTTATTTTGAAACAAAATTTTTCAAGCACTTTTCAGATCATTCACAATCATCATATGTACATAGGCATGATGCAATAGAAACAAAATAAGAAATAAACTCCACCTTTAAAGAATAGCAGCTACTCACCTTGCAATCACTCCTGATTTGAATATGCCAGAAAAACTAATTGTTTTTATTATTTATTGTTGACATACTCACAGAATAATGAAATGAAATCAGTTTTCTTTGTCAATCTCACATCAGAAGGTCATTTATATACATTTAAAACCTTGTCACCCGAATTCTTGATCATTCTCATTACTAAATATGATTGATCTTATATGTAATGTTATGAATGCTATCATTTGAATTTGTTTCCCAATATTTCTGTTTGCAAACTTGATACTCAGTACCAGCATACTAGTAGGTAAGATTGATTAGAAGATTACTTAAGACATAAGTACACTGCCCTTATGAGTGAATTCCTTACTTAAAAAACAAAGCATGAATCCCCCTTGTACTCTCTCCTGTTATTTGCCCTTCTATAACAAGATGTCTATAGTGGGAAGTTTTGACTGATGCCACAGTCTCGGACTTCCCAGACACTGAAACTATGAGCCAATAAATCTTCTGTTCTTTATAAATAACCTCATATAGCAGCACTGCAAAAACACAAATGGACTAAGACATCGAATTAAGTAGAACCACAAATATAAGGTGGCAAAAGTTTGTGTTTTAAATATTAAAGTTATGGCTATTAGCTAATTTTCTGTAAACATTATCTGTAAGTTTCTTAAAAGGCCATTTCCAGAAACTGTATTTCTAAGTTTGGGTTTCATTTCCAGGACAGCAAAAAAAGCCAATTTCTGCTTATTGACTGTTCTTGATAAAGTAGTTCTTAGTAGAACTGAAAATCTTATTGAGAGGCAAGATGTACCAAAGACTAATCATTATATGCTATCTTTTCCTGAAAGTAAAGAAAAAATTCTAGGCCCTAATAAAAAATTTTATGATAAATATCAAAACAGCAAAGGATAAATAGCTCTTTTTGTCCATCCGCATGCTCAAATAGTTCTATTTCAAGTGCTTTTGCAAATAAGTATCAAACTGACATATAATAATTATTTTATTTAGTATTGTTTTCTCTAATATTAGGTGTCTTAACTCAACTCTACAAATTTCAGGCACATAATTTCATATGAGCCTGCATTCTACAGTTACAGTTGCAACAGAAATTCTGATCAGGCATTATTTCTCTGTAAAACTGTTTCTTCTTCAGTTTAGTGTAAAGTAATAAGATAGTGCATGATAATACAACTCTTGAACCTTCTGACTGTGAGATTAAGAGTGAGAAGTGTGAATGTTAATTGTTTTACTTTTCATGTAATGGTCAACTAGCCTTATAATCTCTGTTAGAAAAGATTTCTAAAATATTTGATGTTTTAGTCCTGGATTATATATCATGAGAATTTTAAATTATATATGATTTTGTCTAAATCCAAGAGTTTTGTATTGCCTAATGAATTATGAAAAAATATGTGAGTAATCTGTAAGTATATCTATATATACATACAATTAAAAAATCTAAATACTATGCAGCTAGGTTATTAAATGTTGTACAGTATTGAAATCTTTTGACAGAAACTTTTCTTCAAGAATAAGATTGAAATTCTTCCATGGCAGATAATAAGATTTCTTCTTGAGGATCATATATTTCTTCAGTGGTAGTTCACACACATATACTTTAACTTATATCTACAATTTGTATTGGAATATGAAAAGAAGCAGATAATGTATCCGGTTCATAAAAATTGTACTTCACACACCAGATAACAATCAATAAAAAATACTTAAGCTATTGTAGAACATTGTACTGGAGACAATTGTGCAGCACAACAAAAACTGTTATTTTCATTAATGAGAGAGTAGATTTAGTTACCCTAGCTTGAGAAGATTTATTAGCATTGGTTGAAGTTATATTTTTTGTTGCTGTTTAAGCACTCAATACTAGATGAAAATAAAAGTGGCATTATTATTAAAACAAAATAATTAGCATCCTTATGTAAATTACCAGTGGACCCAAATCATTCAGCATGTATTTTATAAAGTTCTGCCTTACAAAATACTTTAAATCTAAGAGTTCTTGAACAGTGAAAAATGGTGGCAGAAAGCAAAGATAGAAATTTCTTTCAAATTTCTATTCTAGTTCATATGACAAATATTGATGATCATGATGATGTTAATAATTGTTAATAATTTTAATTGTTTTCAGAATATATTAAGAAGGTGGGTGATAATAAAATTTTATGATAGAATTATATATCTGGGAGAATTTTTGTGACAGAAATTTCTGGTAAAAATTTTGTAAATTTGCCTTAATTTATAAAGTATTGAAGTATTCAATCTAAAAGTACTCAGATCCATATTGTCACAAATATCAGTGACAAGTGTAGTTTCATCAACTTCTTGTTGCATCTACAACAATAATAAAGAATAAAAATGAGGAAAATTGAAAAACCTTCAGTAAGGGGAAGAGTCTTATTTTCAGACTTATCATATAGTTAGATAAAAAATACTGAGTTTTCAAGGACAACAATGAAATCACAATGTGTACAGGACAATAGGAAATTATGATGCATTCAAACAGCAATGAAATAAAATAAAATGTTTCAGAAAAATGCATGATAGCAGACTGAGTAGACAGAGACTTTACAATGGTTTTAAAGATAGAGAAGTAAAGAAAGATATATAGAAAAAAGTTACATACAAAAATGAAAAAATTGTTGGAAAAACTAAAAAAACTAATAGATTTTAGATTTACAAAGTATGATAACACCGTAAATCCACTAAAGGATTTTGCTATGATCAGTTTTAAAGTATCAATTTTATTGCATAAATAAGTATTTACATATTTGGGGAGCATCGCTTCTGGGCAGGTCTGGGAGTTTGTTTGAGTGTGGAAGTGTGCATGCAGGGAAGTGGGCTAAGTATGAATGATTCATACCAATATGAGTGGAAACACCTACTTACACTGCAAGGCCAGAAGGAACAAAAAGGCTGAGGAAGTGTGAATTTTTGCTCTTTTCTAAAGCAAGGATGCCTTTAACATATTTCTTGATACCACAACTCTAAGTTCTTCTATTTTGGGACCCTATGATTTAAACCAGTGCCTCTCATACTCTAAGTTCTTTGGCCTCAAACTGAGAGTTCTACCATCAGCTCCCCATTTGTGAGGCTTTTGGACCTGACCTGAAACTAGTTTCTTTATTTCTGAGAAGCCTAAACACAGGATGCAAAGTCATACATTTCTACACAGAAGAAAGAAGCAGTAAATACAAATCTAAGGGGAAAGAGGTTACTAAATCTGAAGCACGGGACAAATATTGAAGTGAACAAACCTTAAAGGAAATGTGGAATTTTGTCAACTCGGCCAAAATATGTTATGAAAGTACCACAAAAAGCAAAAGAGAAATGAAGAGCTAGTAGATGGTAAATATTATATACAGAGTGTTTTTATCAAAAAGACTGAAAAAATATTTTGAGATAAAAAGTACTTTAATTATAGATAAGAAATTCCAGAATAGTATAATAAAAAGTACTTAAATGTATGAACTTTACTTAAATGAATCAAAACAACTACTATATCCATATCATTAAAACCTTCCTTGTTTATTACTTTTTTATTTTCTATATGTTTTGGTATCTATTAATTATGAAATTTTTTATATGCAAAACTATTTTCCATTGCAACTGTGGTTTAAAATTCTTTTTGTTTTTAGTATGTTATTCCATTGTTTTACAATCTATCAAATACCAATCACAAGAAATATCAGGCTAGGGATTCAGCTCAGTGGCATAAGCGCCTGCCTCGCAAGCAAGCAATCGTGATTTGATTCCTGGTACCGAGAAAAGAAAAAAAAAAAAAAAAAGAAAAAAGAAATATCACTAAATTTTAGTTGAGATGGGGGAATAAAATTTATCCATTTGCTCACTTTTCCAGAACATTACTTGAGTTCTTTGAAGAATTTAATTTTCACAAATCCAGTTGGAGAATCATTGGTTTAGGGAATCATTAAGGTCATTTGCCCTTAAGTGCTATTATTCCCTGAGAATATGAGTGCTCCTGTAATTTTTACTTTTATGTTAAGCAACCATTTCCAATAACAATGTCACACACTATCTGTGAGGAAAAGTAACTACACATGTATATGAAAAAACAATATGTGCAGAACTTTTGTGGTCTGAATGATGATACTCCAAGTTAAAAATACAATTAAACCTCTTCACTTGGTACAGATTAAACCAATTCAATCAAGTAAGAATTAAGTAACCATCTTTTGTTCTGATAAACAAATTAGTACATTAAAAAAAACTCAGCTATATAGAAAGTACTATTAAGACATTCTTCAAGTAATAATTATGTGTGAAGTCATAATATCTTTATTTAACTTTTACTAGTACATATTTATGATGCACAATAATTACATTTTCACTGTAGGGAATTGTTACATGAACATAACACACTTTGATTCTTTTCCCTCTCCCACCACCCTTCATGATGCCAGTAACAGATCCGCTTATTTATCTTATAAGCTTTTATAAAGTCAATTATTATATACACTGATTAAATGCCATATTTAAAGGCCAGAAAACATATGAAACATGTTAGACAATTGTGTTAAGTCAAGATAAGCTTTTAAATAGTGTCTACCCTAGATTACAATATTTTCTTTTTCCTTATGTCTTTTATTTCATATTTTATGTATATGTGAAGTTATTTATATAATAAATACAATGCAGTATTTAAAATGTTGTCTGTTTTACTTCATGATGGCAAATGGTTTCATTTGATAAAGGATTAACCCAGGAGTGGTGGTGCACACTTGTAATCCAATCATTCTAGAGACTGAGGTAGGAGAATTGCTGTTAGTCTGAGGTCAGTATGGGATACACAGCAAATTCAGGGCCAGCCTGGAGTATATTGTGAGACCCTATCTCAACAGACCACCACAGAACAAAGCAAAACCAAACAAAACACTAATAAGCAACAAAATATAGGCAGCTAACATCCTGTTTGATTATGTCACAGACCATTCCTGCTAATTTTGCTGTTTCTTGTAATTTTAAGTGTAAACATTTGCCAGGCTGCATATGATAGTGCACACCTATAATCTC
Organism: Hydrochoerus hydrochaeris; assembly: GCA_004027455.1. Classification (NCBI taxonomy): domain Eukaryota; kingdom Metazoa; phylum Chordata; class Mammalia; order Rodentia; family Hydrochaeridae; genus Hydrochoerus; species Hydrochoerus hydrochaeris. The sequence goes on along the minus strand of PVLA01004084.1, from coordinate 80,677 downwards.
AGCACTTGGGAGACTGAGTAGTGAGGATTGCTATGAGTTCAAGGCCAGTTTAGACTACAAAATGAGTTCAAGACGAGTCTGAAAAATATAGGCAAACCCTGTTTCACAAAAGACAAAAATATAAAAGTGAACTTTTGCTACTGAAGTTTTATTTTAAATACTCCAAAAATGTAAAATAAATATTTGGTATATATATAAAGATGAAATGAAAGATGATAACTTCATACTGTACATTTAACTATCTTTCTAAATTGTTGATGCAATTTCCTAGTATAATTTGGGCTTCATGTTCTAAGAAAACCAAAATAAAAAATTTGTACAATAATTTGGTGAACAGTTTGTAAGCATGGGATACAACTTAATATTTTCCCATAACTCTTTATTCATTTTAATCTTCAAACATAATATTTCTATTTGTTTAGAAGAAAGCTAGATCATACTCTATATTCTTATATGTACTTTAAAATACTAAGTGTTTTGTGTACCTGTAGTATAAAAGACAAGTGCATGAGCAATCAATAATTTTTTATTCTATCTTTTTGGTTTCAACTTCTTTTTTTTTTTTTTTTAAGAGCAGGATGTATTTATAGAGGTAAAGAAAGTTTCTGTCCCAGAGACAATCGGAAGTGGTTCCGAGTAGATTGCAAAGAGCTTGCCTGCCTTACCAGCAATTTTTATAGAGCAAAACCACTAAGAGAGGTGGGTCCAATGTGGGGAAAATGGGAACTCGCAAGGCATATGGGCACAAAGGGTGACAGAACCATGGTATACCAATAGCATAAACTTCTTATTTGATAGCTAGACATTTGAAGGAACATTTCTTTCTATTGTGGTGTTTATAAACCCTTAGCATACTGTCTTAATTCTGTAATAATCCATTTTCAATCCTTCACATTTCTAGCTGTCATCTGAAAAATTCTAAAGCCAATCTGTTATGGCTGATACATTGTGTGAAATTTAGAAATTTAACTAAGAGACTCAACAGAGAGCCAGGATCCTTACTTTGTAAATATTCTCATCCTATGCAAGAGTAGGGCAAAGAGATCTTGTGTGTGCCATATCTGCTCTGGGGATCAAGGGTAGCCTTCATGCAATAAAAGGGAGAAAAAGAGGCTCACTCTCCCCCATTTTGTTCTGACTGCTTTTGCTGGCTGCTGCCTTGAAGTGTTGCACAAGTTTCATGCCACCCTTCCTTGCAGCCAACTGATTTTGGACTGAAACCTCCACAAAAAATAAGTTAAATAAATCTTTCCTTCCTTCATTTGGGGTGTCAAGTGTTTTGTCCCAGCAATAAGAGCTAAGTAACCAAGACAGAATCTGGTACCTGGAGTGGGGTGTTTGCTGTGACTATAGCTGAACATGTGGTTTAAAAGCCTTTAGGAATGGCTTGAGGGAAGATTTTGGAAAGATTGAGAAACATCATGTGAAGGAGTAAAGCTGGAACAGTTAAGCTGTTCTGTATGGGAAATTCTTGTCAGAGCTCAGAAGACAAGGAAATCAGTAAAGACCAGGCTTGGAATATTTCTGCTAGGGAGTACTGAAGTGGGTTTTGGACTCCAGATGATATATGTAATGACTTAGCAAAAAATCTGCATTTCTCTTGCATCCAGAGACTTTGCCTGAAATGAAGATTAGGAGTGGAGAACTAATTAATCTGGCAAAATAATTTCAATGCAGTTGAATATTTAGGCTGTGACAAGGCTATTGTTGGGGGCTTTTAGCCAGATTTATGTTACTAATCAAGAACAAAAGGCCCAGCAGGGTGATTTGAAACACTGTGAGTTTATTCAGAAATGTAACTCCAATAAAGTTGTGGACTGCAAGGATAGAGCTGAGGAAATCTCAATTGTTGAAAAAGAACAAGAGAATAAAAAAAGATGGACTGAAGGCATCAAAAAAAAAAAAAGGTAGCAAGTCTCAAATATTTGCAGCCTCAAAACTGCAAGAGTGAGAGACTTTGACTTGAGGCAAAAGTTGCAGAGCACAGTGTTCCAGAGTAGGGGTAAACACACCATGTTCTAGAACGGCAGCACTATTTGCTCCTCTGAATTGGATTCATAATGGCTAGTGATCCAGGCACTTGACTCCTACAGCCAAGAGAGGAAAGCCTTGCCACTGCTCCAGCTGACAGCAGACCTCGGTATTGTCCGCATGGTACTGGTTTTAGGTGCATACAGAATGCAGGAATTTTGAGGTTAAAAAGACTTCCACCATAATTTCAGAAGGCCTGGGAGGCCAGCCAGTTTGCCCTTGAGAGGGCAGCATGTGAAATTATGTATGTGAAGCCAAAGGTGCAGTGGAGAACCCAGAAGTTAGGAAAACCCAAGAATGCAGATCATGTAAGGAAAGTTCAAGGAGAGACCAAAGCAGGCCTAAGAGAGAAGCTGCAGGAAATACAACCACCAGAAATGGTGAAGAAGTGAAACCACACAAGCCGTTTGGAGCTCATAACTCACACTTTGCTTCAGATGCTGGATATGCAGCTACAGGACTTAAAATTTTCTCTGCTAGATTTTGGCCTTACTTTGATTCCAATGCTTTGTGATCCCCTGTTTGTACCTTTTGGAATGAGAATGCTTATCTTGTGCTATTGCATGTTGGAAATATTTAACTTTGTTTACATTTATGCTTTCAACTAAGGTTTGCCTTACATCTCAGAAGTGATTTGGAACTTTAACTTTTCAGCAATGCTGAAACTATTATCAGTTGGGCAGCTCTTGCAGACACACTAAATGCCTTTTGCATAAAGAGCTGTATATGAGTCTTTGGATGGAAAGGGGCAAAATGTTATGTTTCTAATGTAATGATGTTGATAGACAATGCTGGTTCTTAAGGATTATTAAACTTGTGTTATAATGTTCAAGTTGTGAAAGGTTAAGAATAAGCATGTCTTGTAACTGGAAACTGGTTTAAAGAAACCTATCTTTTTGCCAAGTTGACAAAGCATAGATTGTTACGGTTGATACATAGTATCAAGTTGAGAAGTTTAGAAATATAACTAAGAGACTCATAAGGGAGCCAGGATCCTTACTTTGTAAATATCCTCATCCTGTGCTAGAGGAGGAGGTAGAGATTTTGTAAGTGTTTCACCTGCCCTGTGGGTTGGGAGGGGGAGAGTGTCCTGGATATAATACAATGGAAGAAAGAGGCTTACTCTCTCTCCTTTTGTTCTGTTTGCTTTTGCTGGCTGCTGCCTTGAAGTGTTGGCCCAGTGTCATGTCACACTGTCTTGCAGCCATTTGATTAGGGACTGAAACTTACACAAACAGTGAGCTAAATAAATCTTTCCTTCCTCCATTTTGGGTGTTAGGTATTTTGTCCAAACAATGAGAAGAAAATGAACAAGACAGAATTTTAACTTATCCAGTTCTTTATTCCTCAAAAGGCAGCATAGCCAGTAAATAGAGACAGTATCCTCATCCTTTTGTTTGTTTGTTTTCTTTTTGATTCAAGTTTTCGCTATGTAGTTCAGGTTTGCCATGAACTCACTTGTTTTGCTTTCCTGCAGCTGTTATGGTTATGATGATCTACTGCATGATCTTCAGCAAGCTATTCAATCACTCTTCCACAGAACTGAATATTATGTAACTCAGTGGCAGAGCATTTCCTACTACATGCAGGACCCTAGGACTGATGCCTAGCACCTCAAAACAAAACAGAAAGTAGTGAAAATTTTCAAATCATTTACAAATATTTGATGAGTAGTCTAACAAACATCGATGTTTGTAGATTAACATAAGAGGAATTTTAAATCACTCATAAAAATAGCATTAAAGCTCTTAGATGATGGATATGTACATTATTATGAGTTAATCATTACTCAACATATACATAGATAAACACATCACATTGTGCCTCATAAACATATACAGCATTGTGTCAGATGGTACAATAAATGAATTTTTCAGCTGTGACATTTTGTCATTCTTTTGTAATTTAGTTTGTACCCTTTTTAAAATAATTTCTATTCTATTTTTAAGCAAGGTCTTAAATTTAATAATTTTAGTTATATTTAGATATGGGCATACCATTTGTATATTTTTAAATTTTTAATTGACACACAATTTTTAATTTAATTTTTAATTGACACACAGTTATAAGTCAAAGTGTGACATTTCAACACGTGTCCATTGGGTTTTGCTAACACCTGAAATTGGTGTGATGGTGAAGTTTACTTCTGTCAAATTGATTGGCTTGCAAGTTCTTAATGAGATTAGTAAAGTTCACAGCTGAGGGTGTGTGAGTATATCATGGAGACATGTCCTTGGGTACTGATGGATACTTTTAGCCAAAATTATAGAAAGAGAAGTGGGGCCATTGCTCTGATAATTCCTGATCACATGGTTCAGAAGCATTTGCACCTGTTTGTGGGTAAAATTTGGAAAAAGTTTGAAGTTGCCAGCTGGAGAATCTCTAAATAGTGAAAGAGATGGTTGCATTCTAGGCTGTATTTAGGATGGATGGATACATGTAACTTGTTAGGCAGAATTATTACTCTGTTATTGAGTATATTTGGAAATTACGTTGAGATAAGGAGAATTGTTTGAGTGGCTGTTTGACAAGACCGGTACGTGGTAGTTAAGCTTAATGGTTTTCACTTGACTGTCTTGAGACTCACTGCTGAGATTAGCACTACTTTGTTCTGGGTGTGTCTGGGTGTGTTACAGCGACAAGATCTTTAGTACTGTATCTGTTCTCCTCTTCCATCGTCTTTGGCTCTATCACTCTGCTCTTCTTTTTTACTAACAAACTGGAGCAACTTTGCTCCAGAACCCTGTTTGCCTTGTATTGTTCTCATTGTGCCAACCAAATATGGATTGAATTCCCTCTTTCCATGAGTCAAATTAAAGCTCTCCTCATTTAAATTGTGGTGTTTAAGCATTATGTCCAGTGAGAGGAAAGTTGAGAAATACAATTGGTATTCCCGTTGCATTCATTATTTTATTTTTCAGAACAGTCAAAATTTTCTCTAGCTATTAAAACATATTAATTGCTGTTGACTGTAGTTGTTCCAGTGAACTGCCCAATTTCATCTTCTATCTATCTATCTATCTATCTATCTATCTATCTATCTATCCATCCTATTGCCTTGTCTTTCTCTATGATATTCTTTACATCTGTAATAACCTATTTTATGAAGAAAGCAATACTCCTGCTGTGAATTCCTGTGTGCACTGCAAGGAAAGAAGCTGTGAATAATCTTTATTGTGATCTATCAGAGAAATATGACCTTGGTTTTACAATCACAAGGCTATATATTTTTCCCAAAATGAATTCACTCTTTTCCAAGGGCTGTCATAACAAATACCAAAGCCTAGATGTTTGAAAACGATAATAGAAATGTATCTGCTCACAGTTGTGGAAGCTAGAAATGAAACATCTTTGCTACTGAACTAAAATCTGTTTTTAACAAGGCTGCCACTATTCTAGAGGCCATAGGGGAGAATGTGTTCTTATCACTCCAGCTTCTGTGGCCTCTGGTTTTCTAGGCATGTGGCCATAGTGTTCCAATCTATAAATGCAGAATTTTAAAATCTTCATTTTTTCCATTGACTCATGCACTTGCACCTGCCTCCTTCTTGATGAGGGACTACCAGGATGAACTCAAGATTCTTAAGCTCAGCTGCAGATCTGTTTCTAGGCAGGATAACATTCACAGTAACTAGTGACTAGTATTTGGACAAGTGTGAATAGGTCATTTTTAACCTACATCAACAAGAGAGCTTAGACAAAGATTTCAGAATTCTGAGTTAATAAATTATTGATATTTTAAGTTGCTATGTTTGTGATAGTTACAAACAACAGAACTAATATAGAGACTATTTTTGTATTTTAGAGTGCTTAGGCAATACTTCTTCCTCTCTTCTATAACCACCTTTGCTTTAACCAGTTCAATACAGAGAACCTTCTTGCCATAGTAGTTTCTAAAGATAGTGCATCTTATTTTTATATTTTTTCAAAATCTTACCTGTCCTTTCATTACTACTGACACGAACTTCATTCACAATCTTGCCATTCTTACACTTGTTTAATTAACTTCTTAACTCTAAAAATAACATTTAATCCTAAAATGACCTGAACCTAGTGTTAACAAGGCTGATAAAATCAGATATGCAACTAAAAAATCTAAGCTGCCAGTTCAATATTTTGAAACTTTCCTGCACAATCCAGAAAAAAATAAAAATTGTGGTATGTATAATTGTATTTTTAAAATGTAAAACAGATGGAAATTGTCCTTGATACAGAAACATTTTGAATACCTGAAAATTTGAGCCATTATCTTGGTAGATTAAGAAGCTTTCATTGAAAAGAATGAGTGCCCTCTGCACCAGCCTGTGCATGCAATATCCTACATCATGATAGCAAATTCCTCCACCCGCCTTGTCACTGCCTGGACCCTCATGCTCAAATCACACATAATCTCACTTAAAATCTTTCTCTGCTACCTCTGGAATGAAATAGGCACCTCTTGCCTATTTCTCCCTTGCCCTCAGAGCTATGCTATTCAACATTGCTAACCAACTGCTTCATTCTTTTGTCTGCACTCACTGCCAAAGTACCTGGTTTGTAGAAAATGAGTAACTCTTGAATATTTTGGGTATATGTGTTTTGTTCTGGCTGAATTTTATCAATTTTAAAAATTTGTAACATATCAATTATGTTACTTATAGTATTTCATAATAATTGTCTTACTTCCTGAGACATAGCACAAGTTATGTAAAATTAGATGTACTTGTACAACTCTGACTCACAGGTAGGTTAGTGTTCCCTTTGACAGTGTAGTCCCACATCAAGCAAAATGTTCTGTTCTTAGTGAGTAGTAAAAAAAAAATTGGTTTCAAATTTCATACTGAATAAAATGAAAGGAAGAATGAAAGAAGAAAAAGAGTTAATGAGTGTTTTGGGAAAATTTATTGTTAAAATAACATGAAATGTTTAAGATAGAAAAGCACCATTTGATATTTCATTTTCTTATTTTCACTACTTTTTAAAATATGTGTTCATCAGAAGACCAATTGCAAGGTAAGAAATTGAGAGAAAGATAAAGGAGCTTATAACTAAAGATCAAATTTACCAAGAAGATGCAAAAGGCAAAGTCAAGGGTATAGAAGAAACTACTGCTACTTCCAGGAAACTTCAAATTTTGAAAAAACAGAAACTTCAGGAGATTTTCAACAGAAGACCTCTGGCTGGTGAAACAAGAAATAAAGTTGACTGTTGAGAGTAAGATGTGCTGATGAGACTCATTCCCTAAGGAAGGGTGCTTGGAAAGAATTTGAAGCAGTCTCTTTGAAATAAATGAAAACAAAATCTGGTGACTAATGATAGAAGAGTGGAGGCTTGAGATTCAGGTACTGTCTTAAAACTGGAAGAAACAAATTGCAATATTTTTCCTGAAAAATTTTGTGCTTAACCTTTCTGTTGGTGAATCTTTTCTGTTCATGTTAGCCAGATCAATACTATAAAATACTTTTCCTTACATTGCTTTAAAGAAAAAAACTTTATTGTTAATGTAGCTGTAGAATGTATGTGGTAATACATAAATATTTTAAAATAATGAATGCACAACCAAAATAATAAATATGTAGTTTACCTTGACAACTGTGTTTTGTGGAAAACCAAAAAGATTATTGTATCATGCACACATGCACAAAGACACACATGCACAGGAACAGCTTTACTATCTTATGATACAAATTATAAACTATATGCTAAAAAGAGATAGTCATTATAAAGCTAAAGAAATCATGGGTTATTAGAAAAATAAACACTGAAATTGTAATTACTAGCTAAGATTGGAATCTTTTTGCCACAACTGATGCCCAAATGCATGGTACATATGCTCCAGTCTGTTTTCTCAATGTACTTTGCATGTAGTTTCCAGAATGAGCAAGAAATCACTAAATCAGGCAACTGAAGATGAAAAGTGCTAGAGGGTAAGATTTGCAAATTCCAAGGTAGATAAATGAACTATGAATATGAACTATTTGTACAAATGTGAGACATTGCAGTGTGTCTCACTGCATAGGTTATATGCATAAAACATCATTTGAAGTCCAATGTATTGATTTCATTGTAAATATTATAGTAAAAAAGGAAATGGGCCTACATTAAGTAATCTTATATGGAATGTTTCAACAAATTTTTCCAACTTGCATTTTATTTCTGAATGTTTACCTAAACTGGGGTATTTTTATGCCTACTCTACAGTGATAATTATTCCCCTCACAAAGAGAAGTGCTTTTATTAAGAACTTTGCAGCAGACACAGTGCTATAATTCCTTCATTAAAACTGCTAAGTGAAATTGCCAATACTTTTTTATTGACAAGGATGGAAAAGCTGCTATTTTTCACTTCTGAAAAATTTCTCATTGCAAACATTTAACATCTGTTCAGAATTTTAGAATAGATATATATTAATACATTGAAATAATGTTATAATTGCTTTTTTAGCAGTGTTGTCCTATGACTCCCCTAGAAAGTCTAGAAAAATAGGATTTAGCAAACCTGCCTCAAAATCTTGAATTTATCATGTAGACACTTTAAACAGTCTCACTAAGCTGAAATGCTTCAAGATTGTGAAACTAAATCAATCTCAAATCAGTGAGTAAATGGCCCATATTAGCAGAAAGTTTGCAGATAAAAAAATTATAGAAGGATTTCACACACAAGAAACATTTGGCAAGAAAAGTTGTTTATCAATATTTGCTATAAATATTTATGTAGTAACTGCTATAGAAGAAGACAAGCTGTCTATTAAATTTTCAGCAAATATTTATGTAGCTGTGCTGTCAGGTCTTGAAGAAATAACAATGAGAAAGACATAGTTCGTGTCACCAGTGGCAATAATTGGCATTCTGTGGTGCAATTCTGATATTTTTATGTCTCATAAGTAGTTCATTATTCAAAGCATAAAGAGTAAGTGTTTTTGACAGGAACTTAAGATAGATAGATGGCCAAGAGCTCTGTCAAGAAAGACCTTTATAAAATGAGAACACAGTGTAGGACTTTATTACTACAATGGAACATGTACTTTTGACACTTAGAAGAAATGTATTAAAATTAAAGATATTGTTTCAAAAATTAAAATCATTGTACACATCAAATACATTCATATAATTAAGCAGTACAAATTTTAGCTAAAGAAAAGTCTAATATATTTACATATTATATTAGCTAAATATATTAAAAATGAAAATATGCACACAAAATTTATTATGTGCTATGTACATTATAAAGGATCATCAGAAAATTAAAAATACTATAAAAATATTGCATGAAAATTATAAACTTTATTTGAAAATATTGTTGGAGGGAAATGCCTTGCCTTGATTTTAAAAATAAAGATTGGATTAGAAGTTTGATATACTACTACTGAAATTAAAACATAAAAACAGTTTAATAAATAGGACACAGAAGGTAAACCCAGAATACAGGGGAGAGATTTAGGAACTAATTAGGTGACAAACTTGGCAAATCTGACCCTCGTGACACTTCTTGTACACTTCATGTGCATGTTTTAACTAGCAAAGAAAGGTTTTCCTAAAGCCTCAGAACAACTGAGGCAACAAGCAGATATAAATTTCTTTGTCTCTGCTTAAAAGAAAGGAAGCAGGAGATGAACAACACTGTATCAAATTTAGAGAATGAATAAAATAGTAGGAAAGCAGAAATTAATAAAGAGATTAGTTACAGAGGATTTAAAATTTATTTCTGTAAATAGAAGGCTGATTCCATTAAAGACTTTTAGTTACCAAAAGGAAAATAAATCAGAGTCACAAGTTAAATACTGGATAGATTTTTTTTTATGAGAAATTCAAAATATAAATAAAGAGCAAAATAAAGGACCAATGATAACAAAGAAGCAAATAGATGTTTTGCAAAAAGCAAAGAGACCCAAGAGATGGCAGGAGTGGGGAGGGAAAGGAGAAGGGAGGGATCAAAAAGGAATGCACATGTGTTCCATATGTCTCACTCACCACGAGAAATGTGGTTATTATATACTTCACATATGTATGAATAAAAATAAAAATTGAAACAAATCAGTCAAATGTATAACAACAAAGAATATTGATATAAGAAGTCTGTCACTGTTGTCATGAGAGTCAATTTTCCAAATTTTCATCTAATTAGTTTCTAAGTCTCTCTCCATTCCTTTGTTCTGGGTTTATTGCCTTTGTTCTATTTATTAAATTGGTTTTATATTTTAATTTCAACCATTAGAAGTATATATTTATGGCTGCCTGATTAAAAGGATCAGGATCAGAAATAATATAAAAGTATGATATTAAATATAGTTGAAAGAGAACTGAGGAATATTAAAGGTTACATGTGTTGATTATTACAACACCTATTGTTAACTCAAATGCAGCATGCTAATGCAGAAAAGACCGCGTGTCCATGTGGCTGTGGGAATGACAGTGGAAATATATGTGTTCTCTGGATGCAGGAGAGTGAAAGAGGGTTTAGGAGTGACACAGATGAGCAGATGAGCCTGTATTAAGAGTGAATCAGTTGACTAACTAATATTGTAATTTCTGTTTTGTGTTTTACCTAGTTCATATGCATTGCTTCAGTTAAAAGAATATCAACTCTCAGGGAAAAAATCATTCTTCTTTCATAAGCACTTCTATCTTGTTAAAATATCTGTAATGAAAACTATTTGAGGCAAGTTCAATAAGACCTTCCTATGAGACTGTAAATATCACCTGATGTTCTGATTTTCTGCTACCAGTTATCTTTTAACTTTTTTTCCAAAAGGAAGATGTCTACAAGGGCACCATTCAAATTTAATAGAGCAAGAAAAGGTTGTATATTTTGAGGTCAGATCACCATGCCTTGAAACAGTTTAATGTCCTTAATTAACTTTATTTAATGACCCCAGATAGGTATCCTGCTATGCCAAATGTACATACTTCTGTAAGTTTTCAGTGTTATATTTTAAAAAAAACACATTTTAATTAACTTAATTACTGTTCAGTTCACTTAGAAAAGTAAAAAAAAAATATTAATCAGAGTCATTTGTAGAGGCACACTGAATGAAGAAGCATAGAAGTAGAGTAAAAATACATGAATTTAGTTTAAACAATATTTATAATCAAGTGTTTAATCTTAGCTCAGCTACATATTTTTTCTAAGTTTGGTTGGAACACATAAGAATAGAGGGTTGAATGTAGAGAGTTTCAAAATAGGTTGTGAGTTTATATACTTCCTCCATAATAAGCTAATCTCATACATTTGGAAAACCTTAATTACTTTGAGCTTCAAGTATTTTATATGTAAAATTGGACTAGCTGTAATAATATTTTATTGGTAAATGCTCTGTACATGGTAAAGATACTAGATTATCTCTTAATTTATTATGAAAAAGGTCAATTTTCTCAGGTAAATTATCTTGGATGAATTTAACCATAAGCATCTCATCGACGTTTGCTATTTTTATTATTGCAATAATAACAAAGGACTTTCAGAACTCTCCAAATTGGTAAGCAGTATTCTTCGTATCAGTGTCTTGTGTGAAAATATCCATGAATTCCATTACATTAGCAAAGACTGTATGCTATAGTTATTTACTGGGACAAAAATCTCATCTCTGAGTAGTAATGCAAAAATATTTCATAACAGTCATGGATTCTGTGTAGAGTTTTAAGGACACAGTGAATATGCCTTGCATCCATGCCACAACACCTGGGGCACTGTCTGGGAAGATCTAAATGACAGTGGTAACTAAAAAGAGACTTCTCTCTAGTTATAGTTTTACTATATAACACAGAATTTCAATTTTAGGGTGTGAAGTAGTATTATTTTTTGCTAGTAAGCTCATAGCTTCTGTGTGTCAGGAATTCAAAAAGGGTAACACCACTAGCAGAATTCAAATGGTGAGAAATAGAGGCTTGAGAGTACAGTACCCATTCGCAGGATGATTTTGCACCTTTATTTCTATAACATAGGTCAGAATGGTTGTGGAGTGAGCTTGGTTTGGGAATATCAACAACAGCACCAATACATGGCTTCTTTGTTCTACTTTGGCTTCTCACAGCATTGAGGCTATGTTTTTGTGAGAGATTATATCAAAACAGAGCATCTTGAGAGAATGAAGTGGACTTGACTATCACAGGTCGAAAATGTTACACTTTATTGTTCAAAGCAGTACAAGACAGACCAGATTCAAGGAGATGGTCATATTCTACTTTTAATGGGAAGATACTAAAAAGATTGTAGGTCAGTGTTTTAAACCCATGGCAGGTTGTAGTACAAAATATGCATGGCTCCTTGTTTTTTTCCCATGTTGAGGAATTCATGCATCATTGCTCTAAAAGCTTATATGCTATTATGGAACATTCAAATCTACATATCATTATAATTTATATCTAGATTTCTTTTCAGTTTAAATTTTGTAACATATTGAAAGGTGAATGCATAAATATTTCCATAAATTAGCTCATTTTCTGTATTTTACTTTCTTTAAAAAGAAAAAAGGATGATAAATGTTTAGAAAACTAAATTCAATGGCATGCTTAACATTTCTATAGTTACCTGGTGCACATATATCATCAATAAATATTTTCAAATGTTCTTTCCTAAATTTGCAAAGGTATTTTTCTTTCAATTCCTACTTTGCAATCATGGAAATTTGTATTATATTTTATGACAGCTAGTAAATACACACACAGAGAGAGAGAGAGAGAGAGAGAGAGAGAGAGAGAGAGAGAGAGAGAGAGAGACTTACAAATTTAGAGTGGTCAACCTCAGAATCGTCTGTGGAAAATCAAAAGAGCTATTAACGCAGTAAAGATTCAAAGAATCAAGTCCAAAGGTATTCAAGTCCAAAGTTGAAAGGTTAGAGCTCACTGCAGAGGCCTGTGAGAGTCTGTGTCAAGAACCCAAGGCATATGGGCTGAAACGCTGGAGAGTCAACTGTTGAAGGCTTAAGCACCTGCTTTCCAAGTCTGAGTCTGTGCTGGAACCCCGGAGACATGTTCTAAGGTGATGGTGAAGACAGGAGAACCACCAAGGAACCAGGTTGAAGCACCCTGCTTCCCCTTTGAATCCATCCAGTCTAAAGCCTATTTGTTGGTGTCACTCACACTGAGGGCAGGTCTTCCCTCCTCAGTGTGTTTTAGTCAAGTTAATACCACAGTTAACATAAAAATATTCCTTATTAGGCCAAGTCTTGAACTCCTTACTAAACAACTATGCTTAAATAATGTCAGGTAGATATTAACTGCCAATTAAAGATCATTTAATTCAGAGTTTACAGAATAAATTTAGGATTTTTTTCTCAGTGAACTTTTGATAGAAATTTTATGTTTGATCTTGAAAGATCTGTTATGTGACATAATGATTACTTGAAGGGGCACTTGAGAATATATAGACATAGAACCAAAGAAAATACAAGCAATAGCCCCAGGCTTGGACAGAATCAAATTACTTCCCTTGATGTTTAAGATTACATGGACGCTGACCTTGAGTTAAAAAAGAAACATCTTTAAGAACAACAACAAAAAAAATCATAGACAGATGGAGTCCAGTTGACAGCTACTATAAAATTCACTTATTTAACCTCACCCAGAATAAAGTCCTACATATTCTACTCAACCCAAGTTGATCTGCACAGTATTGTTCTTTCCTAATAAAACTCACTTAGAATTCCTATTTTCCCTCTCATTTTCAACATACATGAATTTGCTCCATTCTCCTTTTATTTTGTTAAGCAAACAAGGCCCACATTTGTTTAAACATCAGAATTTTCATAACCTTGGAATTTTGATTTAAAGACCTAATCTTTATGCCAACATCAGAACTGTTAAATCTGTTACGAGACAAGGAATAAAGATTATGTTTTCTCAGCTAAGAAATGGAAGTTTTATCTACTATAGTAGATTGTTGTAAGGTTGATTAATACCAGAGAGTTATGAAGAGAAAATATCCTAAAGAACATGTAATTTATCAGATTTTCAAGACTTGCTTTCACCAAGAATACTTCATTCCCTGATCACTGTTAGTACCTTTAAGTCATCACATTGTAGTGGAAGGGTCAGTGATCTAGACAGGATTTAGATGATTTTGCTTCTGCATCCAGTGTGATATAAACATGGACAGTTGAATTTCCTTCTCTGCAAATTTTTATAAAGTTTTTCATCTGAAATATAAGATTGATGACATTTAACTATTTCCTAAAAATGAATAGGCTTGAGAGGAAGAAATTTTTAAGTCTTAAGCATGTATATACCTGTTTAGAAAATTGGTCAATCTTTTACTACTTAAACTCTGTTTATATACAGAGTTTGCTTTATTTTTGGTAGTGTCTATTCATATATTTACAAAAGATTCTTAAGTATTTAGAGTTTTAACTTGCGGCATTGCCCATTTATCCAGTACATTCCTATTCTGTTTCTCATCAATTATGTGGCTGATTTGAGGGATACCAGATTCATTTATGTGAAAATATTTTCCCCCATTTAGTTCCTGGAAAAATGAATTTGGTCATGATTTAGGACAAAAGTGAAAATTTGCTCCTTCCTCCACTCCCTCTCTTCTTCCCTGCCTTCTTCCCTTTCTTCTTTTCTCCTTCCCTTTTCCTTCCATCCTTCCTACCTCCCTCCTTGGCTCTCATTGTTTCCTTTCTAGTTGTCTTCTCTGACCTTAATATTATTTTTATTATACTTTTCTTTCGAATCAAATAGAAGTTATACACAGGGGTACACATTTTAATAAGTCAAAAATAGGTAAATAGGGCTGGGGATTTAGCTCAGTGGCTTAAGCGCCTGCCTGGCAAGCACGAGGTCGTGAGTTTGATCCCCAAAATCTTAAAAAAAAATAGATAATTATAAGTAAAAATGGATAATCTGCCCATCATCTCATGTTAATTAAATTTCTTAAAAACTTATAATATTTTATACATTTGAAAAAGTGATAAAGGTATAGAAACACATAGTTATGTATGACTATATATATATAATGTATATATATAATATATATGTATATATTATAAATGTGTATATATATATTCATTCAAAGTGATTTATTTATTTATTTACTTTTTTTTTCAAAGTGATTTAATACTAACAACTATCATGACACCAGTAACCAGGTTGGCAACATATATATGTTAAGTGATTCAGAAATGAAGCAACAGAAACTATGGGGTTGACAGCTTGTCTTTGCACAAAGAATGTGGTCCCCAGGAGAGAAAGCTTGTCAAGAGTAAGCAGATTGTCCAGATTTTGTAAAATAAATTAAAGAAACAACAGCAATCTCATTTTATGTACAATGTTCTGATGTTTAAAGCTCTAGAAAGGTTGGATTAATACATTTCCAAGTATAATATCTTTAAGATTTTCTGAAGTCTAATTTATTGCATAAGCCATAATCGAGATTCTCATTATATAATACCCAAAGGATATGCTATGAAACATTTGGTGACAAATTTTCTTTTATTATAAACAAGATTTTCATTTAAAAAAACCAATGAGTCAGATTTTGAGAGATTCTTATATTGATCACTTGATTTACTGTGTGTCTATTTCTCCATAATAAACTAATTCTCTCTTTGTAGCCAGTAAGTCTCTTGAGAAAGATACAGAGGTTATCTCAAATCTGTTTCTTTTTCTCACAACTTATACTGATGAGTTGAAAAGTAATGGAAGAATTTCTTCTACTTTTTTCACCATATCCATAATTTTATAATTAGCTCAAAATAAAATATTCTTGAGAATTCAAACTTCAAACTCATTATTTCTCTCTCTCTCTCTCTCTCTCTCTCTCTCTCTCTCTCTCTCTCTCTGTGTGTGTGTGTGTGTGTCTGTCTGTCTGTCTCTGTCTCTCTCCCTTTTTCCATGCCTCTGATGTTTTTGAATTAAAACTGGTGTTTACTTTGTATCTGGATATATCTACTTTTTGCTAACATAATTTTCTTGTTTAATTTTTAGACTATTTTATTCTTAAATGAATTTTCATATCTAGTTATTATCCAATATTTATTTCTTACCTCTTTTAGGATAAAAATGTGTAGGCATTTCCTGAAGCATAGACACTGTTAGAAAAATTATCTAGTAATGAGATTATCAACAATATTAATCCAACTATTTGTACAGGTTCTTTCATTGAAAGACTATTTCAGGATATAATGAAACTATCATTCTGTGCCATCTCATTTCACTACAATATAAGGAGATGTAAATATATGATTAACGAATGATTTGGGGAGACTCTAGCTGAAACTTTTACTTGAAGCCATTCTCAGACTGAAACATAAACACTGTTACATTATTGGATAGCACTGTTAGTATTTTCCTTTTATGTAATATGCAGCTATATGTTTCCTTTATTCCACTATTAACTTTCCACTTTTAACATTATTTTAATCAATTTATGTTTTGGCTTGTATCCAGATATCCCCAAAGGCTCATATGGTCATAGGTGGGGTTTTGCGGAATGACTGGAACATGGGCATAATTAGTCCATTAATTGGTTTAGCATGTTTCTGGGTGTAGATGATGGACTTATTAAACAGGGAAGACCCACCATAGACCTGAATCACAGCAAAAAAAATATGCTTGCAGCCAGTTTGAAATAAAAAGGGAAAGAAAGAAGGCTTATTTTTTCCTACCTTTTATTCTATGAAGTTTTTCTTTTCTGCCATGCCCTTTTGCAGAGCTGTCCTATACTGGAGCTAGATGAATATGGTTTGAAAATTCTACAAACTGTAGAGATTTTTTTTTAAAAAAGGGTAAAACTAAACTTAACAGAACAAAGCAGATCAGAAGAAAACAATGTAAGTGACAGATTTCAATGCAAGACAACAGGAGATCATCACTGGATACTATAACATGTCTTGTTTTCTTCTAAATAGTTGTCCATATCTTCACACACAGTGAATTCATACAAAACAAAATAGCATTAAACTAATCAGAACAGAGTGATGAAGGTATTATAGGCCTTCAAAACCAGACAATAGGTAAATCAACAATGCCTGCCATAATGTCTCTTGTTCTCTTCAAAATAGCCGCCCATACCTTCATGTATGTTGAACAATACAAAACAGACTAAAATCACTCTGAACAAAGAATAATGGCATTACTGGATTTCACAGCAAGATGACACAGAATCAGCAATGTATACCATAGATTCTCTTTTTCTTCAAAGTAGCTGTTCAATTCATCATGCATTATATAATCAATTCTCATAAACTGTTTAGAAGTGCTAGGCATGTATAAGTCTCAACATGTATACATATACTTTCTATATTAGAAGGAAAATGAAAAAAAATTTTTATAAAAACAAAAAAAAGATAAATAAATAACAATAGCAAAGAGCCCAAAACTCTGACAATATAGGCCTTCACTGTTGGGCTCCTACTCTACTTCTCATTTGCAAGACATCTCTGCTCTTGTTTTCTTCTATCCATTCTTTATTATTCTCTTTCTTTGTACTTTTCTTTACTCAAATGAGAGATACCATATGATATTTAAACATGGGTGATTCATTTATTTCACTGAGGATTAGATTTTACAGTTGCACAATTTTCCAACAGATGTCTTGATTTTTCCTTTACAGTCAGGTAATATTTGATTATATATGGATGATGCATTTTCTTTTTTTATTTTGAAGAGAATAAAACCAAATGAGACAAAACATGATACAGTCAATCAAAACAAAAGGATGATCACAGTACATGACAAAAAAAAATACAAGGAGATCAACAATGGCTACCATAATTCCTCTTGTTATCTTCAAAAGAATTGTCCATATCATCAGGCATAATAAAATTGAACAAAACAGTACAGAACAAAACCAATACACACAAAACATTGGAGACATTGTAGGACTTCAAAAGAAGATAATAGTCAAAACAGAATAAGTATTATAGTGTACCTTATTGTCTTCAAAGTAGTTGCCTATACCATCAGCCTTGATACTATCAAACAAAAAAGAATAGAATAAAATCAGTCAAAACAAAACAGTGAAAGCAATATAGCACTTCAAATCAAGTTAATAGGAAATAAAAAGTGGTTACCATAATATATCCTGCTATCTTTGGAATAGCTTTCCATGGCATCAAATCTAGTACAAGTAGACAAATTGAAACAGAATAAAAGCAAACTAAACAGAATGATGAAAACAATATGGGTTCCAAACCATGATACAAGATCAACATTGGCCACTTCCTTCCCTTTTTAGACAATTCCTCCCCTTTCACTTTCATGTGATGTATTGTACATTTTGTATCCCACTAACTCCTTTAGTTTTAATATTAGGGAGGCAACCCACCATTCACCTAAGTGATTCTGAAACTTTTTACCCCTAAGCCTGATCTCAAGTTGTATACATTTACTTACAAGAGCAGCAAGGTTTTCTTTATTCATAGCTGAGTAATTTTCCATTGTATAAAAGTGTCATGGCTTTCTAACCAATCTGTAGTTGATGGGTAAACTACCCCCACTTTTTCTAGTTCCCTGTCACATAGAGCATTGTTTTCTGGTCTTTGACTTTCCATGTATAAACTTCCTTTTGGGTTAAGTGTATTTCTTATATGAAGTATATTGATGCCCCCTATCTCCTGATCCACTCTGTCTGTGTTTTTTTTTTTATTGGTGAATGAGGCGATCTATATTATTGATTATGGACAACCTCTGCCTCATCTCTGCCCTGTTATTTTTTGGCCATTGGTTGTCTACTTTTCCCCTTAATTCTAATGTCTGCCCCCTTCAGTCAGCTCTCCTGCCACTATTTCAGAAACGATGGTCTTTTTCTTTTTCTCTCTCTCTCTCTAGAATGTCCTTCAGTAATTTTTGTAGGGTTGGTTTGGTTGTCATGAACTCCCCCAGTTTGTCTGTGTTGTGGAAACATCTTTTTTCTCCATTAATTTTGAAGGATAGTTTTGCAGGGTAAATTAATCTGGGTTGGAGGTTATTTTCTTTCAGGACTTGGAATACTTCACACCAAGCTCATCTTGATTTGATGGTTTGTGTCAAGCAGTCTGTCATGATTCTGATGGTTTTTCTTTATATGTGATCTGTTTCTTTTCTCTGACAGCTTTTAATACATTGTTACTATTTTGAATTTCTAGGATCTTGATTATTATATGTCTGGGTATAGATCTATCTTGGTTATAGCTGGCTGGAGTATCTGAATATCATTTCCTTTTCCTATGCTTGGGAAGTTTTTTTTAATTATTTCTGTAAATAGCCTTTGTATTTCATTTGTATTTATCCCTGCTTCTTCATTCATTTTTTTAATTTAAAGAGGAAAAAAACATGTAAAGGGTAGAGATAATACAGAATTTCCAAAAAAAAGATAAACAGTAAAAAATCACTAGATGATAAATTAGATATTGTCCTCTCAGAAATAGTTGTCCAAGTTAAAAAATTAAAGCATACAAAGTAGATATTCAAACAGTGAGACTGTAAACAGCTACACATGCATGATTCTCTACATGTATTTCTATCCTTTCTGTATTAGAGGAAGAAACAAAACATAGCAAGAAAAACCAAAACAAATTCCTATAAAAACATGAAACCAAAAAGTCATATAAAAACCACAGTACAATATGATCTACAATGATTGCTGTGTTGTTTCTTATTTTCAATAGAGTTATCTTTATCATTAGGCATAATTGAATATAGCAGTATAATTGAATATAACAGTACATAACAATATTAGTAAAAACAAAACATTGTATATAGTATAAAACTTCAAAGGCAGGTAATAATCAAAGTAGAGTGGATATTCTAGTGAATCTTGTCATCTTCAGTGTAGTTGCCTATACTCTCAGACTTGATACTATCAATCATAACAGCTTTGAATAAAATCTATCAATACAATACAGCAATCTAATAAGCCAGATTGGATTATGATCAGTCATGGTAAAACAGTGTAGGTTATACAGAGCTTTAGATCAAGTTAATAGAAAATTAAGGATGATTACCGTACTATAGCCTGTTATTTTTGGGATCACTATCTGTGCCCTCAAATCTAGTACAGGTAGAATGACTGGAACAGAATATAATATATCTAAGCAGAGTGGTGTGAGTAACATGGGTTTTAAATCCTGGTATACTATTAACAATATAGTGTATCAAGACCATCTGTGTTAGATATTCTAGCTATCCTTCTCTGCCTCATTTCTGCTGTGCTATTTTTCTGCTTCTGTTTGTCTACTTTTCTCCTTTATTCTACTGCCTTCCCCACTCATTGAGATCTTTCTGCCACTGTTCCTAAAATCCTGGTATTTTTTTTCTCTCTCTAGAATGTCCTTCAGTATTCTCAGTAGGGTTGGATTGGTGGTCACAAACTCACCCAGTTCCTCTTTGTCATGGAAGCATCTTGTTTCTCCATTAATTTCTAGTGACAGCTTTGCAGGGTACATCAATCTGGGCTGGAGGTTATTTTTTTTTCAGGGCTTGGAATACTTCACTCCAAGCTCTTCTTGATCTGATGGTCTGTGTCAAGAAGTCTGCTGTGAACTTGATGGGCTTACCTTTATAGGAAATCTGTTTCTTTTCTTTGACAGATTTTAATATTCTGCTTTTATATTGAATTTCTGGTATCTTCGTTATTATATGTCTGGGTGTAGCTCTGTTTTGGTTGTAGGTGGCTGAAGTTCTGCATGCCTCACATAACCAAATGTCATTTTCTTTTCCCATGCTTGGGAAGTTTTCCTTAATTATTTCCATGAATAGCCTTTGTAATTTGCCTGTTTGTATTCCTGCTTCTTCGTTCACATTACTTATTCTTAAATTATAGATTCTCTTGTCGTCTTCTAGCCTTTGTATCATTACTGCCTGTTTCCTTGTTATTTTTAAGAGATCTTTCATGATCATACATTGCAAATTTGTCTTCAAGTTTTGATAGTTTATTCTTAGTTTCTTTTAAGGAGTTTTGCTAGCTTTCAGTGGAGTTTTTAATTTCCTGGTAATCTCTTTGAATCTGCTTCATGTATTCTATATTTTCTTCATATTCTTTATCAAATGTTTCTTTCCTTTTTTTTGTGTTCCTCCCTTCTTCCATCTATGTCTTCCTGAGAGATGCTTAGCATTTCTTTAATTACTCTACTCATTTCTTGCTTTACCTGATTTAATATTTCAGTTTTGAGCTCATCTATTGAAGCCATGTCTGATGTTGCATGCTTGCCACGCTCAATCTTCCTTGTTTTTCCCTCTCCTGGATCAGTGCTCTCAGGGTTCTGGGCTAGGGGCTCCTCTTGTCTCTCTTTCCTGTCATGGTCCCAGCCTCCTCCACACAGGTGTACAGTGGAGGTCCCAGCCCCCTTCCCTGTTGGCCACAGTTCCTCCAAAGCATGCCGTTAAGGGACCTCCACTCTGTTCTGCCTGCTCTTGTCACTGAGGTGTAAACGGACTGTGTATGCTGGCCCCTCCCCACTGGGCCAACAAAATTTCAGGGGCCCTCACCAGGTTAGTGCGTGCTAGGCTCAGGGAATCGATTTGGGATGGCTCATTGGGTCCCGGCCAGGGGTATGACCCAGTCCAAGCAAACCCCATGAATCTGCTTTGGGGAGGGGGCAGCCAACTGAAGTCACTGTCACTCCCAGTTCAGACTCCCCCTGCCCGATTCCAACATGTTGCTCATTTGGTTGTGTCTTTCCTGTGATGGGGGGGTCTCATTCCCAGCATTGACCATGGATTAATGAAGGTCCATTCACCAGCTCCACTCTCTGTTGGGCTCACCAACCCCCAACTTCAGCGAGGCTGTGGCTCCTGTGAGTGGCAGTGAGAACTAGTTTGGGCAGCTCTGCCAGCTGATGTGAATTTGCGAATTCAGGCCAGTGCAAATTTGGCGTGATGCAGTGAAAATGCCGTGTCTGTTTTTTAGCTGTTCCAATTGTAGCCCAGAGACTGCATGTTTGATGAGCTTTTTTACATTTTAATTTCTTCCTGTGTCAAGAGGATCCATCACCCTCTGTCTGGATCTCTCCAGTTTGTTTTATTCTGTCATATGAGTTGTTTCTCCTGGGAGGCTTTGTATTTTGTTGCTCACTGATTGGCCATTTTTAGCTCCTCTTCATTCACATTTTTTATTCTTAAATTATACTGCCTCTTGTTATCTTGTAGCCTCTTTATTGTTACTTCCTGGTTCCTTGTTATTTTAAAGAGATCTTTCCTTTCACAATTGCTAGCTGCAAACCCATCTCCAAATTTTGATAGTCTATCTTTAGTTTCTTTCAAGCAGTTTTGTCAGCTTTCAGTGGAGTTTTTAATTTCCTGATAATCTCTTTGAATCTGTTTGATGTATTCTAATTTTTTAATATTCTTTAGTGAAAGTTTGCCTCATTTTTCTATATTGCTTTATTTTCCCATCTGTGCTTCTTTAGAGATGCTTAGCAATTCTTTTAATATGTTTCTCATTTCTTCTTTTCTTTTGGGGTAGTATTTCTATTCTAAGTTCTTTAATAGCTTCTTGAGTCATTTCTTTATTGCATTTGCTGTTGCTTCAGAAACTGCATGTGTGACTCCTAATCTCTTCCATGTTTACATCTCTTGGATCAGTATTGCTTGGGTTGGAGTCCAGGGACTGCTTTTTGCTTCTTCCTCTTGTCATGTTTCTGGTTTCTTCTGGACCAGTAGGTGGTGGGGTCCTTGACACTTCCTGTGTTGGCTACAATTTCTCTGAAGCAAGATTGTTTGCTTTTTCTAGCCCATGCTGGCTAGGGGTATCTGATGGTGTTCATTTGGTGCCCTGGTACAGAGCTGTTTGTTGCTTTTCCCAGCCCTGTGGTGGCTACTGGAGTGCAAGTAGGGGTGGGGCAGGCTGCCTCCTTCCACCCAGACTGGTTAATAGCAGGGAGCCCTCACCACATAAAGTACTTGTAAGGTGGCCAGGAAGAGCTGGTTGGGCATAGCTTTAGGGAAACCTGGGCAATGGCTGTTGCACCATGTACAGGGGTGGGACTCAGTCCAAGCAATTTCCACCAGTCTATTCTGACCTAGGAGTGGCCTATTAAATCCAAATATACTTGTAGACAATCTGGTAAAATAGCCAATGAGAAGAGCAAGTGAAAACAATTTAGCATACTTTATATTCTTAAAACATGAGTAATTTATGTTTAATTAACTTATGAAATCATAGTGAATTTCTAGTATATTATATGCTCAATTCCTGTACACTACCTCTGATTTTTAAAATATTTAAAATTTTCTCAACAATTTTTTCTTTGTAATCCAAATTTTCTTTTCTTTATGCCAAAGGAGAGAAAAACTATAATCTAGATACATGTTGTCTAATTGTTTGTAATAAATATTCTGTTGTTTCAGAAAATCACATAGTCTTCTCTGATTTGACTCAGACCAAACCAAAATCTTTAGATTCAATAGTTGCATAAACAAAATTACATACTTTTGTCATCTCTATGAGTTTGCAGAAGATGTTTTCTCTAAAAATATTTTTCCCTAGTCCCAAACTTTGTCAATTCCCAAGCCACATGGTACAATTGTTGTCTAGTTGTTGTCTAATTGTTTGTAACAAATACTCTGTTGTTTCAGAAAATCACACAAAGAGGTGTTATTTCCCTGTGTATATGAATCTTCATTTTGGAAAAAATATGTTCTAAGAATTGGACCAAGGTAAAACAATATTTCAAATTATAGGTAAAACAGGTTCTTTTATCCTCATTTTGAGTCATTTAAGTGAAATACCCCAAATATCCTTGTCTAAGAAAATCAAGAATTACTTATATTGCTAATGAAAGTGTTAAAAGAGTGCTCAGACATGTCACTAAAACTATACCACATGGCTAAGGAATTGACAAGAAAGTTTGGGACTAGGAAAAAATATTTTTAGAGCAAACATCTGCAAAATAATAGAGATGAAAAAAGTATGTAATTTTGTTTATGCAACTATTGAATCTAAAGATTTTGGTTGGGTTTGCATCAAATCAGAAAAGACTGTGTATTACCTACTTTTTTTTTTTACTTTACCAGATTGATATCTTAAAATGGTATCTACTATAATGTATCTTGTAGACTAATTCAAACCAGTGATATAAAAATCACTCATGCTTCATCACAAACTATTTTTATGTGTTAATACTGTTAACAATATAGCTTCAAATGCTATTGATTATACTTACCAAAACAATTAGTCAGGTTTCATATGAGAAACTTTTTATTTATTTATTTATTTATTTAAAGAAAGAAAAAAAGGGTGGAATAATACAGAATTCAAAAAAATTAACAAGAAGAATTTGCTAGTTGAAACATTATATATTGTCATCCTAGAAATAATTGTTCAAGTTGCAAAATCATATTATAAAAAGTGGATAGATACTGAAACATTGACAGTGCAAACCATTTTGTTCAAATTCAACAAAAATTTAGTAATATTGTCCTCTATCTTTCACACTTATACATATAGTTCTATCTTTTAGAGCACTGTCCTTCCCTTTCATTTTTTACAATATCTATTATACATTTTGGATCTTATTACTATTTTAGTTTTTATTATTTTTACACTAGAGAGACAATGTGATATTTACTAATGTGTCTTGTTTTTTAACTTATGAGGATAGTCTAAAGTTGTCCCCATTTACCTATAAAGACCTCAAGATCATCCTTTTTATAGCTGAGTAATATTCCATTACATAAAAATTCCACATCTTTTTCATCCACTCTGTGGTTGATGGGCATTTTGGTAGTTTCCAAGATTTAGCTATCACAAATTGTGCTGCTATGAACATTGGTGCACATATATCACTGTGACATGGCCTTTTCAATTTTTCTGGGAAAATACCCAGGAGGGGACTAGCTAGATTGAGTAGAACTTCCAATCCTAGTTTGTTGAGGAATCTCCATACTGATATCTACAGTGGCTGCACCAGTGTACACTCCCAACAGTGGAGAAGTGTACCTTTTTCCCCACAGCCCCACCAACATTTGTTATCATTTGATTTCTTGATGGCAGCCATTCTTCCCAAGGTGAGATAAAATCTCAGTGTTATTTTAATTTGCATTTTTGAATGATCAGTGATGGTGAACATTTTTTCATGTATTTATTTGCCATTTGTGTATCTTCATCTGAGAAATGTGCGCTCATCTCCAATGCTCATTTTTGGAAAGGGTCTTTGAATTTGGGGGCTTGATGTTCTTCAGTTCTTTATATGTTCTGGACATAAGTCCTTTGTCTAAGGGATTGTTGGCTAAAATTCTTTCCCATTATGTGGTTTTATTTTCAATTTTTTTGGTGATTATATGAGAAACATATTATGTTGTGATGGTAAGTTGAGCACAGTTCATGGAGTCATTGCCTCTTTTATTTATTTATTTTTTTTGAGATATGGTCTTTCAGACTGACCATGAATTCACTATGCAGCTGAGGCTGGCCTTGAACTCACAGTGATCCCTTTGCCTCAGTCTCCTGAGTTCTGGGATTATAGGCACATGCCACTAAACACGAAATCATTACTTTTACACTATATGCCATCCCTTGTCTTTGCTTGTCTGGAGGTGCTCCTTTACCCTTATTATTAGCCACTATGAACTAATAATCAGTGCTGCCATGATATTCTTTCACTGGTGTTTGAGAACTATGCAGTTAATTCCTGAAATCACAAGTTAAATTAAGCCTCTCCTTTTAAATTCTGGGCACCAAATATTGAGACTCAGCAAAGGTAAAGCTTACTAATGCCTCTCTGCATGTGGTATTAGATTCCTTATCAAGTCTTTACTTCTCTTGTTTCTATGTTCAGAAAATATTTCATGATGGCCCCGTTTTTTTTCTGTTATTTTTTCTTCAAGAAAGTTAAACTACACATTTTAAAAACTTATAGATGTCAGAAAATTTTCCTTTGAAATTGATATTTATAATGGCTCTTGTAAATTTAATCATATTTTAATGCTATCCTAATTCACTTCCAATAACATAAAATTCTTATAAGATAATTTAAAGACATCTAAGATTCCATTATAAATTGGGTCTAGTAGCAATAATATTTGTGCATGTGTTTACTTGCAGGAAAATTTTACAATAAAAACAGAGAAATGGGTGAAAATATGTTTGAATCTTTGGTGTAGTAAATCCCATATCTAGTAGCTACATACAAATATCAAGATCCATAGTTAGTCACACAGAAAACAGGGATATTTTGTATTGTGAACTATTAATTGTATCTCCAGGTTATAATCAACACTGGGAGTCTCATGTTTTTCTCCTTAATTATCGTCTGTGCATATTTTAGTTATAGATAGAGACTATTTCATCTACATTGATTTAAAGCCCACCCATACTTTGATCATCCAAAAATATTTGAAAAGGTTAACTGCTACCATTCTTAGGTAAATTTTCCTAGAGTTATTTACTGTTTCTTAAGAGCCCTTTATATATGAATTATGCTGTATAATTTCAGCAGACTACCATTTTCATTCTTGAATAAGACAAATATACCTATAATGGAGTAGAAATATTTCAACTTATCAACCATCATGCAGGTACTTGTTGGTCAGAACTCTGTTAAGTATTCAAGGTAAAAAGAAAAATAACACATGATAATTGTACTCTTGTCTCTCACAGCCAGGTCAGAGTTCCAGATAACCTAGAAAACCTTTAGAGCTAAATTTTTAGCACTATTTGAAAAGAGATAGAAAATGTATTACTCTGCCTGAGAAAATCCACGAGCTGTCACCATATTATATTGCACTATTCTTTGTATTTTCAACATGACCTCAAATTGTTCTAAATAACCAGGGAAAATTAAAGCATTGTTATCATTTATATTTCTAGATGTTAGCACGTTAAGTTCCACAATTCAAAGGTCCCAAAAACATTATACAAACAATTTCATGGAACATACAAAAAAGTATGTCTATTTTAAGATATTTCACACAGAAATAAAAAAGAGATTCCAAAGCTTAAACTGTTTTTGTTATCATAGAGGTAAATGAGAAGGAGAAAAAGATTTAAAAAAAGAAACAAGCTGATAATGTACACTAAGCCACTTCACAAATGAATATAAACTTCAGGCATGGCAAACATGTTCTAATAAATTTAAAAATCTAAATTGAAGCAAACAAAAACACAACAAAAGACAGTTTTTGTTCATGCTTGAACATTTGATTCTCTCTTAGCATTCCCTTCCTGTGTTTTTATTTTGTAACATAGCTTTAAAGTTTAAAAAAAGCACAATCCTAAGTGTACTGTACACATCTGCTCTGCAAACTTACTTATTTTTTAACTCAACTTCCCAAACTAATTATATAAGATAGAACATTGTTATGAGCCTAATGTAAGAACAAAGCATACAGCATGGGAAATATTACTGAGAATCAATAAATGGGACCACATCAAATTAAAAGGTTCTGCACACCAAAAGAAAGAACCACAAAAGTGAAGAGGAAACCTACAGATTAGGAATAAAGATGCCATATATTCCTCAGACAGAGAACTAATATATAGATATGTAAAGAACTCAAAAAATTATACCATGATGTATATCTAAATTGCTCTAACAAACTTAATACAAAATTATATCTCCCAAAACAAAAGACATAAAGGTATACTATTACATCATACTCATGTTTATAGCAGCACAATTTATAACATTCAAATCTTGGAAGGGAAATAAATGTCCAACAACAGATGAATGTATAAAAAATGTGTTTTTTACACATAGGTTAGTGCTTCTTTGCAATAAAGATAAGTTTGGCATATTATAGCAAGGTGATTGAATAATGGAGAACATGGTAGTACTGTAGTAAGGAGAGCATGAATCTGTTAAGAAGCTCCTAGCTGAAAGTGCTGATGGGGGGTAGGACTTATTCAGAGGTGAATTCCTAGGTGAAAGTGCTGGTAGGAGATAGAATCCTGGCAGAGGACTTGTATCACTGGGATCTTGCCTTTGGAGGGGCTTCTCTTGATTTATCTATTTCATCTTCCCTCTGATGCCAGTGGCATGAAGTGAGCAGCTCCCCTCTGCTCACCCCTACTATCATGTTTGTGTCTTTGAGTCAGATAATGCTGGCCTTTAATCTCTAAAACCATGAGATAAAATCCTCTTCCTTTAAATTGAGAGTATGAGGGATTTTGTCTCAACAAGGAAAGATCTGAGTAATACAACAGTAAAGGGAAGCGAGATCAGTGACAGGGAAATGGAAGTAACATCTTTCTCATTCTTTTTCTCTTTCTTTCAAGTATTCATAGCACATATAAATAGATGGGTCTATGTGTGTGTGTGTGTGTGTGCTTAAATGTATATCATAAACAGA
This sequence comes from Hydrochoerus hydrochaeris, assembly GCA_004027455.1. Taxonomy (NCBI): domain Eukaryota; kingdom Metazoa; phylum Chordata; class Mammalia; order Rodentia; family Hydrochaeridae; genus Hydrochoerus; species Hydrochoerus hydrochaeris. The sequence goes on along the minus strand of PVLA01004084.1, from coordinate 52,463 downwards.
AAAAAGAAAAGGATTTTTTTTCTCTCCCTTATCTCTAGCTCCCTGATAGATACATACAGTTATACATACAGACACACACAAGTATAAACACCTTAGAATGTAATAGGTGTGTATTTAAAAATGTACGTAGACCATCTTATTCTTTATCCTCTCTTACATTATGTATGTGCATAATTGATGTTGCTATATAAATATATATAATCATATATACACACATATGCACACACACACACACAACACACACCCCACACACATATTGAATTTTCAAACTGGCAGTTTTAAAACCTTAGCACAAAGTTTAAATATTTTGAATATGTGTGGATTTGGGATTGCTTTGAACCATACATAATTACTAAAATATCTTCCAAATCAGCCTAGTCATGGAGAGTGTACAATTTTATTTTGTCTTGTTTTGTTTTGTTTTTCCAGAACATTGAAATAGCTTACTAGAAGTTTAACTTCTCTGATGCTGCAATTCAGAAAACGTCATATGTAGGCTGTGCACCTCCTAGTCCCAGCCCTCGCCAATTCAGCCAGGGTGCCAAATGCAAGGAGGAAAAACGTTAATGGATGAAGATCTTCCTGAAGCATTTTAATAAGCCTCCAGCAGATCTAGTTTCAAGCCATCCCATACCAGTCTTCCCAGGCTTAGGTACAATACATCGCAATGCAAAACTCTGTCTTTTCTATCTAAACCCATGACTTGCACAATCTGTGATTCTGATAAGGATTTTTAATATCACTACTGTTGAAGTTGCTTTTCATGTGGCACTAATTAAACTGTGTTTCTCAGAAATAGGATATTACCATTATAAAATCTTAAATACATAATGTTGTGTTTGAAACAACATGGCAGGCTGAAGATTTAGCTCACTGAAATAAGTGCCTGTGCTTGGCAAGTGCAAAGTCATGAGTTTGATCCCCATTAGACAAAAGAAAAGAAAAGAAAAGAAAAGAAAAGAAGAGAAGAGAAGAGAAGAGAAGAGAAGAGAAGAGAAGAGAAGAGGAGAGAAGGAAGAAACAACACAGCAAGTAAAATGTGATAGAGTGCTGAAGGCATGTTCAATAGACATCTGATAGATTTTTGAAAGTTTGATATGAGAATGGTAAATAAAATACAAATGGAGAGTCATATTATATGCTTTCTTACATGTAGTGAACATTAATCTCCACTCAACTTGAAAGAATATACATCTACTGATCTATTGAACTAAGAAAATGACAGACAGTGTCATTGAAGGAAGAACCAACTTTATCTAGTTGTATATTGTATGGTACAAATATAAAGATAGGGTAATCAGAGCCAGGCTCACACCTGTAATCCCAGCACTTGGAAGGCTGAGGCAGGAGGATCATTGTGAGTTCGAGACCAGCCTAGGTTACAAAGTGAGCTCAAGGCCAACCTGAACTGCATAGAGAGATCTGTCTCAAAAAGACAAAAAAAAAAAAAAGATATGGTAATAATAATACTATTACATTTTCTTGAAAAAACATTGAAGAAGTTGAAAAGGAAACCAAGCATTCTAGATTTAGCCATAAAGCTTCTGTTCATCACTAATCTGTCCTTGGAACACATCTCCAAATAAGGAGAATCCCAAGAAGAAATTAAATATCACCAAAATATGGTTTGAAAGGAATGATTTACTCGGGAATGTCCCTATAAATGCATTTGGACTGATCGCAAAAAGATTTAAGTTTGAGCTTAATAAAATATTTTACATAGGAAAAAAGAATTTCTTAAGGATATTCTTTATTCCTTATAATCTTAAACAATGTTTCTAAAAACCTGTTAGTTTCTTAGAGAAGCTCAAAAGAAGCTATGATAAAGAAGTAACAATTTCAAGCATATTTATGCTTATGATTTTATTTAATGAGTTGAATTATAAGGAATTCATAGATGTGTTTTCTTGATAGCAATTTTTGATTATAGAGATGGAGTAAAATAAACTCTGAACTTCTATGAACACAGAGGAGTTTGACAAAAATACTTAGTTGTTAAGCATTTGTTTATTATTTATAGAAAAGTAAATATGACTGATAAGAGAAAATCAAGGGACTCATGCAATCATTCCCAGAAAGAGGAACAGGAGTTGCTAGCAATTTATTCTTATCTGCCATCTCAGTTTCCTGTTCAGGGAATCAGGCTTTCCATTCAGCTTTCTTTTTTCTATTTGTAGCATCAGTTGTTCTTGTGGCTTTACAATGTCCTTGTTCCACTGTATATTGATTATTAGTGAAACAGATAAAAATTGTTTTTTATTATAACGTTAAGTGAAATTAATCAGACAAACAGCTGAAATATCTCCTGGTTTCTCTTATCAAGAAAAACAAAATAGCAATAAAGAGCAAAATGAGAATTAAATAATTGAAAGTAGGGATATAAATCTTTCTCAAAAGAAAGGAGATCAAGTGGTAGAGGGGAGGTGAGAATGGGGCTTGATATGTGTCACGTACATTTACAAAAGAAATGTAAACATTATGTACTGGAAATGTGTACTAATAAAAAGTGTGACCTTAGTTCATCAGTTTTACAATGATAAAAATTGTTGGTTGAACCTCCGTAACCAAGTCTAAGAAGACTTCTATGCATTTTGATCCAATTTCAATAAAGATATTCTAGGACTTAAACTTCGGTCTGATGCTGTAAAAGAATTGTATATTTGAGACATCAAGAGGGAGGGAGTTTGTTTTAGGCACAGGAAGTATAAAAACAATTTCTGGATAGCAACTACTTATACCTACAAATTGTTTTGACAAGAGAAACAGAGAGATAGAATGACTTTTATGGGTGGGTCATAAAACACCATGCAATTTTCTGTTTGTTTGCTATAAATTTGAGCCATGTTACCTCTTGTCTATCAGAGGCTGTCATGATGGACAGATTATGTTATCTCTCTGAACATGAGACCCAGCAGAGCTAAGCCTTCTGTTCACTCACACTGAGTAAACAGAATAAGCTTTATTAAAAGTAGATTCTCTTGCATTAACTTTACTATCTTCCATTTAATAAAGTCATTTCTAGAAACTTTTGAGCATAATAAATTGACTCATGAGTTTTTCTTCAATTCTCTTTGTTTAATTGTTGCAGCAACTGTATTTTTATGTGAAAATTTGAGAAAATTACTGTTATCATCACAATATTGTCCACTATTTATTTTTATTAAGTTTTGTGAATAAATAGTTGAAAATAATGAAGTGACTATCTCTTAACCTCTAGTGAAGCTATTATTTGTTTTAACATAGAATATCTATATTAACATAGCCCATATTCCCAAGCAAAAAAAATATTTAAGGAACATTCTGTACTCATCATATGAAATTACTCACTGCATGAAAACCAAGTCACTAAGGATTCTAACATGTTATGAAGTGAGTATTAGAGATTATCTTAGAAAATTGTGCATAAGCTGCTCAAATAAAAGCAGGGATATGTATAGGGACAAAAGCCCATATTTGTAGCCAGGATATTTGTCATAATTCTTCTTATGTTAATGGCCTGATTAATCTTAGAATATTCACTATTTTTGGCTAGTCTTAAAGGATCTATTCTGTAAAGTAAATCACTGCTAAATATACACAGTGTTTTTGTAGTCTTAATTTCTGGATACAGATGTCTCTTTACTTCTTTCATAAACAAATTTTACATTAGCCAATAACTTTTGATATGGATAGTTACTTAACATCTGGCTGAATAATTAGTAACTGCCCTGAATTTGCTTATTCATTAACTTCATTTCTTTTGTTCCATTTATGTGGACAGAAGACACATATATGAAATATTCATTTCTGAAAATATGATATACTAGAATATTTAAACAGAATCTCTCATTGAAAACAACAAAAAATGTAAGCAAACAAATTTCAAAAGTCTTTTTAAAAACATAAATGCTTCACCATGGGAAAACAAATCACCAGAGTAAAATTAAGAGAAAATTAAATCAGAGAGTGTTAATACATAAAAAGAAAACAGCATTTCCCAAAAGCAATTTCCATAATTTTTTAAAGTTTACTATCATTTAAAGGCCTAAAAAAGTAAGCATATTAGAAATCATTGAAAGACTACAAATTGGTAAAACTAAAAAGATCTTTATAAGTTTGAACCTTTCAAAGAATTTATGCTCTTAGAATAATTGGATCAATAAAGAAAACTTTCTCATCAAACTTAGATCATTTGTTGCTGTACAAGGTAGGAAGAAGGAAATTGAATTAGGGAAGTGGAAAATACCTTTGGCATTCACATGAATTTACAGCCCAAACTTACATCAGCAGTGTTCAGTAAATTCCAAATTGTACATTACAATTTGATAATGTACTTGCTTGAGTAGAAGAGTTAGATCCAACTATTCTTTAAAATATGTATCTTTATTTTTAATCTCATCTTTCATAGATATGCCAGACATCATAGTAAGGTACAACATTTAAAGCACAATGAACCATAATAAAGCACAGGAGAAAAGCACATAATTGTTAAGAAGCTGAAGGAAGAGTGTGAGGAGAATCATACCATAATTAAAAGATTTGAATTATTGGACCCAAATAAACCTATGTTTAGTGAATTTGCAATGAAATGAAATCAAAATTAGAAATGTGTTTAGGGTACAATGATGTGATATTTAGGAAACAAAGCAAAGACAGCAAAAAATAATAATTCAACATATGGCAGCTTTATAAGCTTATTTGACAAACTTGAGATACAAATGAATGGTTTGAGACTCTAATCACATCTGTAAAATTTCTTTTGCTATATAATACAATCGTATTGATAGATTCTCTCTACTAAACTGGTGGGATTTATACAAGGGTGAATTTACTCAAAATCACATTACTCTATGCAAATTACTCTTCACACACAAGAATTCATATCAGCTTCTTACGTCAAAAATGGCTCTCTCTAGTGCACAGTCATTTAGGAGCTAGGGTGATAGGGATTCTGTTATTTTTACCATATGGTTCTCTACATTTCCCTGGTCTTTACTATTCTAATGAAATGAAAAGTGATAGAAAACGAGGAATAATGCTCTGGAGAGATTTCTGACTCAGACAGCAAAGCAGAGCACACATTTCTATGTGGATTCCACTGGCTAGAAGTCAGTGAAATGGCCAATCTTAGGAGTTAAGTCAGTTAAAAGTATCATCTAGTTCTAAGGCGAAAATGAGAGATGAAATGCTTTTAGACTATTACCTTTTGGTTACCATCTTAAAAGCATCTCATCCAAAGTCATTTTGAAAATTTATATTTTTCAAAGCTGGATACAATATGTGCATTTGTATGTGCTCTGTTGTAAGTTTCTATATCTTATTCAGAAATACCATTTTATTTCTCCAAACTTGTGATCACTGGCAAGCTCTTCAGCAGCTTTAACAAGCAGAATAGAAAAAGTTAGTTCCTTACCAGTTTGGAGAACTTTGATCCTTAATCAAACCTGCAGCTTTACCGATTTTGGAACTCTGAGTTGTGAGAAGCTCCCCTGTGGGATAAGCGTTTGAAGCCCATGTCACGTTGAAAAGTCACGAGCAGTTTCTCTGAAAAGCTCTATCTGTACTCTGTTCTGACAAACAGCTTGCGTTATCAGGTCAGAGACTCTTCTTGGTTACCCTGGGGCCAGCTTCCAGATGACATTAATGAGTGTGGGACCTAATAAAAAATTAACTAAGACCAACAGCAAATAGAAATGCAAAAGATAATGATAAATGATTGTTTACTATTACTATATTTTTGGACAGTTTGATATGCCAAAATAGATAATGTCAATGGAATTGGTTCCTGGAGCTAAAAAACTATTATTAAAAAAAATTCTCACGATGTAAACCATTCATATTAAAATTAGGTGGTAAGCTGAAACCTGGGAGAAATTTTGAGAAAAAAATATTGGAGGGTGGAGGAAAAAATGACATGCATCATATAATTTTGTAATGTTTTAACAAAATGATAACCCTTAATAATAAGTAAAAAAGGAAATATATTTATTGAACTGGCATCTGTAGTTAAGAAGTTGGTCATTTAATAGCTACTATCTGATAGGCTCCTCTGTGTCATACCTTTGTCATTCTATCAAGATATGGATCCTACTTGTTAACCCTCTTGAACTTCAGAAGGCTTGTGACTGCTTTGACCAAGCAAACATGAAAGAAATGATGGCTCAGTAGCCCTGGGATTAGCCATTCATCTGGTACCTTCGGCTTTCTACTTTTACAGATTCTGATTCTTCACATGCTTTCTCTCAGCCCTTAGCTGCCATGTTTTGCAGCTCATATTCACATGTGAAGGATTGATAATAAACACCCTCATCTGTTGGTAAATATTAACTGCTAGTCTTTTCATCAGACCATCTGGCATATACACGATTTGAATATTCAAAGTACTCTGATTTCAGATATGATATATCTGCAACTGCATAAAAGAAGGAAGCAAGTAACCAGCTGTGCTATGTCAACCCAAACAACAATTAAAGATATAATGTAATATTTCTGCTTCAGTCTTTAAAATACGATGTGTGACTTCTTACACAGAGTTTGGGGCTACAGTCTCTGCCAGAAATACAAGGGATGCAGGATTAAGACATCAAGACATAGATTACTGAAATAATCCAGAATTTTGAATTTCACAGAATTTGGTCTGCTTGCCTGTGAGCTTGCATTAGAATACTAATTCCTGTTCTCCTTCTGCCTCCTCCTCTTCTGAATGGGAATATGGTCTCCAGGCCAATCATATTCCTGCATTTTGGAAGTAGTAATTGTTTCTCTACTTTTGCAAGTCCATAGTTGGAGAAATATTTGTATCAAGATCATATTTAGAATTTTACCTATCCCTTATTAAGATGATGAGGTTTGGAATATTTTGGGTTGATATTTAGGTAATATTTTGGATTTTGTGGTAATGCCAAAATGATTTCAGTCTTATGGAGATGTTGAGGTAAAGTGAATATATTTTACATGTATGAAAGATAAGACTTTTAGAGGAACAGAGGTCAGTGGGTCGAATAATGTTCTCCAAAACTGTATATGTCCTTGGAGTCTCAGAATTTGGCCTTAATTGTAATTAGAGTTTTTGCAGATGTACTTTGTTAAGATAATGTCATAGTGCAGTAGAGTGGACATTATATCCAATTAATAGTGTAAACATTAATAGTGTAAAAAACACAACACATAAACAGAGAACACTATGTGAAGATAGTGGCAGACCCTAAAAGACAACTATGATACAAGGGAAGCCCAGAACTGACTAAGGCTACCCAACATGACAGAGTAGAAGACTTCCATGCAGCATGTGTGCATATGACTTCAAAGTCACCTTCATTTTACAACTATAGTTTCCAGAATTATGAAACCACAAGTTCCCTTTTGTGATACCACCCTACTTGTAGAAATTTGTTATGGCAGCCCAAGATCCCTAAGGAAGTAATATACAACATTATAAGATATTGCAAAATTGGTTTTTGTGATATTTCTATTAATCTCATGATAAAAAGCAAAAGTGATGCAAAATACCAATGACATGGTAGATTATTGCCTTTCAAGGCAGAGTAATCTGCCTAATGATTGCATGTAGAGTGAATTTCTGTGGTCAAATTTAAGGAGAGGTTTTGATCTTCCTCATAAGTCATGTCAGCAGAGGTTTCTGCAAGTATAGTGTCTCACATCAATTGCATTCACTTTCTGTTCCTTTAGACTGTCCTCATAATCCTTAAAAGATGACTATATGACTTTCTGTATCCATGAAGCCCACAGATAGTAGTAATCTTGAATTCTAGAACTGAATCAACTAAAACAAAGACAAGTAAACCTTAGTTTTTAAAATGTGTTATTAAAAGCCAATTTTATGGCCCAGAGACCTCTACCAACCACCTGTCTGAAGGGGACCAGAAACATGACGAGACAGAGAAAGAGCAAAAGGTCCCCAACTGTGGAACCAGGGAAAGTGAGTCCAACAGAGGTAAATGCAGAGGAGGTTGAGAGCAGCAAACCTGTAATGTCAGAGACAGCCTCATCAGAAATAAAGAAATACATCCATGACCTCATCATCAAATTTAAATCTGAAATTCTAACTCAGGTGAAGCAAGATATAAGAATATTAATAAAAGAAGTCCTGGGTAATCCTCAAGTAGACACAAATGAAAGAATAGAGGAACCCAGAGAAAGGAGAGAAGCCTTTGATGAAGAATATAAACCAAATCTAGAATATATGAAACAGATCCAAAGAGAATATCAGGAAATTAAAAACTCCATTGAAACCTGGCAAAACCTTTTAACAGAAACTAAAGACAAACTTTCAAAACTTGAAGATAGATTTGCAAAGTATGATTATGAAAGGAAGGATCTCTTAAAAATAACAAGGAACCAGGAAGCAATGATACAAAGGCTAGAAGATGACAAGAGGATTTATAACCTAAGAATAAAATATGTGAATGAAGATGCAGCAACAAATACAAATGAAATAAAAAGTCTATTCAAAGAAATAATTAAGGAAAACTTCCCAAACATAGGTAATGGAAGTGAAGTTCAGATAAATGAGGCATATGGAACTCCAGCCAGCTACAACCCAAACATATCTACACCCAGACATATAATAATCAGGATCCCAGAAATCCATCACAAGAACAGAATATTAAAAGCTGTCAGAGAAAAGAAACAGATCACCTATAAAGGAAAACTCATCAAAATCACAGTGGACTTCTCAAAGCAAACCATCAAATCAAGAAGAGCTTGGAGTGAAATATGCCAAGCCCTGAAAGAAAATAACCTCCAACCCAGAATAATGTACCCTGCAAAACTGTCTCTCAAAATTAATGGAGAGAAAAGATATTTCCATGACAAAGAGGAACTGGGGGAGTTTGTGACCACCAATCCAACCCTGCAAAGAATACTGAAGGACATTCTAGAGAGAGAGAAGAAAATCACCAGGGTTCCAGGAATAATGGCAGAAAGGCCTCAAAGAAAGGGGCAGACAGTGGAATCAAGGAGAAATGTAAACAAATAACAACAGAAGAATAGCAGGCAGAGATAAGACAGAGAAAATTGGTTATATCACTGTTTTATCTTGACTGATTTTATTTGAATCTGGTATACTTGAGAGTGTCAAGTCTGAGAGTAGGGGCAACTACTCTGAAGATGACAGGATTCAATAGGATACCCATTCTGGTTTGATTGTTACCTGCTTTTGAAGTCCTATAATGTCTCCAATGTTTAGATTTTGTTAATAGTGTAAAGCAATGCTAAGTTTATATTATATTTGATGATATAGACAATTTTATTGAAAATAACAAGAGACATCATAGTGACTACGGTAGATCACCTAGTGTTGTGTTTTTATATGTTCTTTTAATTTTGAGTTTCTCTAGGAACTTGTATTGCTGACTTGTTTTGATTTGTTTCTCCCTCTAATACAGAAAGGCTAGGTATATGTGTAGAGACTTATACATGTGTAGAACTTCTAAGTAGTTTACGAGAATGGATTATAGTTATTGTAAAGAAAAAAAAAGGAAAAGAGTATTCTAAAGTATATAACTGCATGTATGTTTGAGTGTGTGGAATTAATAACCATGTTGCTAAAGTTTTAGTAGATAAGCAAAATGGACTGCAGTCTCACTGTTTGGATGTCCACTTTGTGGACTTTACTTTTGTAACTTGAACAACTGCATCTAAGAGGAAAGTATGTAATTATCAACAAGTGACTTTTTACTGGTTACTATTTTTTTTCTGTTTTGTTTTTGAGATTTTGTATTGTTTCTACCCTCTTTCTGTTTCAAAATTTTTTCTCAAATAAAAAAATTTTAAAAAAAGCAAGAGGAGGAAAAGAAAGTGCTCTAAAATAGATAACTGTATGTACACTTAAGTGTGTAGGATTGATAACCATTTTACTAAGTTTTTGTTGGATTGGTGAACAGAACTATTTGCAGCCTCACTGTTTGAATGTCCATTTTGTATGCTTTAATTTTGTAACTTGAACAACTATATCCAAGAAGGTAATTTGTAATGTATCAAATAGTGATTTCTTACTGTTTATTTTTTTTTAATTCTGTATTGTTTCTACCCTTTTTTCTGTTTTGCTTCCCCCCTCTTTAAATAAAATAAAAAATAAATAAAAATAAAAACCAATTTTATGCAACATTTAAAACATTTGGCCTGATTTCAAACTGATACAAAAATATATCAAATACAAGTTAAAGCTTAATTCTCAGTGAATTAAAAAACACTGTACCCTAAATTTGTTTAAAAAGTGGCTGTTAGCAATTATGCAATAGTGATTATTAATATTTCCCTCTTTAGAACTCACTGACATCTAATAGCAAGCTGCTTTTCTTCTCTTCTCCATAGCACTTCAGATCAGCTAGTGAGGTTTAGCTTCAAGTAACAGATCCACAGGTCAGCTAAAATTTTCATGAACTCAGCTGGCTGCATCTTTGCCCAGCTGCACTTGGCTCCAGGTTTCAGGGATAGTAGTTTGCAGTGAGTATTGCACCTTGCAGTATCACAAGCACAAAAGCACTAATATGAATGTGCCCATGTATTTCATTCTGATGCTTTAATTTTATTGGGAAAAGCAAGTTACATAGTTCAGCAGGAATATATTGTCTTGGAAAAGTGGTAGTATACTGTACTCACAATGGGAGTGTTGCAAATGTGTGTTTTACACTGTTACTAAAAGAAAATGAACAGTTGGAAATAAAATTCAGTAAATCACAGTAACATAATTAAATGGAGTCCAAGCAACCAAGACTTACTCTGAGATCCCATACTTAGGAAGCAAAATATTATACACTTTTCAGACTCTATCTATGCAGTCTCATCAGAATGGTTAATGATTGACACATCAAAAAATTGCAGATTCAGAGACCTGACAGATCTCTGATGTAAAATCAAAGGGAGCTATAATGATCTCTGACAACTGGAAATATATTGTTCTGGAGTGTACAATAGCTTTGTACTTTGTCAATTAGCTAAGTTATACTGTTTCCTTCAATCCATCCCTCTGATGATTTAAAGTAGTTTGTAACATGGAATACTCAGATAAGGCTTGGAGTCAGAAGTGAATGGTTGAATTTTTTAGAAATAATAAGATCTGTTTAGATTTTACCAGTTTTTATCAAGAAAATCCTCCCACCCTGACCAATTTCTACCTGCTATAATAGTATCAACTGTCTTAATATCCTAAATATTTAACAGTTGGCTCTCATGAGCTAATATGAGGCTGCTTTATATTTGTGCTGGACATACCTGAAGTCTACTTTTTCTGTTTACATTGCATATTGTTATCGAGAGTTCTGTATTGTTGTATGTCTAGTTTTCCTTGTGGATTTTTTTCTGGTAATTTCATATCCACATTTCTTTCTTGATTGAATATTTGAATGAATGAACATCAAACAAGAAAATTAATAACCTGGTTTAACAAGAATAACCACACCTCTAGCAGTCTTTTAGAGAATTTTTCACCAACCTCCACAATCAATAGTTCAATCCCTATAGTAAATCCTTTATTCTATGGTAATTGGATCTGTTTCTTTCATCAATTTCTACTTCTACAATAAGTATACTTTTTTCTTTTTTTGCTAAACTGATCACCATATGCCAGGAGTCAGAGGAAATATTAATTTGCAAAATATTCATATCTATAACACCAGCTACATTTGAAGTCACTGCCTAATTCAGCTCTTCAAAGTCTTCACTCTAATATGTCAAGTAGCTGATGAATGAGTGGCTATTATAAATACCATGCTATCCTTGACAGTATTCCCAGACTTATGAATATTGGAGTTGGGAACTTTCACACATATGAATGGACCTTGAGTTAGGACCATTCATAGATGTAAATAAACTGTGGAAGTGGCTCAGTTGCCTGACAGACTTTGTCACAGTTGTGTTTCTGTGTGCTTACTGTGGAGTGCCATAGTGTGCAGTAATTCAGTGCTCAGTCAGAACCCAGCAGGCCTAAAGTGAGAGGAAAAGCAATACTCTTTATGCCAATTGTTCTGTAGTGTACCACCACCACTTCAAAGTAACTCTAAAAGTAAAAATAGTTTATTTACAGTATTCTTGTTTATGTGCTTTTTATAATTTACATTGTGCATTTGTGTCAAAAGCATATATAAGACTCACTGTGAACAAATCTGACTTACAAATGTTCCAAAATGGAACTTGTTTGAAAGTCTGGGACTTAAAGAGTATTTCACTCCACGACTAGAACAGTTCTAATTAGAAGCTAAGATTCTTTTAGAAACAGAGTATATCTTTTGCTACAATGTATTAAAAAATCAAAGAAATGGTAATGACTGGTCAGTCACTTCTAATCTTATGCAAGATTGACTTTTTGGATTCTGCAGCGTGAGAATATGTGGTACTTGTCTTTGTGTATATGTCTTATTTCATATAATATAAAAGCCTTCAGTTCTATATATGTTGCTTCAGGGAGAAGTAGGGGATAGAAAAGAGTTCCATCAAGGTTGGAGTAAAGAAATTGCTTCTACTTTTTTAAAAAAACAATAGAGTAACTACTGGTTAAAAAGAACTTATGATACTTTTCAAAATAACTGAAAGATTATGAAATTCCCTACAAGTAAAAATGTTTAATTCTTGAAGTTATATAAACATTTATTACCCTAAATTGATTTACCTATGATTTACATATATTGAATTAGTATAATATAACCTTTAAAATGGAACAACTCATCTTAACTTTTAATAACTGGAGAAAGTGTTCATGAAGCGATTTTTGAACCCTATTAAGAATATTGTAGCAGCTAGGTTAGGTAGACATTAATCCACAGTGGGAGAGGGAATGGGTTCTCAATGAAGCCAGTATAAATAAAGACACCAGAACGGTGGTGGTAGGAACAGCTGGGCATCTGAAGAAGGCCAGCACTCCAAATGGAGATCCAATGGCCAGGCCTATATGCCTCATGTATTACCATCTGTCTAGGTGTCCCCATAAAACCTCATGTGGTCACAGGTGAGATGTTTCAGAGGCAGTTAAATCTAGGGTGTTGATTGCAGTCCACTGATTGGTTGATATGTGTGGGTGTGGATGGTGGGAAGGCTGCCCTGGGAATGAGTGCCAGCATGGGTAAAATATAAGGGAAAAGAGGCCTGCTGTGAGCCCTCGCTGCTTCACTGCTCTGCTGCCTCCTGCCTGCCATGCACTATGTCTCTCTCCTCTGCAGCGCTCCTTTACCATGCCACTTGCCCTGGAGCCAGACGACTATAAACTAAAACCTTGATGAACTGTGAGCTACAATGAACTTTTCTTCCTTTAACTTTTGGTGTCAGGTATTTTTCCTCAGCAATGAGGAAACTAAGTAACGCAACTCCGTAGGCATAAACGTAACTTAGAATTATTTTGTAATTAACTCTGTCTGATCCAGTATATCCAGATAGGCATCAGTTTCCCAGGTGGGTAACCAAAGAATCTGAACCCGTCCGGTCCCCACAATGTCTTTGTTCCAGTCACCCTGGCTAAGTGACTAGCGCCCCAATTGGATCAATATTCACTATGCAGCTTTACTGGTAATCTGTAGATTAATTGTAGTTTGGCCTATGTTTTACCTATATTGTAACTTTGCCCTATAAATTACCCCTGACAAAAGGCCTAAATGGCATCTCACTTTTAGGACACCTCCTGTCTCTCAGCAGATACCTCTCCGTAAACTTTCCTACTTTTAACTTCCATTGTTCCTTGGAATTCATTCTTTGATGATGGGAGACACAAAGCTGGCACATTTGACATCTAACAAGTTGAAAGTTATGTTTTTTACTGTATGATGACAGTGTTTCACATATACTCTCTTATAGCTCAGATTCTCTTCAAAGATAAAACTCAGGAATAAAGATAACATTTTTGTGTACACAAAAACTATCATATCAAGACAACTTCTCTGCATCTGTTACATTATTTTTTAAATTTTTTTATTTAAATAGAAAAAAAGCAGAAAAAAAGTTGAAATGTTACAGAATTTCAAAGAAAAAAGGATAAATAGTAAGAGATCACTGGTTGATAAATTACATATTGTCCTTTTAGAAATAGTTGTTCAAGTTACAAAATTAGAGCATACAAAGTAGACATTCAAGCAGAGAGATTGCAAACATCTGTTCAACAATCCAACAAGAACTTAGAAGTATGGTTATCAATCCTATATACTTAAATATTCACGCAGTTATATCTTTTATAGCATCTCCTATTTCCTCTTTTTTACAATAGCAATTATGCATTTTTTAAAAATTTTATTTAAAGAGAAAAAAAGCAAAAGAAAAAGGGGTAGCAATAATACAGAATTCTAAAAGAAAAAAGAAAAAAAAGAGAAAAAAACACTAAGAAATCACTAGTTTATAAATTACATATTGTCATCTTGGATGTAGTTGTTCAAGTTACAAAATTAATGGATACATAGTAGACATTCAAACATTTGAGACTGCAAACAGTACTGCTCAAAGATCCAACAAAGATTCAGCAATATGCTCATCTATTTTACACACTCAAACATACATGCAGTTATATCCCTTAGAGCCCTATCTTTTCCTCTCTTTTTTACAATAGCAATTACACATTTTGGGTTTTATTACTCTTATAGCTCTTATCACTTTTTACACTAGAGACACAATGTCATATTCATAAATATGATTCTTATTTATTTCACTAATGAGGATAGTCTTAAGTTGTCTCCAATTATCTATGAAGGCCTCAAGATCATCCTTTTTTATAGCTCAGTAATATTTCGTCTCATAAAAATACCACATCTTTTTCATCCATTCTATAGTTGAAGGGCATCTTGGTTGTTTACAAGATTTAGCTATTACAAATTGTGCTGCTATGAACATGGGTGCACATATATCACTGTGATATGACATTTCAGTTTTTCTGGGAAATTACCTAGAAGGAAAATAACTGGATTGAATGGAACTTCCAATCGTAGTCTTTTGAGAAATCACCATACTGATTTCCATAGTGGTTGCACCAGTCTACATTCCCACCAACAGTGGAGCAGTGTTCCTTTCCCCCCGCAGCCTCACCAACATTTGTTATCAGTTGATTTCTTGATGGCAGCTATTCTTTCCAGAGTGAGGTGGAATCTCAATGTTGTTTTAATTTGCATTTCTTGAATGACCAGTGATGGTGAACATTTCTTCATGTATTTATTTGCCATTTGTATATCTTTATTTGAGAACTGTGTGGTTATCTCAGATGCTCGTTTTTGGAGATGGTCTTTGAATTTGGGGGGCTTGATGTTTTTCAATTCTTTATATGTTCTGGACACAAGTCCTTTGTCTGAGGGGTTGCTGGCTAAAATTCTTTTCACTCTGTTGGTGATTTCCTTTGAAGTACACAAACTTTTCAATAATATGAGATCCCATTTGTTGATTCTTTGAAGTGTTTCCCATGCAGTTTGCATTTTGTTCATAAATCTTCTGCCTACCCCTATGTCTCCAAGACTTCTACCTACCTTGTCTTCCAGTAGATTTAGTGTTTCTGCTTTAATGTTTAGGTCTTTGATCCATTTAGACTTTAGTTTTGTGCATGATAATAGGCATGGATCTAGTTTCAGTCTTTGGCATGTGGAGAGCCAATTTTTCCAGCACCATTTATTACAGAGGGTGTACTTCTTCCAGTGGACATATTTAGCCCCTTTGTCAAATATCAGGTGGCTGAGTGTCTTTGTAGTTGTGCTTGGATCTTCTAATCTGTTCCACTGATCCTCAGGTGTATTTCTTTGCCAGTGATTTTATCACTGTGGCTTTATAGTACTTTTTTGTGTCTGGAACTGAGATGCCTCCTGCCTTGCCTTTGCTACCCAGAATTGCCTTTGCTATTCTAGGTTTCTTCTGTTTCCAAATGAATTTTAGGAGAGCGTTCTCTAGATCTGTGAGGTATGTCAATGGTATTTTGATTGGGATTGCATTAAATCTGTATAACAGTTTTGGGAGTATGGCCATTTTCACAATGTTGGTCCTTATTGGCCAAGAGCAAGGAATATCCATCCATTTTCTAATATCTTCTTCAATCTCCTTTTTCAGTGTAGTATAATTTTCAGCATATAGGTCTTTTACATTTTTAGTTAGGTTGTTTCTTACGTATTTCATTTTTTTAGATGTTATTGTAAAGGGCGTTATTTCCATAATTTCTCTCTCGGTGAGTTTTTTGTTTGTGACAGGAATGCTATTGACTTTTGAGCATTGACTTTGTTACATTATTTTTAAAACAAAACTTCTAGAATTATTGATGTTTAAAATAAATTTACATGTAAGGTCTAGTGGTTCATTTTCAACTCATATCCAATCTTATGGTGATAAAATAACTTAATTAGTCATCATTTTTTAGATTTAACCACTAAATATCAGTAGATATAACCACTAAAACAGTCACTATTTTCAACCTGTGTTTTTGAATAGTGGATAATTCAGCATAGTTAACTGTGAGCATACTTACTCTTTTTAAGTAGAATGACTGAGTAAATAGTACTAGAAAATATTTAGCAGGCATTCTTTGGCATCTCCTCAGTAATCTTGAAGGCATTTACTTTGGTTTTGTTCATCTTTCAAGTCTCATCTTGTGAGATGATGGCAAATATGTCCTTAAGGATTTGAAACATGTTCTAAGTCTTCTCTCCTCACATCCAGTATCTAGTATTTATTAAACATTTATAACTATGTTTGTCTGATTTATCTTTAATACTATAACTTTTACATAGTGCATTTGCCGATGAAACTATCATCCATGCTTTCTAGGTTTTTTTTTAATCTTTTCTTTTTCCATAAGCTTGAAAAACTAAATCTTGCTTCTAGACTTGGTTTCCAACAAAATTGTGGTTTGTATTTCATCAAAATATATTACTCATGTGATATATTTAAGGTGGAAAAGAAGAAACTATTATTCCACTCTTGCCCAAAGGGTAAATGTGTGGACAGCTGACAGAACAAAGGTTTATAGCAGTTCGCAGGAAATTTTCTACTAATCAACACACCTTGCTAGACTGCTGATGCATTCTAGACTGCTTCTGACAATTTACTCTATTCCTATTCCTTTCTTATTACTTAAAATAGGATTCCATAGACCATAAGGTGATGCTCATTCAAAATATTTCTCTGATGCCAAATCTAAAGGTCTGGATTCAGGTTTTTAAAAAACAAGAGTAAAATAGGATTATTTTAGTTTGTCCCATAGATACATTGCCTGAATGTTCTATAAATCTTAGCTCCTTTGATTATATGAATAAATAAGGCAAGACGCCACTCCTTTGACAACACAAATATTTGCTACTACCTTTTTTTTTAAATTTCTCCTTGATCTCCTTTCATTCCTTTCAAAATTTAACCACTTTCACCTCTTAGGCATGGAACTGTAAGTTAGATCAAAGACATATTTTTTTTCCTCTGGAAAGAGTTTAATTTCATATCATTCTAAAAATAATTTAAACATAAAACTTTAAGCACTTTGCCAAATTTATCTTCTAACTTCTGAATGTATTTGCTTTAACTCTGGAGGTCTTTTTGCCCTCACTTTCCACATTTTAGATATGCAGAGTGATCATCATAGGGAATTTGCACCTGCATGTACCATATCTTGATTCTTCTTTTATCCCTCCTCCCCTTATGTTTCTTTAATCCCTCTTCCCCTTCTTATTTACAAAGCACTGTTTCCAGATTTACTTTTATTATCTTTCTTTTCCTTCACCTTCTTCCTTTTCCTCCTCCCTTCTTCTCTGTTCCACTTCTCATATGAAAATTTTCTTCCCATTTCCTAATACCTATTACACATTTTGGTCCTTATTTACACTTTTGGTTTCTCTTATCAGAGAAACAATTAGGTATTTAAACATGTGTGTCCAGATTTATTTCACTTAAGAGTATATTTTCAAGGTGCATTCATTAACCTATAAATCCTCAAGTTTATCTTTATAAGCAGCATAGTACTCATTCTATAAAAAATATCACAT
The DNA here is from genome assembly GCA_004027455.1 of Hydrochoerus hydrochaeris. Classification (NCBI taxonomy): domain Eukaryota; kingdom Metazoa; phylum Chordata; class Mammalia; order Rodentia; family Hydrochaeridae; genus Hydrochoerus; species Hydrochoerus hydrochaeris. Next base: position 34,545 of record PVLA01004084.1, on the reverse strand, counting down.
TCTATAAATCTCTTACTCTATAAATCTCTCATTCTATAAAAAATATCAAATCTTGTATGCAAATTAAAAGACTACTCCAGAAAGACGAGCCATTAGTAAGAAATCAACCAATAACAAAAGCTGTGGGGAAAAAGGAAGCATTTGCCAGGGCCGGTGGGAGTGTAGACAGGTGTCACTACTGTGGAAATCAGTATGGAGATTCCTCAGAAAACTGGGACTAAAGACTCCATTTGACCTAACTATTCCCTTGCTTGGTATGTTCTCAAAAGTATTAAAAGAATCAGACCACAGCGATATATACACACCCATCCTTAGGTCAGCACAGTTTGTAATAGCTAACTCTCGGAAAAGAGTCCACATGTCCATCAGGGAATGAATGGATAAATAAGATGTGGTATTTTTGCTACTCTTTAGCTTCTCTTACTCTGTTTTTGAGGGAAGGGCTATTTCTGTACTTTTTTTCTTTTTATTTTGTGTAAACTCACATGATATCTGTAATGACTATAATAGTCACTGTTTTGTCCCTCAGATTCTTTCACATAAAAATGATAGGCAAATTTGTTTGTGAATTTTTTAAGTGGCTTTAAAGTAGAAACTGTAAGCTTTTAAAATTTAATTGCCTCCTATTCTTGTGTAAGATATATTGCATTTCTTCTTTTTTAAAGAACAAATAGGTAACTACATAACATAATATTATGTAATATAAATTAAGTTAGCCATTTTAACTTTGGGATATTCTATACAATAATTGATTTTTGGCAGTTTTGCAAAATTTTATAACATTTATTTATTTTATTGCTTCCTGTTTTTACTGTAATTCCAGTTTTTACTGATCTCAAGGAATATGCAAGTTTTATATGAGTATCAGACAATTATTAAATAATACTTTATTTCATGTGGTTGAGGATCAGCTGATGTGTATAATAAGAAATGACAGAAGATCAGAGCATAATTATTTCTATTTTATGTACACGTCCCTCATGAAGCACAAATGCCTGCAGACAACATGAGGCTTAGACTGTGGGACTGTAATCTACTGGATAAAATTTCAACTGTTTGTTTTGTTGTTGTTTTTGTTTGTTTTTTGTGTTGGGAGTCAAACTTGGGACTTTGCCAGGCAGGTACTATGCCAGTGAATTTTATCCCCTGCCCTTGGCTAAAATTTCAGAGTTCCTTCTTATTTAGCATGGATTCACATATATCAAGTTAACATTTTAAATATAAACTTTATTATTTTCATTTCTGATAGAAATTTTATAATTCTATGTGTGTTGCTGAAGGTCCACGTATGTGTTTTCAGGGAGACAGGAAAAGGAAGCATAGAATAAACTTTGACTGAACTAAGTAAAATAACATGATAACCTCAACTAGAGAGAAATTGAAACGATGAAAATGCTATTAGAAATATAACTTCCTGTTAACATTTAATTACTGATATTACTAACAATGTCAAATGTAATTACTTTTAAGGATGACATTGATTTTCATTTAATTTAATTTGATATTTAAGAACATGGTACAGTAAAACATGTATAAGCATATTAGTTAATAATATAAATTATAATTTCTCTGCTCTAATCACATAACTGAAAAACTTATTTTACTCTTTTTATTAAACAAATGGATATGTCTTTTATTCTCTTTCTCATTCAGCCTATGTTTTAAAATTGACTTTTGAAAATTGTAAAATTTTATTACAAATCTTACTTCATTGTTAGCACAGGTCAATCCTTAAGTTTTTCTTTTTTATATACTTTTAAGATATTTTCCACTGAAGTTGGGTTCCACACACAAAATTGTTAGAAGCGTCCTGGTTTCTATAACTTAGTCAAATAGATTACTTAGCATTATAGTTATGTGCTATGTATTCAAATGTATGGGCTGTTCAAGAGTATTTACAAAAACATTGAAAATGCAATAAATTAATTTTGGGCTTATTCTCCATGTTACAGTTTATTTTTACATTTTCTCTTTTATACAAGTAAATGTAGTTGAAAGTAAATAAACATAAAAAATTATGTTTGCCTCCTGTATTTTCTTGAACAAAATTTGGATACCTGGCAGAAGATGATGAATAGAGATAATTACAATGTCATCATAATACATTGTACATTTTAAGCTATTCATATAAGTAGATTTTAAGGGTTCTTATCACATGAAATCTTATGAGAGGTTTGCTATGTCAATTAGCTTAACTTAACAATTTTATAAATATCACAAAACATTGGCTTAAAACCCAGAATTAGCCAGACATGATGTATATCTGTAATCCCAGCACACTGGGATACAGAGAACTTAGTGAGACAATATGACAAAACAGAAACTAAAAAGTCGTGGATACACATCTCAGTAAGAAGGTCCTGGGCTCCATATCCTGGAATGAAAACTTATAAAGAGAAATCATATAATATTTACCTGCCAATTAAAACTACAAAGAAAATGGAAAAAAGTATTTAATATTTTAGGGAAGAAATATCAATCATCTTTTCTCATAAAAATTTTCTTTTAAACTATGATAATACCTATTTGAATTAGAACCTGAGAGTATCATTTATGATTTTGTTATTTCAGGATTAGTCTACTAAATTCTTCCTTGGCTTTTGGTCTGAGCAAAACCTCAAAATCTACAGTTAGTATGCCATATTCCTGTCAAAATCTTCTTGTAAAAGACATCAATGTAAATATATTTGCATTCCCTTTTATAATTTTTATCCAAGTTTTAGTTTAAGAAATATGTTGTTTATAAAGGGGCACCCTTTGTTTAAAAGGCTGTAATGCTTTGACTCATTGAGGATTAGAAAATTGTTTTCTGTTTTAAAAGTGTACCTTGTAACAGATTTTCCAGTAAGCACAAGGTTATTCTTTTATCATCTCATAATAAAGTTTACTAAATTGCTATAAACATTAATTTATAAAATTCCTTTCACTAATATGTGCTTTATATATAAATACATGTATATATGTACAGAAAGTATATTTTCAGTTTTTGTATATGTGACATAATGATTTAAAAACTTTTTTAAGGTTATCTCTTTTAACTTCTATATTGCTTTATAATGTCAGAATGTATGTTACTTTAATGATACTGCAGAGTACAGTAAATATTTGATATCATACGTTAGGTTCAAACATCAAATTATTTGATTTAGTTATATAAACTGATTTGTTTCTATGAATCAAACATGCTACAGATAACCATAAGAGTATTACTCTGAAACTGCATATATTTGTGTATGTGTATATAAAATTGTGCGTATTTATATTTGTGCAGTATGTACTTGAGCTATGATTACATAGGTAAACAAATAGGATCATAGCCTTATTGTAATTTCAAATTTAGAAGGTAACTTTACACAACTGCTGTATGAAGCAATTTTTTCTATGTGCCATTGGATACAATACATGCAGAATAACACACGTAAGGAGAGACACAAAGGTCAGGAAGAATTATATGCAAGAATTGGCTGGAACCTAGAGGATGGAAAAGTTTTATTGTGGTTGAAAACAGTTGGTGAAAGCAAATTTAGATTGTGAGAACAATGATAAGGTAAAGGAAGAGAGAAAAACATATGTGAGATACAGGTGTAAGAGTGTATGTTTAAGGATTAGAAGTAGCAAGAAGAAGTGGAAAAGTAAATTCTGAAGAAAAAAAGATCAAAACTCTTGGACATCTGGAAAAAGATATTATGGATAAGTTTTTGAAGAGAGTTATTATGTGATTAACAGGAAGGTCCGAAAGATGAAATTAATGATGTCATATAGAACAGTGTTGTGTCATTACTAATGAGTAATAGTAAAATGTGTCAGATCTAGCAGTGTGCAATGGCACAAGAGCAAAAGTATCAGTACAGCCTACATATCTAGAGTGGCACATTTTTGAGGGATAGTAATACAGGTGTATTAAATGCTTCACGTAAGGCTTCAGTTCACAATTATTATAAATTATTGTTATTCATTTTTATATATTTTCATGTTTATTTTTATTAGTAGATGTCTGCAGTACATAGTGTTTACATTCCTTGTGTGGGGGTAGAACACATGCATAACACATCTTTATTCCTTTCCATCCTCTCTTCCTTTCTCCCTTTCCCTTCCTTCCACCTCTTGATCCCATTCCTACTTAAGAAAGATTATTTCATTCAAAAAAGAAAGAAAGCCAAAAAGAAAGAAAGTTCCACAGTATTGCAGAATACTTGAAAACTGAGTCTGTCTAAAAGCTCTGGACAGCAAGAAGAATGTTTCTGAATTCAAGGTACTCAAAAAATATTCATTGATCTTTTTTATTTTTATTCTTTTGAAAGTTATTCCTAATTGCCTACACTTTCTATCTAGGTGCTTATTAATTATTTTAAACAGAATTACAAACATCATATATTTTCCATCATAGAATATGATTTTATTCTAAAAATTGCATTCATCCATCCCTATAAGAAATGTTTAAGTAAAATTAACTTCTGGTTAAATTCAGCTCATGAATGAATTACTTTGTCTGACTTTTGAATTGTACCTGCTAATATGTGTCCAAGTTGGGGATAAAGGTTCTACATAATTTATAGACTGAAGCTTGAGGATGTGTTGCAGTATAAATCTTGTTTAGCAAGACTAATGAGATATTGACCAGTTCTCCAAGCTACACAGTGTCTTTATTTTGTACTCTACATAGGTAACAATGTTAACAGTTGAGGATTTTTATCCTTGACAAGGTAGAACTAGGTGAATTCCTTCATAAAGAACAGTTCGTATTGAGTAGTAATATCAATGAAGTATTTACATGACAAAAATCATTATTGTTGCAGAATAATTTGAGAATGTATTACATTTTAGTAAAACAGTTGTTTCTAGTTAAGTCCCTAGTGCACTCAATTAGATGAAAATGCCAACTTAAAATGAACAAATTACTAACATAAATGATTATTTTCAATAATTTAATAATTTTTTTGGCTCATCTTAGTTTATTTCATAGCATTTCAATTTTTACTGGACAAAATTCATCTTAACATGAAATTGTTCATATATATATTTGTTACTTTATAATTTAAGGTATTTTAATGTATTTTAATATAATTATATTCTATTCATATAGAGTAGCAATATTTTAAACATCATTGTATTTAAATTTGAAGTGTCTAGTTCTTATACTTTGCAACATATTTTCTTTTAATATAGTTTATTTTTTTAAATAGCCACATTATGAAAGTTAGAACAAAAGTTGGGGAGCTGGGACATAGCGTAGTGATAATGTACTTGCCTAACACATGTGAGGCCCTGGGTTTAAACTCTAGCATGCAAGCATGCACACACACACACACACACACCACAATACAAATATATATCTCTATACCTATACATATATATGTATCTATATATATGCATCTATACATCTATGTATCTATATGCCTATATATCTGTCTATATATCTGTATATCTATATATGTTAATATCTATCTGTCTATCTGTCTACACATTCTGAGCTACACACTTTAATGAAGTATATGCAGATATTATTTTTAGACTTTATACATTGCTTTGGGGGGAAAATTCTAGATTCTGTGACTCAGGCATGAGGATTCTGGTCTAATAAAGACATAGATACTGAAACTGTTTCTGATGTTCATTCAACATGCCAAAGCACCTTGATTTGATTTCTGAGCCCCAAGCAATGTCTATATATATATATATATATATATATATATATATATATATATATTGCAATAACAAAACTTAAAATTATGAGAGACAGACATATGATTTTCTCTTTTTTAGATATTATACAAATTAACAGTAATTCTAAAATTATTTAGAATAAACTCAATTTGTGGTTACTGTTCTTGAAATTTATCCTCTATTATGCAAATTGTTTATAAAACATTCATCTTTATAAATTGAGATAGTATACAAGTCCTTTATTTAAAATTCGTTTCACTATTTGAATGCTTATATGGACAAGGAAGAGGCAAAAAAAGACCCACTACTTTGTAATTGTGTGAAGATCATACATGTTTTCTCATCAGTTTTGCATAAAATATGACTTTTAATAATAAGGAAATAAAACTGCATAACAAATGTTTAATAAATCTGGAAGAACATTCAAATTCATGGACCTCATTCTTATTAATGTGCAAGTAAAGTGTCAGTGAAACTCATCTATTCATTCAAAAGGACCTGTAGGACCTGCATTTGGAAGCACTTTGTTAGCCATATTTGAAATGGAAGAATATAATGCCATTTATACAGTATTATCTCTGAAATCCCATACTTCCACTGACATTTTGAATTCAGCAAGCTAACAGACTTTCTAATTTAGATTTTTTTAGCCTAGCAGTCTATTACACATGAGATGTCAAGTTCTAGAAAATTATAAGATCAATCAAAATATATCATAGTGTGGTTGGAATATTTTATGTAAGTATGTTGAATGTAAGTTAAAGGTACTATATATATTCAATAATATGACCAAAACCATATTTGTTACCATAATGTGAACAATACAGTTCACATTAAGTATCTGTAAGCAAACCTACTTGTGAGAGAAATGTGAGAACATGTCTCAACAGAAGATAGAAACATTATCCTTTAGTCTTTCCTCTCAGCTGGGCTTGTTGGGAAATATTTTTGTAGAGTCATCCTAGCCACTCTTGAATGGCTGAAGCAATGCCACAGATTTACTATGTTCAGTAGTCCCAGGACCTTAAAGAATAATACTAAGCAAAGCATTTAAAATTTTCTTTTGTTTTATGAAAACATTGAGTGTGAGAGAGGAAAGAAGATTATTTAAAAAGTGTGTCTTTCTTTTTGTATCTAGAAAGTTTAGCTCGTGTCAATTCTCCCATTTTTGTCACTGCTACAAATTTACTTCTTCAGTCATCTTCCTTAAAAATCAATTCCCAAACCCTCTTCTCCATTATTTCCTCTTTCTTGATTATATTCATATTTCCTCTGGTAACTAAATTCTGAACAAACTTCTTGGTTCTATATGCTGATCTTCCTATTATTTCTCTCTCTCTCTCTCTCTCTCTCTCTCTCTCTCTCTCTCCCTGTCTCTGTCTCAATCTCTCTTTTTTAAGTTTCTTGCCAGTTTATAATCCAGGAATATCTTTCTCAAAGACCTTGGAGCTACCTCTTCTAAAAGTAATCATCAAGAGAGAGAAATCTTTTACCTCAGAGTCTCTGTTGGGAGGGTAGAAAGCTAAGTTCCAAGGCAACTAGTAAATACAGGTGAATTAATCTTGGAAAAAAAGTTGCAAACTCAAGAAATCCTATATTCCACACATCCCACGAATCTGCTGTTTTTCCATTGTCTCACAGTACTTCTCTGCTAGTTCATTCCAAATCTGAAAACCTTCCTGCCCTTTGTTGCATCGAAGTTGAGTTCAGATTAATTAATTTCTTTCTCTTCTTTGAAAAATAAAATCTTCCATGATTGTTTAAGGTTGTCTAATACAATTTTTTCCTTAACATTTTTCTTATATCACATATTTACTTGCTTATTTTCTGTCCAATCCATTTGAATATATTTACTATGAGACTATGAACTTGTATTTGGTGAATGATAGTATTCTTAATGCATAGAACATCATGATATCTGGCATATGTAGATATTAAAAATTAACACTTACAAAATGAATAGATATTTTTCCAATTTTCATACATAATTGATGCAGAATAAATGTCATTGTTAACAAATACTTATTAATATTAACAAACATTGTTAACAAATACGTATTAATATTATGCTTAAAATCCAAAGAAATCTGTGAGGAATAAAGCACTCAGGTGTCAGCACTGTTCTGTGTATAGAGTAGTTGGAACCTAGTTGATGCAGTTGAACTATGGAGAAGATTTATACTTTCTAGGTCAGTGGTTAACAGAATGTGCAACACCTTGAGCTCTGTGTGTATGTGTGAGTGCGTGTGTGTTTCCTATTGTTTATGGTTTAGTGTCAAAAGAATGTGAGCAATGAAGACGATAACCTTGCTTCAGTCTTGCACAGGCAAATATCTGATTCTTGAAGAACCCTAAACCTACTCAAACCTTTGCATCCTAGATCTTTTAAGCAGTTAGTCCAGTTTGATCTCCACTAAACTGATGTCACACTGTGAGCAAGATAGTTCCACATTTTCCCTCCATAAACAATCAACAAATGCCTTTCCAACTCCTGACTTAATTAGGAGTAGTTTCCTCCTTGTCCTGTATTACATCCTCAAATTTCAGCTTTGGGAAAGTTCACTGAACTCTCTCTTCAGAGACATAATTATCCTTAGCTTGGAAAATCAGTGGTTTAAATTCCCATCTATCCTGTATTCACTGTTCTACATCAAATAGTGTTGGAGGTCTTTGTTTCTCTTTCCATGATAAAATGTTCAGATATTTCACAGTTTCAGTCCCTAATATCTGATGAATAAAAATGGTATCAAACATTCAAGATGGACATCTGACAATATGGAAGAAAGAAACGTAATCATAATTTTTACATAAAATATTTATTCTTTCAAAGTACTAGAATTATAGTCATGTTGCACATTTCTATGTTTACAATTCTGAATAAGCGTTTTGTATTTGTATAATCTTTACTCATCATCACTATAGAAAATAGATTTAAATGATTAAAATAGAAGTTGCCAATATCCATATTTTTAATGAAAAAATGCTCCTTGTACAGGGTAAATCTTACGGCCAGACACATATGAACTGTGTCTGGCCGTAAGATTATTACAATATTTCCTAAAGATATTAAAAACTTTATATGTAAATTACATAAGTTGAAATTAAAATTTTTACCAGTAATTGAAATTTGCAATTATAGTTAAAAAATAATGCCAGAGAAAGCTGTATTTAAAACAAATATATAAAAGAAAGACCAAAATATGTAAAGGAAAATATCTATATCATTTACACAGAAAATGAGTAAGTGATAATTAAGAATCAAAGATAAGATTTTCACAAGTACTTTTTGCATGAAAAAGTATAAAGGAATAAAATATGATTTACTGAATGATATGGGTCTTGGCAATGGACAATTAAATATCCTAATTTTGAATTTAGCCAAGTCATAGTGTCATCCTGATTTAAGATATTTTTCATTATTGGTTTATGTACATAAAATTTCTGTGTTGTTCTTGTTGTTCCTACCTTCAGTGTTTCCAGAATAGCAGTAATCCACCGTACACAGTAAACACCACCACTGGTACCAATTCCTTTATCTCTTGATTTTATTTGCTAAATGACTTTCTAATCTTCTGTGTCTATCTTATGCCTCTTCTTCTTCTTAACTCTATCATTTTTGTTATGTTTTGTAATAGCCTTTGAATTTGCCAGTCCATTGGTGTCTAAATCCTAAATTTGTTTCTTTAGATTTCTTTTTCTGCATGAAGTGGAAAAGCCTACTCATACAAATAAGCTTAAATCATATGTCCAAGTTAGCTTGCACTTCTGGTAAAAATTGTTTTTCAGATTGCCCTCAGTCAATGCAGAGATGAGCATTTTGAAACTGACAGGTGGTATAAGAACTTCTTAGATTTATACTTGTAGGGGAGAAAAATAAGTTTCACTGACCAACTGCTAAATTCATAGATTGTCTTTCGAAAAAAAGGTAAAGAGTAAAGACAAAAATACATAATGAATTTAGTTGTTTCATATGATAAAGGAACCTTCAGAAATTAAGACCTAGGTACTAAGAAAATTACATTTTTATGGACCGTCATGCAGAAGTATAAGATAAAAGGATATAATATAATGGTAACAAGCTGTGGGGAACCCCACTATGGTCACCAAATCAACATTTTAGTAAGGAAAAGAGGAAAGGCGAGAAAGAAGAGAGGTCAGAGAGAACTTTCTACTGCTCCTATTTTCTCCATTTCCTTCATTTTAAGATATCCAGCAAGTCAAGGTACAACCTATTCTGAAAATGAACCAATCTAATTTTAAGTGCATTACTTACAAAGGAGAAAAGGGTTCTGACAAGTATAGTATAACCGATGTGTAACCACCAACTGGAGAATGAGTCCTTTAACAAGAGCAGCCTGATAAAGTGCTCAGCCTATGACTGATGCAGTGCTGGGCTCCTGCTGGGACTTGTTTCAAGAGTACTAGGAACTATCTGATGGAATTAGAATACTATAGCATCTGGTCTGTGCAAGAGCTCACAGATGGTAACAGTGCTTCGGGTGGAACAGCACAGCTAAGCTAAGAGTCTCTTCTGAGAAAAACGTAAAGCGCCTGATTTTGGAGAGAGCAAGAACAATACTTTGTTCACTTAAATGATAAAAATCCTAATATCTATAAATATTTTAATGAACCATGTACCATAGAACCTGACACTCTATAGCTGCTTAGCAACTGCTATATTTAAGGGAAAAACCAAATTTCCTTTGCTAGAGAAATTAACTTAAAAGTCTTTAGATTTCAGTTGCTTTCTCTGTAATAGGAATGTGTAGTGAGATGATTCAGGTGAACCTGCCTGGTAAATTCTAAACCAAATCACAATCAAAAGGAATGAAAGGTAAGGCTGTTTCTATGCTTTCACTCTAAAATACAGCTAGAATTAATACTTTCATTATTAAAGAGCAGTGTCAATTTCTCAGTTACATTCTTCTATTCAACCAAATAGACCATCCAAGTTATAAAAATATATATTATTCGTGGAATTCAACAATGCTCTTTAATTTACAGAAGAAAAATTCAGAACATAAATAATTTTTCCTTCAGTTGTGTCCTCTGTATAAAGTCCTCCTCTTTAAAGATAAAGATACTATTTGGATTAGAGGGCTATGTCCAAAGATTCTGGATTTCCATGCACAGTATTTCATATTCTGATCGCTGCCAGTCCTTACATCTCCACCCCTTTTTTCTGCTATATGTTAGACCAGCACGTGGTAAATACGTGGTGAGTTATCCTTCTTCGTTGAACTTGCAATGTTTCTTCTGACCTGTGACCACTGGAATAAGCTATCCATCTAAAACCATCGAAGTTCTTCTATGACTTACATCACTGTTCTCTTTCAGATGAAGAAAGAGTTTTGTGCCTAACTTTCTGTGGCAACCATGTACTGCAAAATAGATGTGCAGGAATGTAAATATGGCAACAGCCATTGTAAATAGCGAAAGCCTCACGTGTAATTTGAAAACTTTGTACCTAACACTAATCAACAGAATAGACATTTTTAAAAAATTATATAAATCACTGTGCTTTCACTACTTAAAAATTTTTTTGGCTTAGGAAAAGGTAAGCAAAAGTCATCTAGTTTAGTGTTTTTCACAAGATATTTGAGAAAATGTTGCAGGCATTCACATTAAAATTTTAGGGGATCATATATGATCGGTACAGGCTGTACCAAGCAGAGACATACTTTTAAACTTCAGATTATATTCTGAGCTACTTTGCAGAGTCTAAGATTTAGTCTTTAAGCAACGTTTCTCAAATATTTTAAAACTCAGGACCAAAAAATAATATTTTGCCAGTAAGCTGTTCTAGACTTATCTGTTTATATTTATTCTCAAAAGAAACAAAATGTTTTTAGTAGTTCTTCCCTGAGAAGTATTTTTCCAAATAATCCCATGTCTTCATAAATGTTCCACTGCTTAGGAGTCTAGTTAAAAAGACTCTAGAGTCTTTGGTTTATATTTTTGTTTCTGTTAAGATATCATTGTTGAAAGAATGGATCCAGCATGTATGTTCCTAATTATGCATAATCTGTGTTAAAATTGTGAATAGAAGTTAATGTTAAAATGTATTAGATGATCCTTGAAAACTTCAGGCACCTGAGAAAATATGGCTGTCCTAACAACACTAACAAAACTGACTAAAAAGAACAGGGTCAAACAGCAATTTTTCAGCACTTTTCTAAAGATCAAAATGTTGCAATACCAGAAAATTAGAAGAGAACTAGCCAGTCTTCTCATTACACTTTACTAAAAGAAAAAAAAAGAAAGAAGAAAGAAGAAAGAAAGAAAGAAAGAAAGAAAGAAAGAAAGAAAGAAGAAATGGTGTTTGTAATCCGTCTCAAGAATGAAGTAACTTGGAGTTAACCATTATCTAAAATCTATTTACAAATTAAGAGCACTCTGAGCCTCCAGCTGTGGAATCATGACAGTATAAAAGATGGTGTGCACTGCCTTGGGAAAAATGAAGATTACTTACCCGTAAGCCTGTTTTTCTGATGATGCATCATTATATAGCAAGCATTAGAAAGTCACTCACCCCTCCAGAGCAATTAATTTACTGATTAGTTTCTGATTATTGTATTTTTCATGGAAATATTAATTGATTCTTGGCATTTTCTCACCTTCAAGATGTCTGTGGGAAAAAAAATCGAGTATAAAAGGTAATTTTCACTATTACTTTCTTCCAGCAGGGGGAGTTTGTAGTTTTCTTTCAAATATTAACACTAAAACATTGCCAGGAAGTCTCTGCTGTATTCCACTACCTACCAATGTGCCCTGTTTAAACAGTCTCAGAATACTCTGAGGAATTCTTCGCTTTCCCTTCATGTACCACAATTACAGCTTCATGTCTTCACAAAAATATCCCGCAGTCTTGATACTATCAATATCAAGGATAGATATCATAGAATGTTGCATTAACAACTTTTTAAAAAGCATAATTCATTTTTAAGAGTATTGCAGAAGATTTATTTAAAGCTAAAGATTATATTTTTGTTTCAAAAAGAATTATTTGGTGGAACTACTTAACGGTATTTTTTCTGATAAATTAAAGAAATCATCATGTGAGAGAAGACAAGCAACTAGAACTCATATATGAAAGTACATAAGAAAACATCTCTTAAAATATGCTAAGTCTACCTACAAAAACCCGTGCGTTTCCTGATTATTGACATATGACTTTAAAATAGCATCATTTGTACATATTTAACTTTTAACTTATATTCATTTTAAGTATTAAAATCATATTCTATATAACAAAATCATTAGTCATATAAAACATGTATTTTCAAAATCTGTATGAACTACTGAATGGCCTATTAAAGCTTGTTAATGTGCATCACATTTCACATTTATCGTTTTTAGGAGTGTGTCGACCTAAATGAACGTGGTCCAGGACTCAGGGCTAAGTAAAACAAACCTGGCACAGGAAGAAGAGCCTGTGTGATCTCACTGATACATGGAATCAAAAGAAGAAAGCAGACAGTCAAATAATGTGGGGAAGATGGAGACCAAATTTAAAAGGTACACAACATCAATTAAATAGGAAAACTAAGTTCAAGAGATCTATTGTTCAAATGCCAACTATTGTTCAATATGTAATGTATTTTCAAAATACATAAGATTGATTTAAGTATTTTATCTGCCCACTTACTTTTAAAATGAACATACAAATTCAAAGAATGATAACATAGATTTTGATTTTGTGTGGCTTAGTGTTCCCGACTGCTTTCCCTGTGACAAGTGATAAGTTAGAAGAGTATCAAGTATGGAATTTGAAATAAATAACTTGGATCACAGGTGAATGGAGATAAAATTGTGTGAAGTGCTTAACTGAGATTTTAAAATGAATGAGACCGGGACTCATGAGTGAGATGGGCATACATGGAGACTGTTAAAACAGATATTTTTAAAAGAGAAACTCAGAAATTTCACAGCAGTGGTAAAATTCCAACACACTTCCAGAAACTCAACAACTATCCTTCACTGACAGGACACCTTTGTCATCAGTTTCCTTGAATATAACTAATAAAAAACCTGTCATGTTTTCATGCCCTATTGGTAATAAAGATGACATTTCTCTTTTCGTTTCTCAAAGGTTACCTTGTTCTTCATATTTTTAGCCACTGAAAGGTAATAAAATTCTAGTACAAAAGGACAATGATTTTAAAGTTTTGTTAAAAACTAATTAAGAGTTGTAATTGTATCCTTCACTATATGATTTCTTGCTAAATGAAGTAAAACGATTGCATCATACTGTAATAATGAAAAATAACTTTTTAAACAATTAGAGTGGTTTAAAGGAAATTTTAAAGGGATTTTAGTCAAAATTAGAATTAGTTGCATTACCTTTATTGCAGACTGGTGATCTTTACATATATTAGATTGGAAAATAAGGGACTATCTTAAAACATAAATAGTCACTCTCCTAACACTGTGGTGGTATTAAATAAAGCATGCTACAGTTTCTAGTATTTTATGGTGGCCCCAAGCAGAGAAATTCTTGAAATAACTTTATCTTTAATGGGTCATTAATATTTTTGAGGCAATTATTTTTAGCAGGAGAAAGTAATGAACTAATATATTTTATTTATTTATTGTTCTATTTAGCACTATGATTTACAAAAAAAGAGTGAAATAAAAGGAATTACTTAATAATTACCAAACATGGTAACATAGAAATTACTTAGTAATTAGCAAATGTGGCTATGTAAGACAGTCATGGGTTGTCATTAGAGCATTTATCAAGAGGCTTTGTTACACTATGTGTTACCCAAGTAAAGTTGCTTGATTTAAGCCTTGAAACAAGATGAAAGAACAATATTTGAATTTTCAGGAAGTTTTAGGACCCTGAGACATTGTAAATCACTCATTATTAGACAAAAATGTGTAGATAACATGAAGTAGGCATTGTATCATGTCTGACAATGGACAATAATTTAGATGGAGCAATTGTTGCCTTCATACAATCAATAGTCAAACAACGAAGAGAAAATATGTCGTGTTCTATCGATTTGTACTTGATTAAGAAGCCACTGGTTCAGGCTGACATGGCACTCACTAGGTACCCAGGTTGCCCTCGGGCGCATGGCAGTCTTTCTGCTTCAGCCTTCCAAGTGCTGGAATTATCGGTGTGTACCACGGCACCGGGAGTGATTTCATGTTTGTAAAGTCTACAATACATGGTTTCTTTATTGTTATTAAATGCTTGACATTTTAAAATGGATGACAGTCTTTATCCTTTGATTTTGTCTTGTAATTTTCTATGAATTGAAATTATGGAAGCACTAATATGTAAACTAACTAAATTTATTCTTAATAAATTCAAGTACCAAATATTGTAAAAACTGCCATGTAGATAAAAATAACATCTGTCTTAGGAACTTCTCTATAACAGGCAGTCTATTTGATTCAAACAGAGAGGAACAAAAACTATGTATCATACACTATAAAATTTTTTAAGTTTTTATTTTTATTAATATATGTTTATAAATGATTATATTCTTTGTGAGGAGTTGATTGGAACATATACATAACACATCTTAATTATTTTTTAATCCATTTTACCCTCTCTTTCCTCCCTTTCTCTCCATCTGTTGATCTCTTTCCCATTTGAAAAAAAATCTGTCTCTGTACTTCCTATTAACAATCTTTTATTTTCCTCATTATTTGGGTTTCTATTGTAAAAGAAACCATGTGATACTGAAGCACATGTGTTTCAGTTATTTCACCTAAGGATATGGTCTCAAATGTTTTCCCACAAATGATTCACATTTTTTCTTTATAGAAAAGCAGTAAATACTCCATTGCATATTGCATATTAATACCATAGTGTCTTTATCTGCTTATGCATCTGCTTATGGACATACAAGCCATTATTAGTTGTGTTCCTATAAACATGGGTATATATATATATCACTGCCTTGAAATCTTTAAAGAAGATATCTGCAAGAGGATTAGCAGAGTCAAATGCAATTTATGGTTTAGTTTTTTGAGGAATTTCTGTACTGATTTCCATAGTAGTTGCACCAATTTACATTCCCCATAACATTTCTTTGCGCTTGTAGTGTCTCCAGGATTTGTCGTTGTTTGATATCTTGATTGTGGTCATTCTTTTTAGAGTGAAATTGAATCTCTGTATTGTTTTAATTTGATTATCCTTAGTTTCCAGAAATATAATGCAATATAATACTTCTTCTTGTATTTATTGCCTGTTTGTTTCTTCAGAGAAATGTCTATTTGTTTTAGTAGCCCTTCCATTGATTCAGTCTCTTTTTTGGGAAAGATCTAATTTCTTTGACTTCTTCATATGTTCCAGTTACAGGTCTTCTTTCTGAGAACTACAATGCAAAAAAAAAAAAAGAGAGAGAGAGAGAATTCCCATCCTGCAGGTTGTCTCTTGATTCCATTGTTTCCTTTACTGGGTGAAAGTTTTCTAATTTGATGTGATATCATTTGTTGATTCTTGATACTGTATCTTCCACCCCTGGGATTCTGTTCAGAAAATCCTTGACTACAACTATATCTTCAAGTGTTTTACCTATTTAATCTTTCAGCAGATTCTATGTTAACGTTTAGATCTTTGATTCATTTTTATTTTATTTTAGGGCAAATTGAGAGATAGGTCATCTTATGCATGCAGATGACTACTTTCCCACTATTATTTATTAAAGAGGTTTTCTTTCCTGTAATTTATGTTTTCAGACCTTTTTCCAAAGATCAAGTAGCAGTATGTGACTGGGATTGTTTACATATCATTTATTCAATTTCATTGATTTGTGTGTCTATCTGTGCCAGTACTATGCTGTATTTGTCATTGTAGCCTTGAAATGAAACTTTAAATCAGTGATTGTGATGCCTCCTGCTTTCCTTGTTACTCAGGAATATTGTTACTATTACAGGTCTTTTCTGGTCACGCATGAATCTTAGGATTGATTTCTCCAGTTCTGTGAGATATTTTTAGGATTGCTTTGTCTAGTTCTGTGTGCTGTGTTGGTTGGGACAGCATTAAATCTGTACGTCAGTTTTGGAAGGACGGCCATATTGTGAATACTTTGATCCTACCTATCCAGGAACAGAAACTATCATTGCATTTCCTGATGTCCTCTTTCATTTCCTTTATCAGTGTGTTATAGTTTTTGTGGTAAAAGTCTTTCACTTCCTTGAATACATTAATTCTTAAGTATTTAAATTTTCACGTTACTATTCTGTAGGATATTGTTTTCCTAGTGTCTTTATCAGTGATTTCATTATAGTATACAGGAATGAGATTAATTTTTCTGTGTTGATGTTACATTACTGCATTTGGTTATTAATTCAAGGCATCTACTGGTGGAATTCTAGGATCTTCCATGTAGAGAATCAAGTCAACTGCAAGTTATTTTAATTTGAATTTTCCTTACCTATATAATATCCCTTTTTTTCTCTAATTGTGTGGCAAGTATGTAAGTAGTAGGCTGAATAGGAGTGACAATTGTGGATATCATTATATCTGATTTTAGAGAGTTTTCAGATTTTGCTGATTTAATTTACTGCTGGAGAAAGTTTTGTCATAAATGGCTTTTATCAGAGTGAGATAAAATCTTTCTATACCTATTTTCTTCAGTATTTTTATCATAAATCAATGCAGAATTTTTGTTAAAGGCTTTTTCTGAGTTTATTGAGATGATCATGTCATTTTTGTTCTTTTTTCTACTTCTGTGAAGTATTACGTTTAGAGATTGCTTATGGTGAACCATTCTTACATCCTTGAAATGAAGTCTCCTTCGTATGATTTATTATCTTTTTGAAAGTTTATTCCATACTGTTTTCCATTTCTTGTTAAGAATTTTTTCTATATTTGTGGTCATTGAAGAGATTTTACTCTAGTTCTCTTTTTGGTTAGATATTTCTCTGCTTTGAGAATTAGGATAAATGCTACATTCCAGAACAATTTTGGGAGGACTCTTCTTTCAATTTCATTAAAGATTTGAAGAATTATTGGCCTTAAATCTTTTCTGAAGGCCTTGTGGAATTCAGCAGTGAAGCCATCAGGTGACTTTTCTGATGGTTTTTACTTTGTTTTGTTGTTTGTTTGTTTTTCTTTTAAATTATTGCTTTAATTTCATTTTCTATTTTTGACTTTTCATGTTTTATGTCTTTGGTTCAGTTTTGGTAATTCTTAAGCTTCTAGAAATCTTTTCATTTTTTTCTGATTTCTCCAATTCATTGGTTCACAGGTTTGCAAAATAATAATTTTCTGGACTTTGCTTGTATATGTTTTAATTTTAAATGTTTTCATTTATACTTGCATTAATTAGGATCATTCCTTTTCTTTTTTTTTTTATCGGTACTGGGGATCGAACTCACAACCACACACTGGCAAGGCAGATGCTTATGCCGCTGAGCTAAATCCCCAGCCCAGATCATTCCTTTTTGTAGTTTTTTTTTTTTTCCCATAAGATTAGATTAGATGAAGTTTGTGTGGTGGATTAACTAATGATCTGTTTGAATGAAATGCCCGGGTGAACTGAGTCAGCATGGTTCTGGGTATAGAAACTCACCTAAGGATTATTGCTGAAATAGCATAAAAGAAGTACAGAAGGGAAGGATTGCATGCTGCTGATTTCCCAAGAGAAGCTCCATCAAGGCTGGTTTTCCTGGTTAGTTCTCTGCTGTTGCCATCCTTAGAGGAACTTTGGGTCTTCACTGTCACTATGGATGGCTGCTGTTCTCTTGAGAGAGCTCTGGTGTTGGCCATAGGCTTTGTTTCCTGGCTCCAGGGCAGATTCTTCATTCCGCCCATGCAGACTGTTTAGCCACCACCACTGGCCTTGGTCCTTTCCAGTGCAGATTTTTGATACAAACTTGCATGACACAGTCATGGGCTCCAGACCTCTGGCTCTGCAGTCATGGAGAACATTATCATGGGCTCCAAGCTTTTCACTAGATCCTTTGGGTCTCCACCATGCAAACAGACATTTGTACTCTTCTACATTTGACTCTAGTAAGCATTGACTAACACAGTTTGTGTATTTTGTTTATCCTTACATTGATTTTCATCTCTATTTTGTTAATTTCTCATCTTTATATATTTTTTTTCTTGTTTTAGCTTAGGATTTGTATAGTTCGTTTTCTAGGACCTAGAGGTGTATCATTAGGTTTGCCATTTGGGCATGCTCTGCTTTTCAGATGTGAGCACTCACAGACAGAAACTTCACTTTTAGGAGTGCTTTCCTTGTGTGACATGAGATGTGGTATGTTGTACTGACATTGTCATTTAATTCTAGAAACTGTCTTATTTCTTCTTTGATTTCTTCTGTGATACATTGATTACTTAAGAGTGTATTGTTTAATTTCCATGCATTGCATAGTTCCTGTGGTTTATTTTTACACTGAGTTCTAGTTTCATTGTGCTATGCTCTGATAATCTGCAAAGTATAATTTTGATTCTTTTGTATTTACTTAAGCAGGATTTGTTAATTAGTACACGATATATTTAGCAAAAGATCCATGTGCTGCTAAAAAGAATATGTATTCTGTTGTTATTGGTACAGTATTTAACAGTAATAGTATAGAGCTAACTAAAGTTTTGTAAAGGTTAAGTCTTGTACTTTTAAAGATGAGAGAGTGGGGAGGTGGAGAATAAAAAAAAAAAGTAAAATCCCGAGTATTAATCATTGGAAAGTGAGAGGGAGGACAGAAGAATGAGATAAAGCATCCTATTGAGAAGTAAAAGGAAATTAATAGTATTAGATAACAGAATTAGAACAAATAAGGCAGTAAGAAAAAGAAGAAATAAGAGAAAAAAGAAAAATGAGAGCCAAAAATGTTAAAAGGGAAAAAGATAAAAGAGAAAGAAGCTAAGCACCAAACCCTGAAAAATCAATGAAGCAAAAGGCAGAGAAAAAAAAAGGGAAGGGGAAAAATAAGAAAAACAAAATTGAATAATTTTTTAAAAATTCTTCTGTGTTTGAAAGATTGGTTTTTTCCAGAAGCAGCGGTTTGGAAACCGGTAAGTCAAGGTTTTCTCCACGGAGGTTTCCTGGGCTAGTCCCCGGCAGCCGCCCGCTCTGCAGAGCTCAGGTCCCCGCCAGCAGCGCTGTGCTTGCCCACAAGCAAGGTGGCTGGTTGACTGAAGCCCCTGCTGGCTAAGTGTCCAGCTCAAACAAAACACATAATGGCCTTGGAATTTATACTTGGCTATAAATTACAAAAGGGAACAAAATCCACAGGCACAGAAGACCCAGGTGTGAATTCCCTGAGAGCACAGGCCCTTGCTCTGTCCCCAGCGGGGGATAAGTGTGGGCCCTATAAACTTTCTGAGATCAGGGACTTTGCTCCGTTCCTTCATTGGGGAGAAAAAGAGAAGATATTTTCATCATTCATAATATTCTAATCATTATCATTTACTAACTCTAAAAAAGTGAAAACAATTGTAAAAGTTAATAGCAACCAACTATAAAATTGAGTATTTCATAATATATGCAGTAGAAGCTATAGGAACGACACCACAATAAATGACCTCATGTTTTCAGCTAACGACATGCGTTCTCTTTATTTCCTGTTACTTTTTTTTTTTTTTTAAGTTTATTTTCTATACTGGGCATTGAACCCAGGATATTCACCTTCAGCTACATTCCTCTCCCTTATTTATTTTTATTTTGAAAAATTTCTCACTAAATTGCCCAGACCAGTCTTCAATTTGTGATCCTCCTGACCCAGTCTCCCAGTGTCAGAATTACAGATGTGTGAAGCTCTATGATTTTAGGACACCTAAAATTAAATACTCCCCATAGCGTCTCCTTCCTGAGAATCTTTTCAGCATTACTGTTAAGATTACATATATTAAGATCAAAGGAACAGAAGGGAAGACTTCTCTTATGATTTTATCTTTAAATGTTGAATTCATGATAAATGGCAAGTGTATATGACCTACTGAACTGCCTCAAGTATTCTAATTTGTAAGATTTTATTAACACATATTTAATAAGATTACATCTTAAAACACATTTTTATGTGTCATGAAAAGGTTAAAATCACATCCATACTCAATGGATTAGAAACATTTTATGTTGGTTAAAGTCAAGCTACAATATTAAACAATTTAAAAATTCAGCTCAGACACCAATGCAGTTTTGCTGAAAGTACTCGTTCTCTGTAGTTAGGTTGAAAAATGAGTACCATGGTTAGATACCATTCAAATACGTAGTAAAATTTCCCATTTTGAATCTTCAAAATTATTGATGTGATTTATATATCATATTCAACACCAAAAAAAGCAAATTATTTAACATTATCATTTTTAAAAGACTTAAAAACATTTTAACTGTGTCACAACTGGATTGCTGACAAATTTTCATTTTACAATAAAATATTATATTCTACTAAAACTGAAATAATACAAAATAATGATCACCTTTTACCACACACTCCATGTTTACTTTGAATTTTTCTCTGGATCTTATTATTTTTCTCACATTGTAAACCACACTTTTTCTTCCCAAGCAAACTAATTAAATCGTATCTAGATATTGCTTATACACAAAATAGAACTGAATAATACATGAAAATTGACTGAAGCACATATCTTTGTGCTTATTGTTATTCCTTGGGGAATTTTGAAAAGCAAAAGAGAAAGAAATTTAGAAATAAATCCTATCCACCTTCCACCCATTTGTAGTGCAACTTCAGAAGCTGTGAGATGGCCCTGGCTTAAGAAGGACATCTGGGCTGTAAAGTACCAGGCCACTCAGTGATGCTATTTACTATTCTCAAAGCACTGTGTTCATCAAGTTTCCCTTGATTTATTTGTCACTAACTATACAAAACATCTACTTAACATTTATTATATCTTCCATTATAAATGATATGCATTAATGATGATAATGCTACTGTTAATATTTTTCTATAAGTAAAGTTTTTCTTCACTTGCTGCATATTTCATCCTTTCTCTCAGAAAAAATTATTATATGCTGGGCATAAGTCAGACTATTGCTGGAAATAAGAATATTGCAATAAATAAAAATTAGTAAAAAACTAAGACCTGTGTCCTCATAAAGCATAACACTGTTAAATGGGGTAGAGAATGAATAATAAATAAAGACGTGGTATGTTTATAAAATTAATAGTGAAATAAAAGAGAAAAAGAGCAGAGACAAATTAAAGTTTGAATATTTTGTATTTATTACCCATAATTAAAACTAAGACTAAGAGCAAGTGACATTTCAGTAATGAATTGGGGTTTTTATTTCATCTTTCATTGTGTTCTCATATATTAAACAGATGAAATAGTTTTATTAACACCATCACAAAAAAAATACACACAAACATAATATCAGATTAGAGAATAATTATGCACAGATTTTATTTTTTTCTTTTCTGATTTGGGTAAAAGTCAGTTGTACTGCATAGAAAGACAAAGAGATGTCAGAAATCCGTGGATGCAATTTCTGTTCTAGAACTATACATATTTACTAATTTGGGCAAATTACAGTCTCTTTGAACCTTAATTTCTTCACTAAAATAATAATCTTACATTTAATATCTGCAGATTACAAACCTTTCCCTCAAACTCTGATTCTTCCCAACACGTAGTCTCTGACGGCAATGTGGGTGACCTTAGGGATTAGCTGACTGATCTGGACAGCTAAAAGCATGAGCTTGCTAAAGTGATACCAAAATTGTGTGAAAGCCAAGACTTCCCTGACACAAGAAAACAGTTGGATAAGTCCTATAGCAATCTCCAACTTCTGTCTCCAAATGTGCTCTCAAAGAGAAATTATGAAAGATAGTAGAGTCATACCACGAATTACTAAGTGAAAACTAAGCTAAGACCTGAGAGATTTCTAAAAATACAATTTCAGATATAGAAAGAGATAATGAGGGAGATATTTTATTTTAAGGAAAACTAATTTCCCAGCTCTTTCAAATCATATTACATGTTCAACTGCCTCCTCTGACTCCTCAGAAGACATCCTCCTGGCTAAATCTTAAAAATAGAATTTAAGTACATCACACTTGATTGCATTTTCTATGATTACACATAGGACAATTAGTATTGTATCATTTATCCTATTTTAAAAATTTTCAAGTTAAATGGAAACAAAAATTACTGGATAATATGTTTGCAAAGTAATTAATTTCATGATTAAAATGACTATATCAAAGTACCATATTTATTTTCTTATTTTATAACCATACATATTTTTTTAAATATATGTACCTAAAAAGCAAGAAAACCATCAAATGAAAAATGACTTCATCCCTTCAAACTTAATTTTTTAAAAATATGTGACTAAGGGAACTTATGAAGATTGTCTTATATTGATGTTATGTTTCTATGTTTTTTACTGTTCATTGCTTAAGTTTTTAGGTAGAATAAATATTAAAAAGACTTAGTTTTACAAATTTCAATATCTAAATAGTCTATATTCTAACATTATGTTTGAACAAGGAAACACATGTGTAAATTAGTTGCAAATTCCATGGATATTATACTTTTCCTTTAGCTATGCTATTTTAATAAGACATGAAAATATGAAAGAAAATAATGAGGATAAGAATATTCACTCATTTATTCATTCAAATATACACTCAACACGCATCTATTAACTCCACCAGTAAACACTACTGCAGATCACAATGCAGTGCTCAAAAACAAATGTAAGATCTTACTCCTGTGTGGAATTTGTATTATAGTGTAAGCAGGCATAATGCAAGTAAATAAGGTTATAGCTATCATCGAACTATTTTCTGATGTAAATAAACAAGCTAATATTATGAATAGTAAATAGTATATAGGGAAAACTTCACTAAAGAAGTAAGATTAGAATAAAATAAAAATATGCACAATGGTTATTAATCTAAATATCATTGAAATTTTTTGCAGCATTCAAAAGACTGTCATTTCAAAGCTGATTGATTATATATATTTAAATTTTTTAAAATATATATTTAAAAATAATTTCTGAATAATTTCTGTTTTTTATGCCCTAACATTTAAAATATTGAAATCTTTCCAAACCATTCAAAGACTAAATGTATATGTCATGAATTGCAACATAACAAATCAGAAGTACTTATATTCATGTTCAAATAAACCTAAGGTAACAGAAATAGCAAAGTTGCCCAGAGATGTGTTTAAAGTCAAAAATTTTATGTTTGCTTAAATCTTTATCCTTTTCAACACTAGATAGCATTGAGATAACAACTCAGACTTAATCTGTTGATTATCTGGGATGAATGACAAGACATTTTCTGTACCAAACATTTTCTGGAAAATTTACCAAAATTCCTCAAACTTAATAGAAAAAAACAAAGCAACCAAATTCATCATCACAAGCATACATAAACATGTTTTGTATGAACAACTCAAGACAATTATTCTGGGAAAAGTAAGAACTTGAAAAATTGTATACCATAACATTATAGGAATCTGGTCTAGAAGAGGGAGGTTAAAAGATGGGATGATTTAGTTTCTAGGTGTAAATACTCAATAAGATTTTGGCGTGGCACAGTATGAGTAAATATCATTGTTTTTGTTACAGCTGCAGTTACATAGCTTTGGAAGACTAAGCATATAAATTAGTTCATGTCTTATAATTTTAATGTGTGAATTAGAAACATGTGAGGTTTTAAAGAACATGTATGTGACAATATTGCTTCAAAACCCATTTAATGACATTCCTAGTTAGGTTTTCTTTTTAATATTGTGAGATAATATGGATCTAATATTTTTACCTTCAAACAAAAAGTCAGCCCATTCAAATGCAGGCTGCTTCCTGTATCAAACTATGTACATACATCATGATCATCTTGATTATGACCTAGGAAATGTGTAGTTTTTTTTAATCATTAACTTAAAACTTTGTTGTGTCCAACATAAGACAAAGTCTAATCTTTGTAGCACAGTAGTTTAAAAACAGAAACAGAACAACTGTGATACTTATATGGTATTTCAATTCTACTCAAAATTTCATGGATGACATATACAATGTCTGTATACACAACATGACTTTGCTACTTGAAGAATCTTCCTTACAAAATGATTTGATCCATTAAAATATGTTAACAAAGAATTAGATAGTATTATACTAAATAGATATCCTATAAAATATAGGGTTAGATTACATCTATCTTGAATATCATGTACTGAAAAGAAAATTTGATGAATAAGAAAGGCCAAAGATAAGCTAATAACAAAGAACAGCGTGTTTACAAGTGAAATTTATATTTACAAGTTTCAAATAATGTATTTTATTTAATTATTTACAAGGATATTAAAGCTAAATAAATAGAACAATTGGTAGGAATTACTGACACTATCCAATTGAGAGTATTTCTAATTATACAAAAAGTATTAACTGCATCACAGAAACTGAAGTAATGTTATGAGATAGTGCTGATTAATACTTGCAGAATGTAACTATGACTGTTGATAACACTGGCTAGTAACTAGCCTTCTGCCCAATTATCAGATAATGTATGGAAGTACTTAAAAACCATCCAAAACTTAATAAACATCCAACACATTGTAGAAAAATATACTCCCCTGTGAACAGGATATCACATTGATTTGGCTTATAAATTATATAGTTTCTGGGTTCTGTGAGTTACCTTGTGACTGACAAATGACTTCTATTAATGTGGTCTTTGCTGGTTAACTTGAAAAAAGCAGTATAATATTGATTGTAATCTCCATGTTTGTATAGAAAAAGTAAAAAAAAAAGTGCACATAAATTTCCTGAAATAATACTACCTGGCAAATAGAAAGACCTCAATATTAATAATATTATCTTTAAAGTATTATTAATTACTGTTCATAATTCTTGCCCTCTAATTTAGTGCAGTCATATGTAATAATTTTGGATATAGTTCACTTTTTTAAATGTTGTATGTTAGTGTACAATATACATAAGATTTACGATGTTAACGATTTTTAACTGTATAAATTAGAGATATTAATTACATGAATTACTTTATGCATGTATCGTCATCATCTATCTCCAGATATTTCATCTTCCTAAACTGCAGCATTATACAATGAGCTCCTCCTGGTTTCTCCTCTGGTAATTTTTCTTTCTTCTTTAATGTGTCACATTGCTTTATTTCCTTCATATAATTGGGACTTAATTGTTTTTAAAAGCTATTATACTTCAATTAAACTTGTGAATTTTGTCCACTTTAGTATTTTCCAAATTATATAATCTCTTTTTGAATTTGTTTTACAGGAATAAATAATCAATGGCATTGAACATACAGTCTACAAGTTACTTATTTTCTTTTAAGTGTATTATTTCCTTTAATATTCTTTTTTCTATTTGAACTAGTTTCTTATTTAGGTAGACATAATAAAAGGATACTTCTGGATATTTTAGGAAGTAATAGCTCCACCTAAATAGCAAAAAGTTTTGATCTGGTTTCAAACATTTCCAGTGTTAATGAGGTCAAGACAATATTGTAAGCATTAAAATTTTACAGAGTATAAATATAAAAGGCAAAATGATGAATTGAGCTCAATTAATAAGTGGTTCATCCTATCTTACCAAATAAGGCATTATTAATAAATATAACTTATTGTAATTATTTTTTTAAAAAACACTGTGTGCCATCAGGGCCGGGGGTTTGGCTTAGTGGCCTGAGTGCCTGCTAACAAGGGCAAGGTCATGAATTCGATCTCTGGCACCAAAAACACAAAACAAAACAAAACAAAACACTGTGTGCCATGAAAAAGTAGTAAAGTAGTTATAATGAGACAGCTTAGTGGAAAATTTTTTCTCTATGCGTCTGAATTATCAGCATACAGTCTACCTTCAATGATGCTGATGTATCAATAAATAATGATAATCTACTGATTAGGGTTAGGGTTAGGGTTAGTGTTAGTGCTTCTTTGTTCAAGATCTCACCATCAAGCCCATGGAATACAAAGAGAATTTTGTCAAATTGTAGGAACAATCTTTGAATATCAGATCCAAAAGAAACAAGTAATACTGGTTTACAACCTCATCCAAATGTATAGTGTAATTGTGCACCAAAGTTGAAGCCAGATAATAGTAAATTTCTCAGCTCAAGGAAGACTGGTATTCTATGAGGTCCAGCAGAGAAGACTGGTATTATACCAATTGAAGGTACCACTTTATTGAAAATTTGCTGCTAAGCAACACGTGCTATAAATGGAAGACTGTTGCTAGGCAGCATACCTCATCCAGTACACTACTGAAAAGATTTGTTATTGGGAAAAGAAAAAGGACAAATAATCTTTCATAAAAATTTAAATGTATCAGTAGGATTAACAAAGCATGATCCTTTTAAGCATGAAATAAAGATATTAGACATTGAGCAAAATTCTACCACATTTTGGGGGCTGTGTGATTGACACATTTAACTGTTTTTGACAACCATGGAAAATAGGCAAAGCACAACTAAAACAGAGAAACAGTGGTTAGAGTATGATACACTTAATATATTAATGCAGAAAAATCTACGTGGGGAAAGCTTAAAATTCATGAGAGAAAAAAGAAATGAGAAGGGTCAGACATTATAGGAAAAAGTGAAAATAGGCCTGACATCAATATGAAGTGTGCTTGAAATATACAGTGAATATTTAAATTAAAAAATCACACTAGAAGACACATTGCCATTAATCTACTTCAGATTACTCCTCCTTGTTTTGAAAATACTAGTCAATCTTATTGCATTCCAAAAAGTTTTGGAGTCTTCTCTTCTGAACAAAGTGTGATAAAATACATAGCGAATGCTACTTGTGAGTTCCATCAAATGCAAAATCAGACTCATCAAAACACTATTCAAAACACTATTGCTTTGGATAGTGTTTATTGAGAGGGTGTGGCATTGTGTGAATCTTAGCTCTTTCCAAAAGTTAAAATGATCACAAAAGGTATGTATTTGAATTGATTGGGATATCTAGTCAGCCATAACTGCAAAACTAAAAAATCCATGAAATAGAACTTCCAGAACTGCTTCAGAAAAGGGCAAGAATGACAGGATAAGTATGTGCAAATCAAAGGCAAATATTTAGAAGTGGATTAAAAGCAATGCATGTCTTAGGGTAATATGCAGACTCTAATTATATAAAATATATAATATAATATGTATATATAATTTTTTTGGAGACAGTGTCTTGCTATGTAGTTCAAGCTGGCCTTAAATTTGCAGAGATTCTCTCAAATACTGGAATTACAGGCAGGCACCACTATGCTTTGTTTTACTGTAATAATTTTTAAAAATTGAAACATCCTCTGTATTTTTTGGTCAAACCTCCTAATTCTGTTAATTTCTAGATACACGTTTGTTTCACTTAGGTTTTGTTGTAGTGTCCATGTGCTTATTATATCTTCTTTTCTGAAATTTAATAGATTCAAAATGCTAGGCATCTATCATGCATATTTTCTTAGATATCTTGTAGAAAAAGCAATTCAAAAGTTCTGAGCTCTGAACTGAACTCTGAAACAACTCATTTCTCTTTTTCTTCTTTCTTACAACCAATATCCAATATAAACCATCAACAAGTTAAGTATCTTTCAAAATATTTGTATCTTTCTATGTTATTTTACCAAATCTATTTTTGTTTAGTATTTAAATCATTATAACTACATGTTATCAAGATCATGGACCCAGCTTCCTACCTCCATCACTATCTACTTTACCTAGGTGCATGTACGATAATGGTCTTCTCACAATGCACAATTTGCTATAACATTTCTCTGTTTAAAAATAAACAAATACATTCAATGAACTTGTTTGTCACAATGAAAATCCGAACTCTAACTTAGATTATTGTTCACCTTTTTCCTTTAAAATATTTTACTCCTAGTTTTTCCTTCAGACTCTAATAGACCATTCTCTTTGGGGTGGATATAGCAAACTGTAAATCAGTTCCACAGCCTTCCTTCAACATCACCAAACTTTCAGATTTCCTTTTTTTCACTGTTAAAGTTTGTGTCTAGTTGTATACCGAGAGAGTGTATGGTTGGTAAACCAGTCCGCTGATTGATTAAGGGTGTGAGTGTTACACCCTCTAGGGTGGGGTAGATGGTTAGTCTGTGTACAATACAAGGGACAGAAAGAGTTCTCTCTGTCTCTGTGTTTCTGTCTCTGTGTCTCTGTCTGTCTCTCTCTCTCATTGCTTTTGCTGTCTTCTCCGGCCATAAAATATTTCTCTGCTGGAAGGCCCCTCTTCTAAGCCACATTGCTTTGCACCTAGTCAATCATGGACTGAAAACTCTCCATACTGTAATTTAACTAAAGCTTTCCCCATTTAACTTTGTGTCTTGGTTATTTTGTTCAGCAATGGGAGGAAAGTAAAGACATCTACTGTATTGAATACACTTTCCTATTTTCCTCTTCATAGGAATAGTTGCTTAACCTTTGTGCTAGGTGTTACTTCTCCCTGAAGACACTGGTGATCATTAGCTTTGGCTGTACATTTATAAAACACATTGATTAACAAAACTCACAAATGATCAGGCTAATACTAAATGAAGTTTAATTTCCCCATAAAGTAATATATCTTGCAACATTGTTATTGAATGAGAATTTAAAGCAATGTTATTTTATGATAGCAGTAAATTAATTTTTCCAACAAAAAATACTTAAGGCTAGAGAAGTAGCTCAGTGTCACAGTGACTCTCTGGCAAGCATGAAACCATGAGTTCAAGTATCGTTACAAAAAAAAAAAGAAGAAAAAGAAAGAAACAAGGTGAAAAGACAATCAAGGGATCTGGGATTGAATACAGGAAATCTAAGCACTTGCCTGGTAAATGTGAAGTAGTGAGTTCAATACCTGATGCAAAAAAAAAAAAGCCAAAAACTTAATGTGTTTGAAAATTAAATGTTCTATCTTTCCATTAATTTCTTGAGAAAATATACCACAAAAACAAATAAAACCATATATATTTTTGAACAATTTATTAGATTTTTAACAAAAACAACAAAGAACAGTTTGTATATTAAGCCATAATAAAACATGTAAGTTAATTGTTAAATATTACATGCATTATGCAAGTTATAATAGATTTATACAATCAAATGCTGAAAAACATCAGATATTTAAACTTACTACTCTTGATGAAGTGTTAAGTAACCAAGGCAAAAAATTAAATCCACTTAATTTGAACTTGGTTTTAAAAAATATAAGTGTTACAAGTATGTGTATATATGCAATGTACACATCAATATAGTCCTTAAAATAAAAAAGCACAAAACAAGAAAGTACAATAATAGTTGTTTTTATGCTATGAGTTGCAGCTTCACGATTTCTTTGTACTTTTCTGTTTACTATTAATTTCTGAAGCATAAAAATAATACATAATAATAGTTTAAAAATAAATTCAAAAATATTTGACATTGTAGATATTATAAGAGATCTATTTATGAAATATCTCTGAACATGAAGAGGACTATTTGCTTAGGGGAATACCTTCCTCTGTAAGCCCCTACATCTCATTCTGGAATACCTGAGGTCCAATACAATTCCCTTTTCTTGAAAACATAGGCTTGACTATTGACATATGCTTGACCTAAGACAGTTAATATAAACTTCAGATCTGGAGGGAAGATTAATACACATCAGTTGCCAGGTGACTCAGAATTGTGCCACGACTGTGGCAGTAGGTGCTCAAAGGTGGTGTCTCAATGGGGTGGCCCCAGGTCTCACAGCAGCATCTGGCCAGTGACTAACAGGAGGATCTAGGGTGAGTAGTATACCTGAGTAGTCTCTCTTTTTTGTCTTTTCTTTACCACTCATTTTTGATGCTTCTTTCCCCACCAATTTAATTCATCAGTTTACAATGTTTGCCTTAAATTGATGTGAAATTTTATCTACATTGCAAATATCTAGAAATTTTCACTTCCAAACAAACACCCTGATGGATAACCTATGATTATTTCAGAGATATATTCAAATAAGATGAAGTACAGGAAATCCAGTTGAAAACTTATTACAATACAGAATAAAAAATCCACAGAATATAATTTTCAAAAATTTTAAAAATTTACTCAAATCTTGTAACAACAATCTTTGTGGAAATAATTTTTTTCAAAATAAATATATTTAAAATTAATCAAATGAGCTGAAATGCAACCTTTGCTTGTCTTCAAAGCGCCAAAAACTGTGTACTTAAAATATATTCATTCTAGACATCCTGGTGTGTTCTAAAAATCTATGTACTTAAAATATATATTTATTCTAAACATTCTTTTTTGTGACCTAATGTATTAAGGATACTTATTTGGTATAATTATCTTAATCTAATAACATGTTACTGTAAAATAGCTTTCCTTTTGTAGGGAAAGAAAGGTTAAAATTTTCTATTACTTTGTTATATGTGTCATAGTTTATTCAAATATTACATTTTGGCTACAGATATTTGGCTTCATAACAACAGAATAAACAATTATAGTTATGAAAATGAAAGCACTCAGAAAATAATCAAGATAAGTATATCAAGTTAACTCAAAAGTCACCTGAGAGAAAATAGGGAGGAGTTGTCACCATATTAATTAGCTCTTAAGAAGATACCTGTTCAAATTTAGATTCCAATTCCCTATCTAGAGACATACAGTGTATGGATAATGTATCTTAAAGTTTAGTGACAATGGATTTTTTTCCAGTAACATCTATAAGACTGTGTTATAATTTAATCATTACTTTACCTACTGGTTTTACTAGAAAATACAGACCACTATCAAAGTTTGTCAGTTATCAGAGAGGTGAATATAAGAGGCAGATATGTTAAGAAGAAATAATTGGCTCACATGAGTTAAGTGAACCAAATAAAAATGAGATAAATAAAATCTATAAATCATATTGAATCAATTATAATGATATATATTCAAAGGAAATACAACATATACAATTAAAATTATGTCTTAGAATTTTTATTAATCACCAAAATCTGTTACAAAGATCTGCATACAACTAACAATAATATATTACAAGCTTTGATAATAATAAAATAAATATTTATTTATTTTCATTTTTCCCAATTATATTACTGTATAGACAATAGTTTAAACTCACTGTATCCACCTTTAATATAGCACAAATAAGAAAATAGTTTTTATTTATTTATTTTTGGTACCAGGGATCAAACCCAGCACCTTGAGCTTGCCAGGTAGGCGCATATAACACTGATCTAAATCTCTGGCAAGAAAAGTTTTTAAAGGTAGATAATTATTATTTGTCAATAAGATAACTGAATGCAGTACTAACTAAAAGGAGATAAACTATGATACTCACATTGGACATCAGCTGCCATGCACTTTATTTTCATTATTCTCTTTAAACAAAGTCCTGTGATATGAACAGTGTACCCAGTAAGAAAAAGAAAATGAGACAAAGATATTCAAAGATTTTTAGCAAAGACATTTTTGAAACTAACAAAAAAAGCTATGATCTATCTACTATTCAACATATCTTATGTTGCAACTCTAGCACATAAAAATAATATTTAGATAAATGAAGTGAAAACAAAGAGTGGCAAATACGTTACTTATATTCACTTCCTTAAATGATTTAAATATAATATTTCTTTTATAACTTTTGAGTAAAAAATAAAAATTCACAACTAAAATAAGGAGTTTGAGTTTACTAATGAAACGACGAACTATGCAGACTTGGGGTCAAATTAGCAATATTTTTATATATGAAGCACATAAAAATATATTTTATGTGTTGCTATTAAGAAAGCAGAAAAATCTCAAAAGTTTTTTGAAAGATCATACACACATTGTATTATTTTTCATATAACTTATTTGTAAGATATACATACACAATCAAATATTTAATTGCAGTTTAAATAGGAAGAATATCACAAATAACTAGATATATTAAATTTCAAACAGTAAGCTAGATTTTAGATGTATGATCATTGTTTATATAACTAGGTGAATTAATCAATAATTATTTATATATAGATCACTGGATATGGTCTTAAAAGTCTGTATTTAACATTTGCAAAATACAGTATAAAACAAGGAATTTTGTACAGAAAAATATCACTATCAAATTCCTTCCAAAGATTGAAATAGAGTTTAATAGAGTTGAATCGAATGAAAGCTAAACTATCAATTTTATTTCCTACAGAAATTGAAAATCTCTATTTCAATATCCCAGGCAATTTCTCTTTGCCTATATCCATTTAAAAGTAAATGCCACCTTAAAAATTTCCAATTTCATTATTGCAAAGGTCTACAATTTAGAAAACTCTTTCCTTAATGAATGAACACAGTCTTCTGATCCAGCCCGTGGATCAATCTGTGGGTCTCACCTGGAGAGGGAATGGGGATGGTGGGCGGGGCAAGAGGAGAGAGAGACAGAGACAAATTGAGGGCTTCCAATCAAGTCTCGTTTATTGATGTAGGGCACAGGGTTTTTATAAGCGGGGGGTGAAACATGGAGCTGGGCAGGGTAAGCACGTTGCGTGTCCGCTGATTAGCTAGAGAGCAAGATTTATCCAAATAAGGACAAGCTAGAGGCAGGAAGCTGTTGCTAGGTAGGGGTATGTGGTAACCATGACTGGGCCCTCATCATATCCACTAAATGCAGGAGAGGGTCATGGGTAATGTAGGCTGGCACACAGAATGCCTCAGGCAGGAGGGGCGGGATGGCAGCAATTACTTTAAGCCGCTCCCTACATCTCCTCCCTTTATTATATTTAAAATCAGGAGTATGGTGGGCCTTATGGGGACAGCACCTGTCTTAGGTCAAGGAATTTTCATATGAACCCAACCAGGCCTTACCCATCATGGGCCTGCAGGACAGCAATTGGTCCTGTGCCTGTCTTAGGCAGCCGGTGGCGTAACATATGTGTCCTAGTTGCCCGTCTCTGGCTGCCTGTCCAGTGCCTCAGGGAAGTTGGCCCACATCATTATATGGGCCATTTGTTGGGATTGTTTCCCTCCAAGTTTCTTCATCTGCCATCTCCAATTGATGATAATGTACCTGAATGGGCTTGGCCAGGAGCGCCAAGCCCATTGTTAAGAAGAGTCACGATCCTTTGGAAAATGCAGGGGCCTACAGTGAGAAGCAGTAACAAGGCAGCTAGTGGGCCTAATAAGGGGGCAATGTAAGGAAAAAGGCCTCCCCACATGGAAGAGAGGGAGGTTTTTCTGAGGTGGTCTCTTTCCGAACCACCTTTTGATTATCCCAGCAAGCAATGGTCCACTGCCAGGGTTGATGGGGATTGCCATCTGTTAGGTGTAGTTGTGTCAGGAGTCCGACGATGGCCCATAAGGTTTTGGGAGGTTGTATCATCTGTAAGAGAACACAGGGGGTTGTGCTTCAGGAAAGAATATTATTCCTGAGCGTCGCATAGAGTTTTTGATGAAGGGCTGTCTATTTGTTTTATGAGGTGTTCAGGTAGCCATCTAGCTCCTTTTTCTTGCCTAGAATAAACACAGACTGAGCCTCACCCCCAGATGAGAACGGGGTCGGGGCCATTCCAGGTGTTAGCGGATCCTTCCATAATACCGAGGCAAACTGTGTTTGCATTTGTGTATGCCAAAAGCGAGATGCCGCGGAGCAGCCTGAAATATCTAAGGATAAAAAGTTTAAAATGAAGAGGGCATGTGAAAGGATATTTCTGAGGGACCCCCGAGTAGGGTACCAAGTTCCCCCTTTTATTTTATCTATAGTGGACTTAAGAGAACGATGTGCGCGTTCAACAATGCCTTGTCCCTGAGGATTGTAAGGTATAACTGTGGTATGAAGAATATTAAGGCACTTACAAAATTGAGCAAATGAAGCACTTGTATAGCCAGGGCCATTGTCGGTTTTGAGTTGTTAGGGGCACCCCAGGGTAGAGAGAGCCAACAGCATGTGGGCCATCACATGTTTGGTAGCCTCTCCAGTCTGGAGGGTGGCAAAAATGAAACCACTATATGTGT